>OZ026626.1:1484966-2084966 GCA_964020975.1 Hermodice carunculata | reverse complement strand
CCGAGTAGAAATTAGCAGGTCAGTGCCTGTGATGTCATGGTGAAGCCAAATGTGGTACAGCCAGAAGAGTACACCAAGAATGCACTCTTCATGTATGGTACAGCTAGAAGAGTAGACCAGGAATGCACTCTTCATGTATGGTACAGCTAGAAGAGTAGACCAGGAATGCACTCTTCATGTATGGTACAGCTAGAAGAGTAGACCAGGAATGCACTCTTCATGTATGGTACAGCTAGAAGAGTAGACCAGAAATGCACTCGTCATGTATGGTACAGCTAGAAGAATAGACCAGGAATGCACTCGTCATGTAAGGTACAGCTAGAAGAGTACACTGGGAATGCACTCTTAATGTATGGTACAGCTAGAAGAGTACACTGGGAATGCACTCTTAGTGTATGGTACAGCTAGAAAAGTAGACTGGAAATGCACTCTTAATGTATGGTACGGCTAGAAGAGTAGGCTGGCAATGCACTTTTACTGTATGGTGTATACTACAGCTAGAAGAGTTGACCGGAAATGTACTATTATTGTATAATACAGCTAGAAGAGTACACTGGTAATGCACTTTTAATATATAGTACAAATAGAAGAGCTAGAAAGGTGGACTGGGAAAGTACTCTTAATGTATGGTACAGATAGAAGAGCACACCAGGAATGCACTCTCAAGGCATGGTACAGCTAGAAGAGTACACTGGGAATACACTTTTAATGTATAGTACAGCTAGAATAGTAGACTAAATGCAATTTTTATGTATGGCACAGCTAGAAGAGAACACTGGCAATGCACTCTTAATGTATAGTACAGCTAGAAGAGAACACTGGGAATGCACTCTTAATGTATGGTACAACTAGGAGAGTACACTGGGAATGCACTGTGTGGTACAGCTGGAAGAGTTAGACCGGGAATGCACTCTTAATGTATGGTACCGCTAGAAGAGTACACTGGGAATACACTCTTAGTGTATGGTACAGCTAGAAGAGAACACTGGGAATGCACGCTTAAGGTATAATACAGGTAGAAGCGTAGGCTTGGAATACATTATTAATGTATGGTACAGCTAGAAAAGTAGACTAAATGCACTCTTAATGTATGGTACAGCTAGAAGGGTGGACTGGGAAAGTACTCTTAATGTATGGTACAGATAGAAGAGCACACCAGGAATGCACTCTCAAGGCATGGTACAGCTAGAAGAGTACACTGGGAATACACTCCTAATGTATGGTACAGCTAGAAGAGTACACTGGGAATACACTCCTAATGTATAGTACAGCTAGAAGAGTAGACTGAAGGCAATCTTTATGCATGGCACAGCTAGAAGAGAACACTGGCAATGCACTCTTAATATATTGTACAGCTAGAAGAGAACACAAGAATGCACTCTTAATGTATGGTACAACTAGGAGAGTACACTGGGAATGCACTGTATGGTACAGCTGGAAGAGTTAGACCGGGAATGCACTCTGAATGTATGGTACAGCTAGAAGAGTACACTGGGAATACACTCGTAGTGTATGGCACAGCTAGAAGAGTACACTGGGAATACACTCTTAGTGTATGGCACAGCTAGAAGAGTACACTGGGAATACACTCTTAGTGTATGGTACAGCTAGAAGAGTACACTGGGAATGCACTCTTAGTGTATGGTACAGCGAGAAGAGAACACTGGGAATACACGCTTAATGTTTAATACAGGAAAAAGAGTAGGCTTTGAATACACTCTTAATGTATGGTACAGCTAGAAAAGTACACTGGGAATGCACTCTTCATGTCTGGTACAGCTAGAAAAGTAGACTAAATGCACCCTTAATGTATGGTAGAGCTAGAAGACTAGACCGGGAATGCACTTTTAATGTATGGTACAGCTAGAAGAGTACACTGGGAATGCACTCTTAATGTATGGTACAGCTAAAATAGTAGACTGGGAACGCACCCTTAATGTATGGTACAGCTAGAAGAGTACACTGGAAATGCACTCTTAATGTATGGCACAGCTAGAAGAGTAGTCTGGAAATGCACTCTTAATGTATGGCACAGCTAGAAGAGCACACTGGAAATGCACTTTTAATGCATGGTACAGCTAGAAGAGTAGACTGCTATACTCATTTATAGATAGGATTCCGATTTTTAGCTCAGCTGACTTGTCAGTCAGCTGGCCTTGTTTGAGGGTCTGTCATCCGTCCACCTGTTCGTCCATCCGTTGTCGTTGACAAATTACATTTTTGACTTCTTCTGAAAAACTGTCAGCCAGATTTATTTAAAACTTGGTGGGGATATACCCTAGGTAAGTCTCTACCAAGCTTGTTCGAACCGTCCCACTCCAGTAATTTTTGGATCTTATTGTGAAATTTTTTGTTCTTTTTGGGGGCAAATCTTAAAAAATCTTCTCCAAAACCGCCCAACCAATTGCTTTGATATCCCACAGGGACACTCCAGTGGACTCCTAGTTCTAAATTTGTTCACCAGGTGGGGCTGCAATCTTTTCTTTTTCTAGCTCAGCTGATAATTCAGGTGAGCTCTAAGGAGCGTGAGGCATCCGGCATCTGTCTGTCATCTGTCGTCATCCGTTCACAGTTCACATTTTTGATTTCTTATCAAAAACAGTCACCCAGATCCACTTCAAACTTGGTGGGGATGTGCCTTGGTTGGGTCTGTACCAAGTTTATTCAAATGGTCACGATCCGGTGATTTTTGGATTTTTTATGAATTTTTTTGTTTATTTTTGGGGGAAATCTTCTTCTCCGAAACCGCTCACCCAATTGCTTGGATATCCCACAGGGACACTACCAGGGATACTTAGTTCTTAATTTGTTCACCAGAGGGCGCTGCAATTCTTTTCTATTTTTTTATGATTTTTTTAGTGTGTTTCTGCTATTTTCACTCAGATTAAAGTTGTTCCCTAGGTGGCACTGCTGTGGATTCCTGATTTTTAAAGATTTTTCAATCCGGTTACTTGTCGGTCAATGCAGCTTTCCTATTGATCACTATGTAAGTCAATGGACATTCTAATGCTAATTCACATTTTGACTTTTTCTCCAAAACCGTCATCCAGATTGACTTCAAACTTTGTGGTAATGTACGTTGGGTTGATTTCTACCAACTTTGACAAATGGTCACGGTTCAGTGATTTTTGGATTTTTAATGAAATTTTTTGTTCATTTTGGGGGGAAATCTTAAAAAATCTTCTCCGAAACCGCGTTGCCAGTAACTTTGAAATTGTATAGGGACACTTCTTGGGACCCCCATACCTTAATTTGTTCACCAGGTGGCGCTGCAATTTTTTCTATTTTTTTTATGAATTTTTGTACGTTTTTGCTGTTTTCGAATTCTGCTCCAAAACAATCTCTCAGATTCTGCTGAAACTTGGTGGATATGTTCTTTGTGGAAGGGTCACTCAAGATTGTTCACCAGGTGGCATTGCTGATTTTTAACAAATTTTTCAATTCGGGTACCTGTTGGTCAGTGCAACATTCCTGTTGTTTACAATATAAGTCAATGGGAATTGCAATAGTAATTCACATTTTCGACCTCATCTCCAGAACCGTTAACTAGATTCACTTCAAACTTGGTGGGGATGTGTCTTGGGTGGGTCTCTACCAAGTTCATTCAAATGGTCTTGCTCCAGTGATTTTTACATTTTTAATGGATTGTTTTGTTCATTTTGGGGGGAAATCTTAAAAAATCTTCTACTCCGAAACCCAGTTGTCAGTTACTTTGAAATTAAATGGGGACACTTCTGGGGACCCCAAGTCCTTAAGTTGTTCAGCAGGTGGCGCTGTGATTTTTTTCTATTTTATTTTTATGAATTATTGTGCGTTTTTGCTTTTTTCGACTTCTTCTCCAAAACCATCTCTCAGATTGTGCTGAAACTTGGTGGATATGTTCCTTGTGGAAGGGTCACACAAGGCTGTTCACCAGGTGGCATTGCTGTGGATCCCTGATTTTTAACGAATTTTTCAATTTGAGTACTTGTTGGTCAATGCATACATTCCTATTGTTTACTGTGTAAGTAAATGTGAATTGCAATGGTAGTTTACATTTTTAACCTCATCTAAAAACGGTTGACCAGATTCACTTCAAACTTGGTGGGGATGTGTGTTGGGTGGGTTTCTACCAAATTTATTCAAGTGTTCACGGTCCAGTGATTTTGTTTTTTTTAGCAATCTTTTTGTTGATTTTACATGCCTATTGATTACCATGCAAGTCAATGTGGATTGCAAAGTCATTAGGGTTTGCAATGCAAATTGACAATTTTTTACTTCTTCTGCGAAACCATCAGCTGGATTCACTTCAAACTTGGTGGGGATGTTCCTTGGGTGGGTATCTACCAAGTTTGTTCAAATGGTCACAGTCCAATGATTTTTTTATTTTTTTTGGTAATTTTTTTGGTAATTTTTTGGCCAAATCTTCAAAAGTCTTTACCCTTGTATGTACTCAGCCAATTGCTTTGAAATTGCATAGGGACACTTCTGGGTATGAGGGTGATACATGTGCAGTAGGGAGAGTGACCTTGACCTCATTTCCAAGGTCACAAGGTGAGGTGCATGAAATTCACTGTTTATAGGGTAACTTGAGAACTATTAAGGGTAGCACATTCAATTTGCACATGCTAGCTGTCCTTAATAAGGGCCAGACTTAGACAGTAGACAAGTGACCTTGCCTCATTCCCAAGGTCATAGGGCCACCTGCTCAAATTTTACTGTTCACCTGACAAGTTGAGAGCTATTTGACCTTGGACCTTGATGTTGAACATGATGGTTGTCCTGAGCAAAGGCCAGACTTAGACAGTACATGGGTGACTTTAACATCATTCCCAAGGTCACTGGGACCCAGACACTTACATGAATTTTACTTTTCATTTTGTAACTTGAGAACTGTGGAAAGTAGGACTTTGATGTTGAACGTGTTGTTGGTCCTCTATTTAGGAAAGATTGAGACTGTACATTAGTGACCTTGACCTTATTCTCAAGGTCACAGGGCCAGTAACATGGATTTTACTGGTCGTGTGATTACCTGAGAAGTGTTTGTGCTGTGACTTGGATCTTGCACATGGGGATGGCCCTCTATGAAAGTTAGATTCAGAATAGGTCAGTGACCTTGACCTCATTTCCAAGGTCATAGGGTAGGTTAGTCAGCTGAGCACAGGACTGTCACAAGCCTCTTGTTTATCATTTTTTGTGTGTTTTTGCTATTTTCAACTTCTTCTCCAGACCGTCACTCAGATTAAGCTGACATTTGGTGGAGATGTTCCTTGTATAAGGGTCAAACAAAGTTGTTCACTATGGGGGAATGCTGTGGATTCCTGATTTTTAACCATTTTTTCAATTCCGGTACTTGTCGGTCAATGCAGCTTTTCTATTGATTACTCTGTAAGTCAATGGACATTCTAATGCTAATTCACATTTTTAGCTCAGGTGACTTGTCAGTCAGCTGAGGTTTTTTGAGGATCCGTCGTCCGTCTCTCCCTGGTTGTCCACAATTTACATTTTCGACTCCTGATAAACCGTCAGCCAGATTTACTTCAAACTTGGTAGGGATGTACCCTGGGTGAGTCTCTACCAAGTTTGTTCAAATGGTCGTGCTCCAGTGATTTATGGATTTTTTATGATTTCTTTTTTTTTTTGTTTGTTTGTTCTTTTTTGGGGCAAATCTCAAAAAATCTTCTCTGAAACCGTTCACCCAATTGCTTTGATATCGCACAGGAACACTTTTAGGGACTCTTAGTTCTTAATTTGTTCACCAGGTGGTGCTGCAATTTTTTTCTAAATTTTTTATTATTTTTTGTGTGTTTTTGCTATTTTAGACATCTTCTCCAGAACCGTCACTCAGATTGAGCTGAAACTTGGTGGATATGTTCCTTATAGAAGGGTCAAACAAAGGTGTACACAAGGTGGCACTGCTGTGGATTCCAGATTTTTAACGATTTTTTTTTTCAATTGGGGTACTTATCGGTAAATGTAGCTTTCCTATTGATTACTATGCAATTCAATGGGCATTTTAATGTTAATTCATATTATTGACTTCTTCTCTGAAACCATCAGCCAGATTGACATCAAACTAGGAGGGAATGTACCTTGGTTGGGTCTCTAACAGGTTTGTCCAAATGGTCACGCTCCAGTGAATTTTTTAAAAAAAATTGTTCTTTTTTTGTGCAAATCTTAAAAAATCTTCTCTGAAATCACTCACCCAATTGCTTTGATATTGTACAGGGTCACTCCTCACACTTTGTAGAAATGTACCTTTAATAGGTCTCTACACATGTTATTCAAATGGTCACTCTGCATTGATTTTTGCATAAATGTTTGGGAAATTTTGTTAAAATAAGCAGATGCTTGTCAGCTGAGCACAGGATAATCATGATCCTCTTGTTTAAGTTACAAGACAACAATTATCAAAACTGTACAAAGAAAAAAGGTGTGTAAAATATCATCAACATATGTTTGTGTGAAGACACATTTTTATTTCAAATCAGCCAAAAAAGCATTATGAAGACACACATACATGTGTGCACAAGTCACCAAGGAACCCAGCCTTTGTGGACGGTGACTGATCAAACTCTCCTTGCACAAAACAATGTCAACAAATATAGATATGAGCACTAGGAGACATTTTGACTGTGGCACCTGCATGTCACTCTCGTCTTGATGTGTGGCTCCCCCTTGTGGTAGGGTATAATTACAAAAATAATCCCATGTTACTGTGGCAAACACATTTTCAACAAAAGCTGAAAAAGTGAACAGTGTGGGGGTATGCAACATGGAATACATTAGTTATTCCACAGTTTCTTGAGCAATAAATACATTGTACTTATCTCACTCATTGTAACATGATTAACTATTTTTTCCTGGTCTTGAACCATGGAATAACTAGTACATTGTACAAGCAGGACAATGATAAGACATTGAGGCTCTGACATTGGGCTCTGGTGGGTTATGTTGATAAGTGGCATTTTCTGTGCTCCATTACACAGACATTTAGTGCTGAAAGAAAGTGTTGTCTAAAATTTCTTTAAGATGCAATACAACCCAGCATGAACCTGTCACCATGTCCAGTGACTCCCTCTGTGTGTATGTATTTTCAGTTATACACATGTGGTGTAAAAATGCCTGACCCGAGCCACTGACCTGACATGTCAGGTGTTGCTTTGACATATTAAGTGCAACAAGAATCCTTTTCTCGATCAAGTTTCTATAAAAATTGTCATTGAACTAGAGCCACAAACAATATAAAACTGCATCCCTGGCATATTAAGTCCATGTACATGCACTGAAGTAATGCATCGTCTTTTAACTCTTTCAGTGCCAATCATGTCTAAAGTCGATCTACTAAAGTGAAACTTGTCTGAATCATCATTAGGATCTTGGATTTGTATTTCTCGTAAAAAGACCTTTCATTCAAGTACATGTACCAGCATGCCTATAGTTCAAGAGAAAATATCCCAGGTCAACAGCTTTTCTTAGCACGCATTGAGCACAATGCCCACAATGTGTGCCAAGAAAAGCAGTTGACTCCGTCCAAAGTTTGGCACTTAAAGAGTTACTGTGAAGACAGGTCAGTGCCAAGTATTCCTGACAGACGTGTTCACCTTCAAGTGTCTGTGAATTCGCTGTATTTCAGTAGTGGCGATTATATGCAGTGATACATTCAGCAGTAGTTTCCAATTCTGAAGCTTCAATTGATGTGGCCTCTGTGCAGAGGCTATGCAGATTAAGTCTGTCACAAGTCAACTGCACGACTATAGGCTGCCACTGCACAGGTGCTCAGTCAGCCTTGTCTTGTCAACATGTCTTATTGACAGTATATTTTAAACATGGCAAATTCATTTAATCTTGCTGTATGTTTATCTTTGCTCATGTCACTGATGAAAAAACAAAATGAAACAGTGTTGTGTTATAAGTTTGACAAAAACCAATGGCCAAAATAGCAAAGTGACTTTGGACAGTTGAATGCCAGAAATTTTAACTCTTTCAGTGCCCAATTTTGGACCGAGTCAAAGCTTTTCTCGGCATGCTTTGGGCGCAATGTGTCCAATGCGTACCAAGAAAAGCTGTTGACCTAGGATATTTTGTCTGGAACTATGGGCATGCTGGTACTTGAATGAAAGTTTGTTTCTTTTCTTTCATTCATTTTTTTTGTTTTTGTTTTTTTATCAAGGAATATGTATCTGGGATCCTTATGGTAATTAAGACTAGTTCGACTCAAGTAGATCGACTTTAGTCGCGCTTGGCACTGAAAGAGTTAAAACCATGAAAGTGTACATGGGGATGTGAGAACACGTACAGTATGAAGACAAGCAATGATGTGGCTGAGCTGTTCAAGACAGTCTCACCGTCAGGTAAATCAGTCAAGCAAGACCTGCCATACACTGATGCTAATGAGGCTGTTTTATTGACTCGGTAACTTGGGAAGCACAATTTATATTAATGAAATGGTGTTTGGACCATGACTTTCTGGTGTTAATTATTTCGCAAATACACTTGTTGATGACTTTACCTGGGTAC
Organism: Hermodice carunculata; assembly: GCA_964020975.1. NCBI lineage: Eukaryota > Metazoa > Annelida > Polychaeta > Eunicida > Amphinomidae > Hermodice > Hermodice carunculata. Next base: position 2,076,467 of record OZ026626.1, on the reverse strand, counting down.
CCATAGTTACCACTGAGCATTCAAAACAATGAAATGTATGCCATTGGCTTACAATAAATCGCATGTCATAACGCTGTTATAAATTGACATCAAATATACATGTCAGCATGTAGACAAGAACCAAATTAACACTGATTACAGCAATATCAGTTGATATTTCCACTGTTACAAGTGACACAGCTCATGATGCTGTGAAGAGCCACAACAGGCCAATAGATTGGTTAGTATAGTCTGTAAATGGCCACAACAGAGTACTGCCCTGTTGTGGCCATTTACAGACATTTGTTGGTATTGACAGTTTGTGTACAATAATATATGGCCAGCGTATATCACATCTTGTAACGTTCATTCTCAAGTAGGCAACTAAAACATGTTTGTGACAATGATATTTTCAGAAAATTTAATATCTTAACACAACATCTATCATACGTTTGTGACAATGATTTTTTCAGGAAATTTCAATATCATAAAACAACAACAGTAACATGTTTGTGATATTGATATTTTCAGAAATGTCAATATCATGAAACAACCAGTGTCCATAAACCAGGACTGGTCTGCTTAACCCAGTGGTGTATGAGCACTAGCCTGCACTGACCAGTATAAGAGTGCTAGACCTACTGGACACAACAGCATCAATGGTAGGCCTACTGGACACAATGATCAGCATCAATGGTAGGCCTACTGGACACAATGATCAGCATCAATGGTAGGCCTACTGGACACAATGATCAGTATCAATGGTAGGCCTACTGGACACAATGATCAGCATCAATGGTAGGCCTACTGGACACAATGATCAGCATCAATGGTAGGCCTACTGGACACAATGATCAGCATCAATGGTAGGCCTACTGGACACAATGATCAGTATCAATGGTAGGCCTACTGGACACAATGATCAGTATCAATGGTAGGCCTACTGGATACAATGATCAGCATCAAATTAAATGGTAGGCCTACTGGATACAATAATCAGTATCAATGGTAGGCCTACTGGATACAATGATCAGCATCAATGGTAGGCCTACTGGACACAATGATCAGTATCAATGGTAGGCCTACTGGATACAATGATCAGCATCAATGGTAGGCCTACTGGATACAATGATCAGTATCAATGGTAGGCCTACTGGACACAACAGCATCATTGGTACCTACTCAAGCTCTTGCACTCTTTTAAAATTGATTTTATCTGGAAAAAATCAATACATGTACACCTTTTCTATAAAAATACATTCATATGAAAATTATCAATATTCTTTCTTTTTAATACTGATATCACTTGGCAAGCTGTAAAGCTGAGATCTGTTCAAAAACTCAAAATAATCAAACTTACATGGTGTCCATGCATTGTAAATTTACCAATGAAGCATACAAATGCCACATTAAGTATGTTGTCAGCCTGCTTACACAACGCTTCCCCAAACATGCTGTCTATATCTGCATGTAGGCTTAGATCTTTATGGAGATACAATATGTGCTTGGAATAACCCAATGTTTATTCTCAGTCCCTCATATCCTGCATGATTTGTCCTCTGATTGGCCATGATGATGTCGTGCTCAGCATCTTTTTGACCATGCAAGTGTTTCCTGATTGGTTTGTGTTTGAGCAGTGATAACATCATGCATAGCTTCACTTTGACCATACAAGAGTAGCTGTGTTTTGATTGGCTGTGATGCAAGAGCAGCTGTCTTCTGATTGGGTGTGATACAAGAGTAGCTGTCCTATGATTGGCTGTGATGCAAGAGCAGCTGTCTTCTGATTGGGTGTGATACAAGAGTAGCTGTCCTATGATTGGCTGTGATACAAGAGCAGCTGTCCTCTGATTGGCTGTCATTATGTCATGCTTGACCTCTCTTTTTCACCATCTTGGTGAAGGATCGAGATGCATTCTAAGCAAATCATGTGGACAGACGATGACACTGATGATGCAAGTTTCCATGGCTGCTGTGGTGATGTAGTCTTCATAATCAAACACCAGAAAGGCACCAACATGGTTATACAAGTATTAGCCTGCAATCCTCTTCACTTCATCGGATCTATACCATTTTCCTTGCAGAAAGACTCAAAATTTTTGTATTCAAATTCTGTCATCACTTTATTAAGGGCATAAATCTGCAAAGTAAGAAAGATGAAGTTTTTTTTCATTATAATTTTGAGTTTATTCAATATTTCAAAGAATATATTTCTTGCACATTTATTTACAGTTAATTTGTATATAATATTCCTTCACTAAGCAAACATGGCACTGCCACAATGACATTATATTCAGCCTTCCAGTTAAAACCTACTTTGAACATGTAATAGGCAAAATACTGTGAAGTAGAAAATGAAATGCACAAGCAAAAGTGTGTATGTGTGGATGTGGGGGGGGGGGGGGGGCATTAGAGCAGATGCCCCTACTGGGAGGAGTATGGTATAATCAGATGATAAAATCACTTGTAATACAATGTGTCGACCATTCCATTTCAGTAAGTTGCCTGTTTTAATGGCCAGCTGCACAGTACCCTTGTGAAAATCCTTAAAAATTCCAGTCATCATTGTTACTTATCCCCCAGGTGTATTCAGCTTGTGAAATTTAATTTACCTAAAGAATCCCTGGTGGTACAGACTAATATAACTAAAATACTGAAGACAAGTTTATAACTTAATGTGCAGTGCAGAAGCTTGGAATATTAAATGCAACAAAGTTTGCAACAAGTCATCACCTACAGTGTTCAAGCTGAATATGGTATGAAAGATTTTAAACTTCTAAGTGAACCATAATCCTCCTCTCTACCTGTTGTACCTGATTGGGTTTTACCGGCCATTACAGATTTGTGAGTGTATTGTATCTCTCTCCTCTGTCTGTGTCATATCTTAACTAACTGCAGATAGAACAGGCTTCATTTGTATTATTGTGTCATAAGTACGCCGTACCTCTCTCCTCTGTCTGTGTCATATCTTAACTAACTACAGATAGAACAGGCTTCATTTGTATTATTGTGTCATAAGTATGCCGTACCTCTCTCCTCTGTCTGTGTCATATCTTAACTAACTGCAGATAGAACAGGCTTCATTTGTATTATTGTGTCATAAGTACGCCGTACCTCTCTCCTCTGTCTGTGTCATATCTTAACTAACTGCAGATAGAACAGGCTTCTTTTGTATTATTGTGTCATAAGTATGCCGTACCTCTCTCCTCTGTCTGTGTCATATCTTAACTAACTGCAGATAGAACAGGCTTCATTTGTATTATTGTGTCATAAGTACGCCGTACCTCTCTCCTCTGTCTGTGTCATATCCTAACTAACTGCAGATAGAACAGGCTTCATTTGTATTATTGTGTCATAAGTACGCTGTACCTCTCTCCTCTGTCGGTGTCATATCCTAACTAACTGCAGATAGAACAGGCTTCATTTGTATTATTGTGTCATAAGTACGCTGTACCTCTCTCCTCTGTCGGTGTCATATCTTAACTAACTGCAGATAGAACAGGCTTCATTTGTATTATTGTGTCATAAGTATGCCGTACCTCTCTCCTCTGTCTGTGTCATATCTTAACTAACTGCAGATAGAACAGGCTTCATTTGTATTATTGTGTCATAAGTATGCCGTACCTCTCTCCTCTGTCTGTGTCGTATTTCACGTTCCTTCTCTTTGGCAGCTGCTTTGTCTTTCTTTGCCTGCTCTTCCTTCAGTTTCTCCTTTCTTTTTAATTCCAGCTTTTCCAGAGTTTCTAACCTGATTTTCACAGCTCTCTGTGCCTGTCAAAAGATTTCCATATATGTACTAAAGATTAAAGTGTGCCATTCCCTGGTACCCAAACTTTCAAAGATACCACTCAAATAAAGAAAAAAATGCTCACATGAAAAAAAAAACAAAAACAGTGCCATCTTATTTTTGCCAGTTTGACAAAATCAATCAAATGTTCAGTACATATATACATATGTCCCAGTATGGAATACATGTACAGGATCCACTTAAAAACAATCCCTGACTTTCATCATCTGAAAATAGATTAATCACTGACACCAATATTTTGGATTGTCGATTTGTAGGCTTTAGGTACAAAACCACCTTCATCTCATTTGCCAGTGTTTATTAGTATAATACTTACACGAACATCACTGAGACTAGGAACAAATTCATATCTCCTCAGGGTTTCTGAAAATAGAGGGTGGTTTTTATTTAAAAAACAGGTGAATTATCAACTTTGTGCAATATCATTGTAAACAACTCATGTAGCTTGCTTTGATTTATTTGATTGTAAAAAAAATGATAACTCTCCATTGGATATTTTCATACAATGATTTTATGTTGTATCAAATATGACCAATATTTTTGCCTTTTGTGAGTGTATATTGTTCTGTATACATTCAACTTCAGTCACTTATAAATATTTTTGCCTTTTATGAGTGCATATTGTTCTGTATACATTCTACTTCAGTCACTTATAAATATTTATGCCTTTTATGAGTGCATATTGTTCTGTATACATTCTACTTCAGTCACTTATAAATATTTATGCCTTTTGTGAGTGTATATTGTTCTGTATACATTCTACTTCAGTCACTTATAAATATTTTTGCCTTTTATGAGTGCATATTGTTCTGTATACATTCTACTTCAGTCACTTATAAATATCTTTGCCTTTTATGAGTGTATATTGTTCTGTATACATTCTACTTCAGTCACTTATAAATATTGTTGCCTTTTATGAGTGCATATTGTTCTGTATACATTCTGCTTCAGTCACTTATAAATATTTATTTCCATGTTACATCTCAATGATATCTGCTGCTATTTCTATAATCTGTCTGCATTGTTTATAAATTTGTTCACCTAGTCTAATTGACTTTATCTTCCATGTTACATTTATGAATAAGAAATCCTACTGTCACCACAAAATTGGTAACAGAAATTAGATACATAACTGTTATGTAACTTGTACAAAGGAGATCTCAAGTGTTAGCAAATTTATAGACCTATTCCACACTAAGGTGGCAGAAGCTGTGTTCAGTTCTTTTTTGTTTGCCCTGGCACGTTGTACTCCAGCCTCCCTTTTTGCAGTTGGAACATGACTTGCCAGATTAAAAAAACAAAAAAACAAAAAACATTGACTTTGGTCTAGGTTTGTTGGAACCTAACTGGTTTGATATTTGAATCTTTCTTTCAAAATCAGTTTAATCCACAGAACCAAGTACAAGTACGTATTTACAACTGCCAGAGCTGTATCATTATATTATGATAGCAGTTTGTAGGCACATATATACCTGCCAGAGCTATATCTGGAAGAATTTTGCATATAAAATTTGTCAATAGTTTGGCAGTACAAGTCTGCCCACTTACATACCTGAAGGAGGTATATATATATAGATATATATTCCTTCGTGAAAAATACATGCAAAGTATTCAGCAATCCGACTGGCAGTCAAAATTAATAACATATAAAATTTTCAAAGAAATTTTTGGTTATGAACCATATCTATCTGTGATAAAGGACCCCCGATACCGGACTGCCCTCAGTAGACTGAGACTTAGTTCCCACTGTCTGGCTATAGAGACTAGTCGACATGTTAAACCTAAATTGACCATAGAAGCTAGACTGTGCACAAAGTGTAACACTCAATCTATAGAGGATGAGATCCATTCTATATTAATATGCCCCAGTTATACTGTAACAAGAGAGCCTGTCATAAATGAATTAATCAGACATATACCTAACCTGCTGGAACTCCCAGCTGTAGACCAATTCAAGTGTATAATGCAATGCAACGAACACTCTTTTCTCACAATCCTGGGCAAATTTAGTCATGACAGCTTCAGAAATGAGAAGCGAAGTAAATCCCATCACAAATATGTCATGGCGAAAAAAGCCAAAAAAAAAAAAAAACGGGTGTTACATCCCTAATCTTAGTCTCAACAAAAGGTCGTTCACATTTTAATGGCACCTATATGGTGCCTGTGAGCACAGCGTATTTTAATGTTATTCCTATATCTTTGGTAAGTGGACCAAAGTGATTAATTTATAGAATAGCAGTAATAGTAATTCCTTTTATACTAGTCTCTGCCACCTGTATAGTTGTTAGGGTGGAAATTACTGTTTAAAGCCTCAAGGATATAACTTACATGTTTCTGTAACTTGGTGCAACACAGAATGAAAGTCATGAACTCTAGCAGTCGCCTTGTGTGATGAAAGTTTAGAGGTTTCCTTACATGCTTGAAAACTAACATTGATAATTATGTGCATGGAGGTATTCCAGTAGCCTACTAGTCTCATTAGACTCCACATTTTCTTTTGGTGCCACAGAGTGCAAGGTGCCATCTTCAGGGTCACAGGTGTGTATTTAATTAATGACCCATGTAGCTGTATATACAGGTAGATGAAGAGCCTATGTTTTTTTTTACATATATATTTATTGTACTTTTATCTGCATACATTGTATAATTTGTGGTAGATGCATGTAGTTCATGTGATCCTAGTGCTCTATACAATTTATGTAGGACAAATAGGTCAATATTGACCTGTAGTCTTGTCAATTTTATCTTTACTTACTTACTTATATATTGACATATTATATCTGTATAAAAAGTATCAATATTACAATGTAAGTTTGTCTGCATATGTATGTCTACGTGTCCACAAGAAGTGGTAATATGAAACCTATCACCATTATGGTATGAGTTTATCTACACATGTATTCCTGAAAGAGGTCTTAATTTAAAATGTATCATTATTATGGTGCAAATCTGTCTGCACATATATACATGGAAGAGGTCTTAATATAAAATGTATAACTGTTATGGTACAAATCTGTCTACACATATATACCTGGAAGAGGTCTTAATATTAACTGTATCACTATTATGGTACAAATCTGTCTACACATATATACCTGGAAGAGGTCTTAATATTAACTGTATCACTATTGTGGTACAAATCTGTCTACACATATACCTGGAAGAGGTGTTCCTGGTGGAGCACAAGGGAACTCCAGACCTGCATCCTTCAGTAAGCCTGACTGCCTCTCCGACAGATATACCTTGGTAAGTCTTCCCCAGTTGTCCGGCAACCCAGAGCCATCTACTGACATCCTGGGCTGAAGACAATCCCAGCTGTTACTGACTTGATGCGGAGGTAGGTGGTATGAGACATGTATCTTGGTTGCTGGTAGTGATGCAGACTTTTTTGCAACACTACTACTGGGATGTGGTACAGGTGCCTTCAATAAGGGTTTGACTGGACCACGGTCTCTGGCTTTAACAGGTTTATCACTAAGTGATACCTTCATTGGTTTACAAAATGCCTCTAATTGCTCTAATCTTGAGTTTCTGTTTAAGTTGGTTTGTTCTTTTGTTACACTTGAATGCTTGATACCACTCTTTGGCCTGTGTTTTGACTTTTTACCAGAACTTTTTTTACGTCGTGACTTTTTGCTGTGTACTTTGCGTCTACTTCTGCATCTGGTAGCTCTTTGTTGACCAGCATCCTGGCTATCTGCAACAACAAATCACACATGAAGTAACCCCCTTCCTGAATAAAAACAAATGTACTGTGGCCAGAATAGTATACTTGTCATCTGTTTAGCATTAAAGCAGTCTTAGTAAATTACAATCTCAACAATCAATTCACAGTAATTCTGACTGCATGTACATATTGAGTTCACGGGGCTTCTTTTTTCCTTCAAGCATAATAATAATGTCAGTTTTTATAATCAAGGCTGAGACACACATAACAGCTTAGAGCTGAACATGCTTTCTCTTTATTTACTAGTTTTAATTCTTGGATAAATTTACTAAGTTTGGAACAAAGAAACAGCAGTGTGAACTGCACTTAAAGAGTACCATACTGCAATATTTGCTTTATAGTTGTTATCTATACCGTACTGTAATGTTTGCTTTGCAATTGTTATCTATACTTTACTGTAATATTTGCTTTTATGATTGTTATTTGTCCCATACTGTAATATTTGCTTTATAATTGTTATCTGTACTACACTGTAATATTTGCTTTAGAATTGTTATCTGTACTATACTGTAATATTTGCTTTATAATTGTTATCTGTACTACATTGTAATATTTGCTTTATAATTGTTATCTGTACTATACTGTAATATTTGCTTTATAATTGTTATCTGTACTATACTGTAATATTTGCTTTATAATTGTTATCTGTATTATATGCAATATTTACTTTATAATTGTTATCTGTACTACACTGTAATATTTCCTTTATAATTGTTATCTGTACTATACTGTAATATTTGCTTTATAATTGTTATCTGTACTACATTGTAATATTTGCTTTAGAATTGTTGTCTGTACTACAATGTAATATTTGCTTTATAATTGTTATCTGTACTATACAGTAATATTTGCTTTATAATTGTTATCTGTACTACACTGTAATATTTGCTTTATAATTGTTATCTGTACTATACTGTAATATTTGCTTTATAATTGTTATCTGTACTATACTGTAATATTTGCTTTATAATTGTTATCTGTACTATACTGTAATATTTGCTTTATAATTGTTATCTGTATTATATGCAGTATTTGCTTTATAATTGTTATCTGTACTACACTGTAATATTTGCTTTATAATTGTTATCTGTACTACACTGTAATATTTGCTTTATAATAGTTATCTGTACTTTACTGTCATATTTGCTTCATAACTGTTGTCTGTACCTTCAGTGCTAGTATGTGTACGTTGCTGCTGCTGGCTCGCTTCAATCGCTGCATTTGATGAAACAGAATCTCCACTACTAACTGGACTACTTTGTCCAGAAATCTGATTGATTTCTGTTTCCTGCAGAAGTACAGAATCTGCAACATCTTCCCTCAGGGAACCATGGATGTTAAACTGAGCCAACTGAGCTGCATGATACAATATATCACCATCAGGTCTGTCTTTTGCTGAAAGTCCTTTACATGGTCCATTACATAATGTATCTTCTTCAAGCTTGTCTTTAGCTGAGCGTCTTTGACATGGTCCATTGTTGACTTCAAAGTGAGGTAATGTGGCGATAGTCCCATGAGTATATGACAACACACTACCATTGCTGCTGTGATTAGAAGAGAGACTGTTGGGCCTGGACCTCAGTATCCTCGGAAATCTGCCAATGTCAGATGTGGTGTTAGTATGAAAATGGTAAGTCTTTCCCAAACTTAAAGAATTATCACATTCATAAGTTGCTCCTGTGGTAACCAGTGGAACCCGTGATCCATTGAGACACAGATCAAGTCCACTATTCTTTGTCATGGTCAGTACTGTGCGCACAGTCATGATTAATACAAGTATACACAGTGGGAATTTCAATCAGGACCAAGAGCAACAACACTTGCATATCATATCCTTTTTCATAGAACAGATACTGCAGAATGCCAACATACCAGGGCAATACCGAAGGTCATTTTCTCTCTATTACTACAGCCATGCTGGTACTGGCCTCACTTGGCCAGACTGGGCACTACCACTGCAACTGCTCAGGACTTTCGCCTCTGTTATTGACCATTATTAGACCACATAAACCATTGAACGAGGAAGTGCTAACCAGCAAACGACACATCCATAGCCCTTACTGACATTATCTCTTATCCATGTCGTTCCCACTGAACTGCATTCACACAGCATTACATTGACATATGCGATGGCTGGTCATAACTCCTGCAATTAGTTGTCAGTGACAGTGGTGAGAGGCATTACTCAGTGCACGGTAATGTTAGTCCTGTAAGTTGGAAGTCGAGCACTTTCATGGTTTCTTTTCAAATCATCATATCTTTCATTGCCACGTCACTGTATAATTTCTCAGTGCTTCCATAAGTGCGTCTTATCTTAGTGCAGGAACTATTGTTTATCTTCCTTATTTACATAATTATGAGGCACCTCATCAAAAACCACCTGGTCGATGAAGCCGTGCCCATAGCAACACTGAAATCTCGCTTTTTGGAAGTCTCGAGGTATTGTCTCGCGCATACGCAGTGTGGATATTCTGGCGCTCGCCTGTGGTGAATGGTTTCTGTGGTCGGCCACCGTTTGCTGCAAATTCACGTGGAAAGGAACAAAGTATTGTGGAATTAATGTTAAATTTTCAACAATGAGACCACTTACAGATGAAGAAACGAAGACTTTCTTCGAAAAAATGTCAAAATAGTATGTTACTTACCATGAAATTGTCAAAGTAATATATTATCGCTCAAGCGCCACATGTTAAGGTTCCAGAGGGGTAAACGGTAACATGATTGGAGAGTGCCAATAAAACATGAGGCCCACGGATGCATGGGGCCGAATTTTCAACAATTCTGCTACGCGAGAAAGGCAGATTTTGGCTTGGTAGTGGAAAACAATACATACTTTGAGCTGATATGAATAATATGTTGTAGGCATAGCCTAAGAATACGATTAGACATTAGTGACGTCCGCGTTCACAGCACTAGGCGCATGCCCATGTCTGCACTATGGGAAATGATATATTAGAGTAATCTCCGTAAATTCACATGTGAAAGTGTACATTGACATACAAAATGCTTTCAAGTAAGAAAAAACACATTTAGGTTTCCGATTATGAGGGTGCAAAGCAGGAAAATGTGAAATTAAAGAAAGATAAATAACTTTGATTAATGCTTATACTAGATCCAAGATGCGCTTTGCTAGCTAGTTTCAATATCGACCACGAGAGGCGCAAGAATGAGTAAAAAAGTGAAAGCGAGGTCAGTTTTTTTTTCCCGGCACAAAGCACATGGTAAGATTGTTCAGAATTAGATTGTTTTACAGTAATTACATTGTTGGGGTGTCAGGCATAGCCTACGCTACAACAATAGAAAGCACTTTAAAGCACAAAGAATGTGTTACAGGCCACAATTTAAGTATATGAACTTCACTTGGTTGACATTGCTTGGGGATTCTTGGTTTCACCATGACATCACAGGCACTGACCTACAAATCTCTACTCGGTGGATACAAGTGTGTATTCCCCTTCATTCCCATGTTAAATAGGCCTTTTTTGGATGCAAATCACTCAGAGCTGGAGAAAGATTTTGAGTTGAAAATCACTGATGCTTTTAAACTATACTCTGCTCTATTAGTACATGGGGTTTAATAAAAATTTGACGTTTGGAAACTGTACTTTTGTCTCTTGTGGTCCAGCATGTTTTACATAGAATATATAGGTTGCTACGGGCTTGTTTGACCCTACTTCTTGTTGTCAATGCATGCTGTTCACGCTTTTTGATTCGCTGAGTGCCTTAAGTGCCAGGATGGTGAATCCAAAAAAGAATGGCAGTGAATTTAAGGGAATTGGCAAAAATGATGGCATGTCCTCAAAATGTCTTCTTATCGCTCACCGCTGATTGGGCCCTTTATGTTACTATGTAAACAATGAAGCAGCTTGCTTGTTGGCATAGCCTAAGATGCGAACGTCAGCATTACCAATAATCGACTATAACATCGGTGTATCAGGTATGAATACACCATTGGGGCCAATCAGGTGCAGGTTACCGCATTAAATAGTTCTTAGTTGTCTTGTGCTGACACCTTTGGGGGGCCATGTACCTGTAATTAGCCCACTGTTTCAGCTAGACTTTTACATGAACTTATCAGATCAGCCTGTTTGTGTTGTTTGATTTGACAGATATTTTTTCCATGATGAATTTTAATATTCAAATAGGTTCAACGAGAGTAGTCAGCAGAGCATTTATACTAAATATGTTGTAGGCATAGCCTAAGATGCGAATGTCAGCCTTACCAAGTATCCACAATATGTAACGTCAGTGGATTAGGCAGCGGCACCTGGTTGCTAGGTCCCTCTGGCAGCCATTTACTAAACCAGTCTAATGGGGCGAGGGCGTAGTACCTTGAGTAGTTAAATAAACCTGTCGGTCGTATAGCCTTTCTCTTTGTTAGATACTGTTCCACAAATTTAAGTACTGTGCCCAAGATCTCTATATCCCAATTGAAATAGTGCCGTAACCTGTGACAGAGACGTAGTGGGTACGAACAGTGATTGTTGGAATCTTGCGCGACAACACCAAATGTGAGCGCTTATTGGGCATGCCCATTGGGGGCCTTGACGTTATGATATACATGCAAAAAAGCCACCCCTAGATAGCTATGTCTCACAGTGATTGGCATTCTCAAACATCTGCCAAGTGCAGTTGTTACCAGGCTTAACCGGAAGTTTCAAATTCCATGGACGTAAAAAATGGCAATAATCGGGGAAAATTGTGACCTTGGATGAACAAAAATTCACCCAAATGATGTTAAATCTGGGAAAACTAGCGATGCGAAATACAGCGAATAAGAGAACTTAGTGTGAATCAATGATCCACGTGAATGGGTTCCCAAACACTGTGCTGGGGAGCTACTGAAGGTGGCTGATGGTGATAATTTGGATGTGACAACATTTTTCAAGTTGTATAGACTGTAGGTTTGGATTGATGAATAACCTTACTTTTTAAAAAATTTTATGTCTTGTATATAGTGCTCTGTCTGCTCGCTATAAACAGAGGGCGAATCACATATTCATACACATTGACGTAATGCTGGCAAGCCGTGCTCGTAGAACGTTTCCTGGCTATGACAAGTAAACACTGGTATAACTTTTGATTCTATCAAAAATTCACCCGCTGGCCATGGTGTATGTGTTCTAAGCCAGAGTGCCTTTGGTTTGCCAAGAGTTATGGCAGATATAACAGAGCATAGTGATTCCGGAGAGTATTTATATTGAGTTTTTTATGTACATGGTCTGATGACAATGAAGAAGAATCAATAAGTAAAGCTGAAGCAGCGGAGGAAAAGATAATTCAGCCTTACACATGAAGGGATACCCAGAAACCTACCGTCACCGTTACTGGAGTAAGTGCAGTCGTGGTACAGCCAGACGATCCCAACTTGTTGTCTGGGCAATGATTATTTGTTACAAAAGATATATATTATCCTATAAAAAAGTAAAAGATTCCATTTAACAAGGACAAGCATGAATGCAATAAATTGGAATTTGCGTCAGGATGGGCCAGGTCTTGTAGTGTTTCAGACTCTATACATTTACAGAAACAGTTATGGCTTACGCTTAGGGTATATAAAAGTCTAAACAAACAGTTACTTTTCCCTTCACATATATATGTGTTTTTTATGGAGAATTAAATATAAGTTTGCATTTATGAATAGCTTTCAATATCAGTGTAATTCCTACCCTACAGTAACTTCACTACCCTTGGGTGGCAGTAATTTACATTTCTGTATACATTGTCATCAGTACACATGTTTATGATATCCTTTCTTTCAGATTGTATCCCTTGTGTAACAAATGGTAAATATTTTCCTGTGACTGACTTATTTTCTGTTTCCATATTAACGACAAACGTACAATGAGATAGAATTCTGTACACCCGACTATTTGGAGCTAGCCGTGGACTGTCACAAACAGTGGCACCTGACTCAAACAGATGAAAGGCCAGCCACCCACTGGTCTTGGCCGCTGCGTAGATGAGGCTGAATGTGGCAGCTATCCAAACAAGTGTTATCTGGTTATGGGATTAAACATCTCGCAATGTACAGTAGTAATTGGACATATACATTACAGTGGCCAGCTAACTCAACCTGTTATAGACTGTTCAACCCTAGACGTGGGTATGGAATAAGATCGGTCCTTGTTTGTTCATGTTTCCCACCCATTCCCCCCCATTTATTGAATCAAAATGGTTACACACACTAAAGTTTTGTTACAATATTACTTTGTAACAACATCCTAGACCAGTGTTATCACTGTGGCATTCGATTGATAATTGTGTGATACATTGTAATAGTTGTAGAATTACCAGACCTATATTTTGCTGTAATGCAAGCTTTGAAATCAGAATCATACTGAAGGTTAGTTTATAAATACTTCAAAAAAATGTAATGAGTCACTGCTCCTGGTTGTATGAGTAATGTTTTATTTGGCCAGTTCCATGAATCCTTCCATCGGCCAGCGATTGGACCATATTTGGCAACAGCAGCAGCTTTTTCTTTCCAAACCTGTCCAAAAGATTGTCATATTTGCCTAATCAAAGTCCCTTTCTACAAAGAGTTTGCTACATCTATAGGTGTGATCAGTTCCCTGGACCTTGCCTTTTGTCCCTGTAAATCTTGACTGTACGGGTCCACACTCTCTGTAATTAAAGGTCTTTGGGGGAATGTAAACAAGTTTTAGAGCTTGTATTGCTACCATTAACAGCAAAACACTGACCCGTACTGGGTGGGAACAGGGACAAAAATGAATATTTCTACATGTATTTTTAATCCTGTCAATAAAGAGTGAATAAAATATGTTTAAACCAAGTGACACTTGACAGCCATGGCTTGCTAGCATGGTAGGAGGGGGTCTGAGTCTTCCCTGTTAGCCAGCGGTGTTGTGTTTTTGACGTTACAAGCCTTTGGCGCCGTGTAGATGTATGAAAGGAAAGGAAAGCAACGATTGAAGGCACAGTGAGTTTTTATTATAAGAAAGTAAATAAAAGCATTATTTTCACATCCAAAATATTTTAAAGAGCACCATATGGTGAGAACAACCCATGTATCAAATTTGAAACATGGTCTATCAAGAGGACCGTTAAAGTGGATCAATGATCCACGTGAGTGGGTTCCCAAACACTGCACTGGGGAGCTACCTGAAGGTTGATGATGTTAATTTGGATGTGACCATGTTTTTCAAGTTGTATAGACTGTAGATTTTAACTGATGAATTACCTTACTTTTTAAAAATGTTCATGTGTTATGTATAGAGCTCGCTACAAGCTTTATTTATACAGTGAAACCTCCCTATACCGAACACCCTTGGGACCGGAAAAAAGTGTTCAGTATAGTGAGGTGTTCGGTGTAGGGAGGTTTGATAGCATTGAAAGTACATATTTGGGACCGAGAAATGGTGTTCAGTATAGAGAGGTGTTCTGTATACGGAGGTGTTTGCTAAGTGGGGCTTTATTGTACTCAGTTTTTACAACAAATTAATAGTAGCTTCCCAGCTATTTTGACCAAGTTTTTGTAAATAATTAGATAAAGGTGAAGGTCACTGTTCCCTGTGTGTGTCGTGTGACATCTCCCCATGATTGTCGTCATTCATGTACCAAAGAGTAAATCCCTGTGGTTACACTACAGCCAGTCGCCCTGGCCCGAAGTACAACCAACACCCGGTTTGCGTCGACCACTTTTCTTCTTCTGTTATTCCACTGAAGCAAGACATATTCCAGTTACACCATAAGAATCCCATTACGAGCACACCCCGTTACGCCTCTCCACTATGGGATCTCCATTGAGAACTTTTATGACATTACACTGGTACACTTATGCATGCCCCACCTTGCAGGATATCCATGCCCGCTCCCCAAACTAAAACCCGCTCCAGCCGGCGGACTAATTCCTGCTTCAGCCGATTACAGCTGCAATGTTTCAATATAGAAAGGCACCGTAAATACAAATACTTAGTTTTACTCTCTCCATAGACTATCATCAAAAAAGAACATAGATTTAATATTCCTAGTTAATTTAACCAACAAAAATGCGTCACCAAAAGCAACAATGAAGACCGCGTAGATAAACTTACAATAAAATATGTATGAATCTTCGGCAATTTTACTATATTGAATCTCAAACATATATGATAAGAAATATATATCACAGGTAACAGATAACAGGAAGAAATGCCAGAAACACGCCTACGTAGATATGCATATATCGAAATATCAGCAAAGAACAACCTTAAACTTTTCCCAACTTCGAAACATATATGGCTGATAAATAATTTGCTATTATGCATATATATATATATATATATATATATATATATATATATATATATATATATATATATATATATATATATATATATATATATATCACTTACATAAAACATTTGGGCCTCTAACCATGTGTCCCAGACCACAGGTGACCACAAAGATAACTCAAAACTTGAGTCCGTAATGTGCGATATGCTGAAAGCCAATTTACACATATTGTAAGCATACAGGAATGGTTCAATAATCCAGAGAAATACCATAAAATTGACCAGAGAAAAAACCTCAATAAATAGGCAAATTTGAACACTCTTAATACTCACTACATGTGCATATTCCAAGAAATAAACTCCAAAATTAACGCATAACTGTCAAACAGCCCATATAGGGCGCTCCCTTAAGACGCTACGCCCGGTTGATCAGCAACCCACCAGATCAGTTGCAAAGTGGCAAAAGCAACTTTTCAAGCAGTAAAGCTCCTTTTATACAATTAACAGAAGGCGGGAGGAAGGGTAAACAAGCACAGACATGTGACCAAAGGTCTGTGTCACACAAAATGAAACCTATTACACTACCAATGCAATGTGCAGTATATTTCCAATACGCCAATATTATTGTACCATATTTATTTGTCAACACCAATCGCAATTTTACATGTGAGCTCCATTATATCACCATAATAGTCATAACCAGATGTAGATGTACACCCGCTAGCAATGAATATAGACAGGAAAGCAAAAAACATCGACTCAAAAAAAAAAAACAAAAAAAAAAAAACATTTTGTAATTTACTTAAACAACAAAATTAATTAAACTTCAAATTGAGCTATTCTAAATTTGACAATCACAGGGTTAGAGTTTCATAGTGTAGAGGTTCTTCAGAATACGGCATCAGTGTTTTGAAGCTTCTTTGTACTTGACTTTCTGCCAAAAGTGGCATTTTTCTTTTGGTGGGGGTCCCCACACGCCCCCACCCCCCCACCCCCGTTTGGGCTGCCTCTTCTGCTACCCTGTGACTGTGTGGGACTCAAATCCACATATGATGGAACCCTTTCCCGTACCCCTCCTCTCTTACAGTGAGGATTCTTGGTGATCCATGGCATTCATGCCCAACTTGAAGGCTCAAGTGACGATTGATTACGATGAGCATGGAAAATAACTAATCTAAAGCACACAGATACTAAATTTAACAACTGATATAGCAACTTGCAATAGTTCCTCTGCAAAAAGTTTCTAAAAATACATGCAGTACTTTTCTTTTATAACACTTGTGACATATTCTGAAGAATGTTCCATAGTAAATTATTCTGTTGTCATGGAGACCATTCAGGTCACATGACAGGGACAGCAATGGATAACAACAGACTAAATTCAACTAATAGATTCACGATGTGTACCACTGCACTACACTGGTGTAAGGGCGCTGCGAACCTTGCGGCGCCAATTGTTTCAGAAGTCAACGCCACTACATTGTTCAGACAAGGCCCTCTTTTATGGCCTTTTCACATTGAAAACTACGATCAAATCATGGAAAAAGTATTGGTGTTTCAGAAGGCGGTATCAAAGTTGACGTATCAACCCATGTGCGCTCTCTCCAACTGATTTTTTGTTCCGCAAGTTGTGACTGAATATTGCCTCTGCAACAAAAGTTGTTTTCCCAGCATGATACAAACCTGTAACTGGTATATTTTTTTCCATTTTCTTTTTAAAATACTTTGGTGGTGTTTTCACTGCAGTATCAGCCCTTAATAAGAGGAATAGACGATTTTCTGGTCTGAAGTCATTCGCAGCATTATTTCTGCTACTTATTGGAAGTGCGCAATGTCCGTGAATTATCGCTCATATGCATATTGCTTGTGGTGATACTGGTACTGATGGTACACTTTGTTTGAAAAAGCTGTCAATATTCCATTTCAGTGTTCCAAATCAATGTTTTAGACGTACCGAAATGTTATAGTATAAGAAGATGGCTGGACATTGATGAATGTGAGATACATGTAATTGAACAAAATGTGTTGATTCATTGTCCAGACACCAAAACATTGATTTGACACACTGGAACACTGTTGGGTTTTTTTGTTTTCTGTTTTTGTCCTTCTGCTCATCCACCTGTCTCGCACAGGAGCACAGCAGATAAGCAGAGAGCCACAGAATTATTATTGTATTGTTAATATCATATGAGTAAAACCCCTAAATCAAGTAAAGCTACTTAGCCCTACCAAGTTGCACTGATTCCGAAATATAATTAATTATGCATTCCATTATGAACAGATTTTTCCAATCAGCAAGTGGCCGTATCTTTTGAGGTCTGCAGGCTGACAGTGACAGCATGGCTATCCATCAGTGCAACAACATTGATTGACAACATGCATCCTGTTGTACACTGCGAACATCTTACCTAGAATGATCGAAAATATCACATCACTACCAAAGTACAACAAAATCACTCAACAAGTAAAATTATACATCCTAGGCTTCATTTTTGTGCAGTTTATGTAATTTAATTTGTAGTTCAACCAATCAGGGCCCTCACTGGTCCTTACCGCACCTTGCCCTTGCTGGAAAGTGCAATGTTTTTTAACCAATCATGGCCCTCCTTGGCAGACCTATGGGTTCCAGTAGGGGCCTCCAGGAGTTGCCATTTCGGACCATGGAAAAAAGTGCTGGACCTACACTGACCTCTAGCAATTATTACATGTATTTGGCAATACCAATGGCTCAGGACACGGAACCTGAGCCAGGTGTATGTATATACAGTAAAACCTCCCTATACCGAACACCCATGGTCCCTTAAAAAGTGTTTGGTATAGTGAGGTGTTTGGTTACATTGGAGATATATATTAGGGAAGAGAAATGGTGTTCAGTAGAGAGAGGTGTTTGGTATACGGAGGTGTTCAGTTAGAGAGGGTTTACATATATATATATATATATATATATATACACACAGTAAAGCCTCCCTATACCGAACACCCTTTGGCCTGGAAAAAAGTGTTTGGTATAGTGAGGTGTTCGGTTTAGGGAAGTTTGCTTACATTGGAAGCATATATTTGGAACCGAGAAATGGTGTTCAGTATAGAGAGGTGTTCGTTTAGAGAGGTT
The DNA here is from genome assembly GCA_964020975.1 of Hermodice carunculata. Classification (NCBI taxonomy): domain Eukaryota; kingdom Metazoa; phylum Annelida; class Polychaeta; order Eunicida; family Amphinomidae; genus Hermodice; species Hermodice carunculata. The sequence goes on along the minus strand of OZ026626.1, from coordinate 2,057,607 downwards.
TTACTGTACACACACATAATATATATATATATATATATATATATATATATATATATTATATATATATATATATATATATATATATATGTGTATATATATATATATACATACATATATATATATATATATATATATATATATACACATGTATATATATATATATAGTATATATACATACATACATACATACATATATATATATATGTATATATATATGTATATATATATGAGACATATATATATATATATGTATATATATATGAGACATATATATATATATATATATATATATATATATATATATATATATATATATATATATATTATATATATATACATGTATATATATATATATATGAGACATACTTTGGATTTCCATCAGTACAATCCGGTATTATGTTTAGTTTAAGATGTAAATATAAGTGGAAAGCTGTGTCAGTTCCATTCAGCTTTAATTGTACTACTCATTTTTACATGCATAAAACATGAGGTGAAATTTGAATTCTTTATTCACAGCCTCCCACAAACAGTGCAGGGTTGTCCCCTTCTGTTTTCTGGTTGTCCATCCGTCCGTCTGGGTGTGCACATTCTTGTTACCTTGATATTTACAGAATGTCTCCATGTATTTTGCTCAAATTTGGCAATATGCTTACCTTACCTGGCAAGATGAACTGATTTTGTTTTGTGTAATCGTGACCTAATTTGAGCCAATTGCAGCCTAGTTTCATGCTTGTTAGGGCTCATTACTGCAATATCTCCAGAATGCTCCAATGTATTTTGCTCAAGTTTGGCAACATGCTTATCTAGCATGCCAAAGATAAACTGATTAGATTTTGTTGTCACCATGACCTAATTTGATCAAATGCTGGACCCTTCAGTCAATGCTTGCCTTGAAGATTTGTCTAGTGAAAAATGTTTTAATTTTCAAACAGGTATATAAATATAACCTGAAAGATTCTGCACAAAACCAAGTAAGAATTCTGACCTGGTTATGTTCCATGTTGGGATTATCCAGTATGTGATGAAACCTCACGTCAGACTAGAACTTTACTTCTTAAAACAATTTAGATATCCCAAAATATATTGGCGTGGCTCAGAACCAAGATTTTCAATTAAAAATGAAATTTCTCTTACATTTATTCCTTTTTGTCTCAAGGATAAATGTATTATTCTGTTTGCCAATTTTGTTTTAAGTATAATTACATTGCTTCTCCAGTTTGTGCACCATATGCAACAGTGCTGTCCAGCTGAAAATATCTGTAGCAAAATTTTCTTTCCTTGTAGCATTTTTTCCACTTCTTTACATAAGAACCACTTATTTTTGAGAAAATCTGTAGCAATTTTTAAGAGCAAAATTTTGGTACAGTGCTCTAGTTGGTCAGCCCTGATGCAAGATGTGGAGAAAAGATTCTGTACATTGTCTTAGGAGATTCCACAATTTTGCTGCACAGAGTGTCACGTGGTGGAGAACACTTGTATTGTCAGGCCCATCATTTGGACTGCAGCAGCACTCGAGAAAATATCTATAAAAATAGGATGATATTCCAGGGGGCACAAGTTATACTGAATATGTGTTGCTTTTATTTGTTAATTTGTTAGTACCTTGTAGTGAAGTTGATATGCAGAACATTAAGATTAAGCATGGATCCAGATTAAATCGACTTTGTTTTTTCTTTTAAAAATTTGTCTTCATTTATAGTCTATTAACATAATGTAGGCCTAGTAATACTACTTAGTGCATTAATCCTTTAGATAGTTTTTTATAAAGGTGCAAGTTTCACGGTTAATTTCAAATTTCATATTTATTTCTGTAAGGTCACTTTTGTTTCATTATAATTGGAGCCAAATACCAATCTATAATTTATTATATGTTACAAATTACCAATAAATGATATTCTTTTGTCACATGGGTTCAAGAAAAACAACTAGACAGGACATCAAAGGTAGACAAAGGGGATTGAGGTATGCCTTCTCCCCAGAAAATCATTGAATAGTGTAATACCTTATCCAGTGTGTCCTATCCAGGAGCCTATGTGACTGTTCCCAGTATGCCCGGTGCCTGAATGTAGTATGGGACTGCATCAATTTTATTTTAATTTTGATTTTGCTGGGTTGTGCATGTTTTGGAGCCATGTAATAAAGTCATTTCTGAAAAGGGTGCAGAAGGAATTTCTGGTTTGTAGTACATCTGTAGCAGTTATGTAAAAGTGACATTTGAAAAAAAAATAGTGGAAGGTATTTTGCCTACCATTGCCACAGGTCCACAGGTGACTCTTGGGGCTTTGTGTCACACTCTTCTTCAGAAGTTCAAAGTTCAGCTTGCTACAGCCATGTCTAGGACTTGCCAGTTGACAATAACAAAGATGGCCCCCGCAGCCTTAGGTTTTTTCCTCGACAAGAGTGACTTGTACTTCTGTTTCTGGGTGATCAGGCATACAGTTGTGTGGAATTAGTTTCATTGCATGCTCGCCATCCCGTACAATCCCATGACAAAAAGAGCTGAAATTTGGTGGCATCGCTCATAGTATTGTGGAAGATATGGACCAAAATGTGGTAAAAACACATTAAATTCAATATTTTGAGAAAGAGCAAAGCTATAGATACCAAATGTACCACAAGTGTATTATCATATGCCCAAGTTTGATATTGCGTACTATGGATGACCTACACCCACTTTCACAAGGTCATTTTGGGAATTGATTTGTTTTATGAGGATCGTTACATCTGAACTTATGAACAAGTAGGTAAGGACCATACCTGGATCATTGTTTTAAGCATACTTTATTGACATTGGGGAACAGTACATTTCCTGATATGAATCCCTCTTGGACATGAGAAAATTGGAAGAAATAGGGTTAACAGTGAGACACAAATAGGGCTAAGGACTTTGCGCAAAAAATAGTTATGATGTGTGAAGTGATGGTGGTGCCACTGGTGGCACTAATTGGAACCAACAGAGATGTCGTAGAGGGATGAAGCCACCATTATATTTACTGTATATTTTCATATTAGCATAACGACGTATAACTTTTGTTGCGTCACTTTTTAAAATAAAGTATGCAGTTGGTGTTGTGCAGACACCTTTCATTGAAAACATGCAAGATAAAAAAGGTGAGTCTATAGATAGAATCTAAAGTTATTCCAGTGTTTACCTGTCATAGCCAGGAAACGCATGCTCCGAGCACGGCTTGCCAGCATTACATCACTGTGTATGATTATGTGATTCGCCCTCTGTTTATAAAATTCATCATGGAAAAAATATCTGTCGAACCAAACAACACAAACACACTGATAACTTCATGTAGTAGTCTAGCTGAAACATGGGGGCTAATTACAGGTAAATGGCTCTCAAAGGTGTGAGCATAAGGCCAAAAAAAAAAAGTCTGTGTTCAGGGTTTCCCTACCGACCCTTGCCCAAACCCTCCTACCCTAAAACTTTTTATTGATTTTCAAAAAAAAAAAAAAAAATCTATGCAGATTTTCTTGATGAAATGCACAATTTATCCATTCTAAGTCACTTTTCTTCTGTTTTCAGAGCAAAAATTTAAAGAAAAAAAAAAAAGCCTACCTACCTACCCTATTTATTTTTGGCATGTAACCTCAAACACACTATTTATTTTCTTTGGCCTTAGACAACCAAGAACTATTTAGTGTGGTAACCTGCACCTGATTGGCGGCAATGGTGTATTCATACCTTCATTATGCAAATGACAATGAATATTCATGTAATCATGCATATACAATACTGACCCATATTGGAGTAATTCTGTGAAAATAAAATTCATCTAAATGGTGTACATTTAGAAGTATAACACTATTTCTATGCACTTTCACAATGGATGCCCAATGCAATTTAGGTGTTTTGATCTGACTCTGCCAATCATTAAAAGTCATATTTTTTTCTGCAAAGATTTGATTTCATCTCAATTTTTCTCACTTGGGTTACATTATTATTATATCATAATAGCCATAATCGTCTCCTTTCATGTTTTAACACATTTGTCATTGGCTGGTAGGAATGGTCATTTGTGTTTAAGTCAGATCAGTGATTTCATGATTGAAAGCGTATTATCTGTCAGTTACGTAATCAAATTCTTACACACACGTGTGACAGTGTCATTTCACTTCTGAGTCTCTTCATTCGTGATTTCGCTTAGGCGTTCAGGTAGTTCGTGAATCTGCTAGCTGCCACAAAATGGAAGATGACGTGCCTCTAATTGAACTTGATAATATTGTAACTCAGCAATTATTTTTCCAAAGAAATGATGGCACCGGCAGTACTGGGAGGTTTTGAAAAAGCCCTTGGGGCATATGAATTTCAGCAGACAGTTGCATTATCGAGTTTCATAATACATTCTTTTTCATAATCAATGGTTATGAGATATAATCAACACTTTTTGAGCTTTATGAATGGCTAATTCCTACGAGCCATATGACAATTCTATGAAGATCACGCTTAGACTGTACATGAGTGAACTTTGACCTCATTTGTGGGATCACAGTACTGCAGACATGAATTTTACTCTTCACTATAACTTGAGAACTACTTGAACTGGGACCTTGATATTGCATGTATTAGTGTTTTTCTATAAAGGTCAGACTTACTCAGTACATGGGTGACCTTGATCCTATCCCAAGTTCACAGAGCCGCAAGTGTGATGAATGTCTAGGTCAGCTGAGCATGGGCTGTTCACACAGCCCTCTTGTTTATTTAAGGCATCAAAACATGCTTGATGTGTTTCACATTGATGACCTGTTTATAAGTTTGTTGGGTTGTTCAAGCCGTCAATTTGTCTGTCTGTCTGTCTGTCTGTTTGCAATCTGTCTGTCTGCCAATCTTGCCTGTACTGATGTCTCTTTGTTACCATGGTTACAGTATTGGTGAAAATATCCGCTTGCTGCTTGACAGACCGGATGGGACGTATTGCTTTAGACTGCATAAAGATCGGGTGTACTATGTCAGGTAAGTGATTTACACATTGAGTAGTTAAAATGGCTGGAGTGGCTCTGGACTAGCACTGTCATTGAGCCAACTGCCTTGTTGTCTAAGATAAAACGTGACTTGGCTTACACAGTTTTGTAATTGTTAACCCAGCTGTTGTTTATTTGTGTATCATTTTTATTGCTGACTGTAGTTTTGAGTAGCAAGTGTGACAGGGAGGCCATGCTTTATTTCTGCTCTGGGGTCTGACCTTGATTGACCTTGATGGAGCCATGGCTGTTGCTCTCCAGATAGTGTACTGTCATTGACCTGTTTTGGCTAACATGTTACCCGTCTGTTATGGGGGGAGAGGGGTAAGGGGTTTTCTGCATTTGTATACTGGGCATTTTTGTTTGCCGTACTTCTGTAGAGGCAGTCTTTTTAATTTCCCTACTTCATACCAACCATTATTTGTGCATTTTCTTATTTTCTGTATGTTGTACTAGAGCAAAATTATTACTTGTACCAGCGTACTAGGGGCCCCTGCCCCCCCCCCCCTTTCTGTGAATTTGAATACACAACACAATACACAAAATAGTAAAGTGGGCCAATGACAGGGTGGTTAATACACAACACAATACACAAAATAGTAAAGTGGGCCAATGACAGGGTGGTTAATACCACGTGACCCCACAAGAATAACATAATGTTGACATATCCTCACTGGTACCCCAGAGTGTATCTATAAGCTTCAGCTCCAGCAACACGCAGTTGGGTTATGATGGACATAAATACAGAGGCTGTCAAATGATAACAAGCCAGGACTGTGTATTGACAGGGATGAGGCAAGGGGAAGAGGTATTTCTTGAACAAACCCTCAGAACACATGTGGATTATCTTGCAGAAAAACAACCCCAGCAACAGAGAAAAAAAATCGTCCAGGGTAAAACCTGGAATATCAAATGAAGGGCCTATGAACTTGCACCCACTGGCCCGGGACAAGTGAAATATCAATAAGGGAAGTGAAAATTTGAAACTGCTAGCTCTTGGGGCAACTGCAAAATGTGCTCGTATAAATAGGATTGGGAGGAATGGTGAAAATTTGAAAATAATTTTGATAATCCTTAATCATAAGGACTAAAGCCAAAAAAACCCCAACCAGGTGTATGTGGGTTAAACCATTGACATTCATTGACTAGTAAACTAGAAGACAAGTGATTTATCAATGTTCACAAGCCCGGTGAGCTTTGTGGATTTTGAAGACTGATCTTGTCCTGCAATGGTGGACAAGCAAGTTAGAATCGAGGGCTAATAGAATGTCATAACTTCCTGTTTGTACTTACAGTAAAACCTCTCTTAGCGAACACCTCTGTATACCGAACACCTCTCTATACTGTATAAGGAAACACAGGCAAGGGCCTGACAGCTTCCGAAGTTAGGAATACTGTAAGTAAAGCAGTGAAGAAAAAAAAAAAAAAAAAAAAACCCTCTATACTGAACACCATTTCTCTGACCCAAATATATACTTTCAATGCTATCAAACCTCCCTATACCGAACACGTCACTATACTGAACACTTTTGCGGTCCCAAGGGTGTTCAGTGTAGGGAGGTTTCACTTGCCTGGAGGACTACAGCACATAAAGAGTATTGTGAGCATGACTGTCTGGAAGCTCAGAGACCTCACTTTAGTGAAATTAATCGACTTGAAGGACTGAGGACTAGGTATTAATTCTTTTTGTCCTCTTTAGCCATCAGAGCTATTAGTACTGCCAGCCTACAGACCCTCTGGTCCAACCTGCTTGCCCATCTAAACAAATCCTATTTAGAAAATCCATATTGCTGGTTGTCCCCAGGACTAGTTCTTTGAGATTTCAACTTGCCTTGCTTGAAATTCGGCTTGTTCTGGGCTAGAAGAGATGTAAATTTCAGAGCCCTGGGACATCAATATATAATTACAGTGCACATGTAGATTACACCCAGAAGTTAGAGCCTCAGACTTTCTGATAAAAATGTCTATCATGGGAAGATACACACATAGAAAAAACACAGGTACCAGTGACCAGAGGCTATCCCCACTGCAGCGTGCTGCAAAAAAAAAAAAAAAAAAAAGATAAATAAACAACTGCTGCTAAAGACAGTGGTATCTCATTACAGTTAGACTAACATGGGGAGCACAGGAATTGGGAATCTGTGGTGTGGTCTCTTGATAGGGGTCTCGTGACGGGGCGCACTGTAGCAATATTGGTGGTTCTTAGTATCACAACATGTCATTGCCATATGCATCATCCTGGCAGATTGCAGAGTAAATATAAAAGAATGATATGATATGAACTCATTCCATACTATGGTTACAGGCCTTGGTCAGTGGTTCTGACACTGCCTGGTAAGTCATGCTGCAGCTGCCCTTGTGGCAGCTGCAGCATGACTTGCCAGGCAGTGCCAGAACCACTGACTTAAGACTATAGGCATGTTGGTACTTGAATGAAAGCTCTTTTCATGAAGAATTTAAATATGCAATTGTCATCTTAAATCTAGGTAAATATACATAAATATCAGGGACAGGTATGGAATGAGTTAGTACAGGAATGCTGTTTATCACTAAAAGAGAGACAATACTGCCAGGTGTACAGAAGATATGGAGGCCACTAAAATGGGTGGGAGATGAAAATTTGATACAAAGGTGACCATTTTGCAGTTGCACCTTCCTGTGGAAAAAGAATCTAAACCATGAAAAACACCGGTGCAATTTACTCAGAGCAGCCAGGTTTGTGAAGTTATTTGTGGGTCTGGTTTATATCAAATCTTATTCATTGAAAGGTGTTAAAGCTTCTCAAGAATGAAATATCTATTACATTTATGTTTTTTTTGTTTTCGTTTTTGTGTGTGTGTAAGTTGAATGTATACCATGTGGAAAAATGAATAATATATACATGTATACATATATTTTTGAAAACATTTCAAGTATGCATCTAGATTTACCATGGTAAATTTAGTAATAATTCTGGAAAGAGCAGTTTTAAAGTTACTGGGTTGAAAATTGCAATGGAAAGTTATGGGTATACAAAATGGAGAACTCTTGACAGCCCTATTGACTGAAGTGTCTGATGTAGGCTAAATGCAAGGTCCTTGTATTGTAACTCTTGTGTGTTGTGCTACTATCTTCTTCAATGTTCATACATCTGTGGTAGCCCTGTAATGTTGAAAGTAACCCCAAAGGCGGGGCTTTTCTGAACACCTGGTGAAACCTCCCAATACCGAACACCCTTGGGACCGGAAAAAAGTGTTCAGTATGGGGGGGGGGGGGGTTCGGTATAGGGAAGTTTGATGGCATTGAAAGTATATACATGTATTTGGGACCGAGAAATGGTGTTCAGGATAGAGAGGTGTTCGGTATATGGAGGTGTTTGGTTAGAGAGGTTTTACTGTATTTCTTTTCCTAAATCATCAAAGACCCCATAATAGAAGAAATCTTACTTATGATTCCCCAAGCTCTTATTGCTCTGAGGCCACAAATCAATAAAGCTTTAGAATACAAGTACAGTGAAAACTCATTGTAATGACACCATCTGTTCCCTAAGAAATGTGTCAGATAAATGAGTCAAATAACAAAGAAAATAAACCTTTTCCAATGAAAATCTGTGTTACTTCATTGAATATGTCGGATATCTGAGTGTCGTTATAATGAGATTTCACTGTAATAGTCTCTTGCTCTCTTTTGTTGACCAGTGAAGACATCATGAAGAGGGCATGCAACGTGGCACGCGACAACTTGGTCAGTTTTGGCACCTGTTTTGGGAAGTTCACCAAGAGTTCAAAGTTCCGGTTACATGTGACAGCACTAGATTATCTGGCACCATACGCAAAGGTATCCTAGTTACCAGTTTACTATTTGGAAATTTTTCAGCTTCTAAACTTGGATCATTATTGTAACTTGAGTCACCAAAAGAGCTTTAAATTTGACCAGTTTGAAATCTTAGACAAAATGTTGCACTTTACAAATGATCTTCGTGGCCTTGGCCAGGCTGAACTTAAGGATCAGGTTTGAGTGTAGGAGAACTGGTACAAATGGCTTGTTGTTGGATGCCAGGACTGGCTTGAATAATTCTATGTGGTAGTAAAAGACAAAATTGACAGTGTAATGGTAAAATTTAAAATGCCCATCAGATTCATTTTTACAAACAAAAAGTATTTAGAACAATACCTTTGTTGCTGTTTTAATATACGTGTACTTATGTGGCCTAATAGACCTTTGAAGCCGAATGGGCAAATTCCTGAAGTCCGAAAAGCATGTTGGCTGGTGCTGCCATCTGTTGGTTGTTTTATCTACAAAGCATTTGTATCCTAACAAATCAGTGGTATAATCTACATACATGTGTTTCTGGTTTTTGTGGTAATATTGTCTTAAGATGAACATCCTAAATAGGTAAATGTATAAAATGGTTGAAGTGACTCAAAATTTAAAAAAGAGACATTAGTCATGACTACTGAATTTTATAATGCATCAACAAACTAGGCCTCTAGTCAAACTAGTCCTCTAGTCAAACTAGTCCTCTAGTCAAACTAGTCCTCTAGTCAAACTAGGTCTCTAGTCAAACTAGGCCTCTAGTCAGTGGTTTTTGCTAAACTTTCCAGGCAATGCAAAACCCTCTGGAGATGGTTTGGGCACAAGCAGTATAGAATGAATGAAGAAGGGAAACTAGAGCTTACTTCAATGCTCTGTGTATAGAATGAATGAAGAACGGAGACTAGAGCTTACTTCAATGCTGTGTATATAGAATGAATGAAGACGGGAGACTGTAGAGCTTACTTCAATGCTGTGTGTATAGAATGAATGAAGACAGGAGACTGTAGAGCTTACTTCAATGCTGTGTGTATAGAATGAATGAAGACGGGAGACTGTAGAGCTTACTTCAATGCTGTGTGTATAGAATGAATGAAGACTGGAGACTGTAGAGCTTACTTCAATGCTGTGTGTATAGAATAAATGAAGACTGGAGACTGTAGAGCTTACTGCAATGCTGTGTGTATAGAATGAATGAAGACGGGAGACTGTGGAGCTTACTTCAATGCTGTGTGTATAGAATGAATGAAGACTGGAGACTGTAGAGCTTACTGCAATGCTGTGTGTATAGAATGAATGAAGACGGGAGACTGTGGAGCTTACTTCAATGCTGTGTATAGAATGAATGAAGACTGGAGACTGTAGAGCTTACTTCAATGCTGTGTATAGAATGAATGAAGACGGGAGACTGTGGAGCTTACTTCAATGCTGTGTATAGAATGAATGAAGACAGGAGACTGTAGAGCTTACTTCAATGCTGTGTGTATAGAATGAATGAAGACTGGAGACTGTAGAGCTTACTTCAATGCTCTGTGTATAGAATGAATGAAGACTGGAGACTGTAGAGCTTACTTCAATGCTGTGTGTATAGAATGAATGAAGACTGGAGACTGTAGAGCTTACTTCAATGCTGTGTATAGAATGAATGAAGACGGGAGACTGTGGAGCTTACTTCAATGCTGTGTATAGAATGAATGAAGACTGGAGACTGTAGAGCTTACTTCAATGCTGTGTGTATAGAATGAATGAAGACAGGAGACTGTAGAGCTTACTTCAATGCTGTGTGTATAGAATGAATGAAGACGGGAGACTGTAGAGCTTACTTCAATGCTGTGTGTATAGAATGAATGAAGACAGGAGACTGTAGAGCTTACTTCAATGCTGTGTGTATAGAATGAATGAAGACGGGAGACTGTAGAGCTTACTTCAATGCTGTGTGTATAGAATGAATGAAGACAGGAGACTGTAGAGCTTACTTCAATGCTGTGTGTATAGAATGAATGAAGACGGGAGACTGTAGAGCTTACTTCAATGCTGTGTGTATAGAATGAATGAGGACAGGAGACTGTAGAGCTTACTTCAATGCTGTGTATAGAATGAATGAAGACAGGAGACTGTAGAGCTTACTTCAATGCTGTGTGTATAGAATGAATGAAGACGGGAGACTGTAGAGCTTACTTCAATGCTGTGTATAGAATGAATGAAGACGGGAGACTGTGGAGCTTACTTCAATGCTGTGTATAGAATGAATGAAGACGGGAGACTGTAGAGCTTACTTCAATGCTGTGTGTATAGAATGAATGAAGACAGGAGACTGTAGAGCTTACTTCAATGCTGTGTATAGAATGAATGAAGACGGGAGACTGTGGAGCTTACTTCAATGCTGTGTATAGAATGAATGAAGACGGGAGACTGTAGAACTTACTTCAATGCTGTGTGTATAGAATGAATGAAGACAGGAGACTGTAGAGCTTACTTCAATGCTCTGTGTATAGAATGAATGAAGACAGGAGACTGTAGAGCTTACTTCAATGCTGTGTATAGAATGAATGAAGACAGAAGACTGTAGAGCTTACTTCAATGCTGTGTGTATAGAATGAATGAAGACAGGAGACTGTAGAGCTTACTTCAATGCTGTGTGTATAGAATGAATGAAGACTGGAGACTGTAGAGCTTACTGCAATGCTGTGTGTATAGAATGAATGAAGACGGGAGACTGTAGAGCTTACTTCAATGCTGTGTGTATAGAATGAATAAAGACAGGAGACTGTAGAGCTTACTTCAATGCTGTGTATAGAATGAATGAAGACAGGAGACTGTAGAGCTTACTTCAATGCTGTGTGTATAGAATGAATGAAGACAGGAGACTGTAGAGCTTACTTCAATGCTGTGTGTATAGAATGAATGAAGACGGGAGACTGTAGAGCTTACTTCAATGCTGTGTATAGAATGAATGAAGACGGGAGACTGTAGAGCTTACTTCAATGCTGTGTATAGAATGAATGAAGACTGGAGACTGTAGAGCTTACTTCAATGCTGTGTGTATAGAATGAATGAAGACAGGAGACTGTAGAGCTTACTTCAATGCTGTGTGTATAGAATGAATGAAGACTGGAGACTGTAGAGCTTACTGCAATGCTGTGTGTATAGAATGAATGAAGACGGGAGACTGTAGAGCTTACTTCAATGCTGTGTATAGAATGAATGAAGACTGGAGACTGTAGAGCTTACTGCAATGCTGTGTGTATAGAATGAATGAAGACGGGAGACTGTGGAGCTTACTTCAATGCTGTGTATAGAATGAATGAAGACTGGAGACTGTAGAGCTTACTTCAATGCTGTGTATAGAATGAATGAAGACGGGAGACTGTGGAGCTTACTTCAATGCTGTGTATAGAATGAATGAAGACGGGAGACTGTAGAGCTTACTTCAATGCTGTGTGTATAGAATGAATGAAGACTGGAGACTGTAGAGCTTACTTCAATGCTCTGTGTATAGAATGAATGAAGACTGGAGACTGTAGAGCTTACTTCAATGCTGTGTGTATAGAATGAATGAAGACTGGAGACTGTAGGGCTTACTTCAATGCTGTGTATAGAATGAATGAAGACGGGAGACTGTGGAGCTTACTTCAATGCTGTGTATAGAATGAATGAAGACTGGAGACTGTAGAGCTTACTTCAATGCTGTGTGTATAGAATGAATGAAGACAGGAGACTGTAGAGCTTACTTCAATGCTGTGTGTATAGAATGAATGAAGACGGGAGACTGTAGAGCTTACTTCAATGCTGTGTGTATAGAATGAATGAAGACAGGAGACTGTAGAGCTTACTTCAATGCTGTGTGTATAGAATGAATGAAGACGGGAGACTGTAGAGCTTACTTCAATGCTGTGTGTATAGAATGAATGAAGACAGGAGACTGTAGAGCTTACTTCAATGCTGTGTGTATAGAATGAATGAAGACGGGAGACTGTAGAGCTTACTTCAATGCTGTGTGTATAGAATGAATGAGGACAGGAGACTGTAGAGCTTACTTCAATGCTGTGTATAGAATGAATGAAGACAGGAGACTGTAGAGCTTACTTCAATGCTGTGTGTATAGAATGAATGAAGACGGGAGACTGTAGAGCTTACTTCAATGCTGTGTATAGAATGAATGAAGACGGGAGACTGTGGAGCTTACTTCAATGCTGTGTATAGAATGAATGAAGACGGGAGACTGTAGAGCTTACTTCAATGCTGTGTGTATAGAATGAATGAAGACAGGAGACTGTAGAGCTTACTTCAATGCTGTGTATAGAATGAATGAAGACGGGAGACTGTGGAGCTTACTTCAATGCTGTGTATAGAATGAATGAAGACGGGAGACTGTAGAGCTTACTTCAATGCTGTGTGTATAGAATGAATGAAGACAGGAGACTGTAGAGCTTACTTCAATGCTCTGTGTATAGAATGAATGAAGACAGGAGACTGTAGAGCTTACTTCAATGCTGTGTATAGAATGAATGAAGACAGAAGACTGTACAGTCTGTCCAGCGAGAGTTGAGCTCAGGGGGCTGTCTCATTAACTGCAACCTCCCCAGGCAGTCTCAAGGCAACCTATCGCTGGCCTAGCAGCAGTGCCCATCACAGGTCATTAATATGATAATTAGTGTATACAAACACATGCACATGGGCTCTGCTTGGCTAGTCAGTGGCCAGGCGTATTGTTCAGTTTATTCTTTTCAATAGCTGTAAAATATTGAAAATATTTCAATATTTTTCCACTTTCCCTTGTGTTCAAATTTTGAGATGGTCCCTCCTAGCCAGGGCCAATTCAACATGTGTTTCAATTTAGGCATCATGCTACTAGATCTCTTGTTATCACAGTCCAAACTACATCAGTGGACAACATGGGGTGGATGTTCACAGTAAATGGGTGTTAAATAAACCTAAATGGGTTTTTACATCAACTTAAAATGTTTATCAATTTGTCACTGTCATGTAATCAAAGGCTCATCAAGATTAAGAAAAACCTAGGGAGCTCCCTACTCACAATACTTCCCATACTTATATGCTGTGTACCAGGGAAATGGCTGAACAAGACACAGAGGGACACCCCCTTGTCTGTCTATTTCCTGGAACTCTGACTGAAGACAGGAATGCTGCTTCAATTTTCTTTGCAAAATAAACCATGTGTAAAATTATACTCTATTCTATGTTTGTCTAGAGATTTTGGCGTAGGAATTTTAATCAAAATATACTGATAAAACATACACAAGCCCCATTGAGTACTGAGAATTCTCAGACTGCATGGTCAGTATTGCTTCTGTTTGTACAAGCTTTGTGCATCTCTTCCTGTCAATACTTTGTGTAAGATGTCGGAAGGAAAACGTGGGAAACCTTTGCAAAGTTCGGCAAGGAAACTTGTTGTAAATGTTTCTAACTACTTCAAGTCAGAATCTGAAGCTGTTGTGTTAACTCCACCTGATCCAACTTCAGCCAAGAACTGGTTAAAACGGTCAGCAGACTGCCTTGGAGTAAGCCAGGCTTCAGTTAAGAGGATCAGGAAGGACGCTCAAGAAGGAAAGCCATTGTCTACACCCGGAAAATCCCGACCACGAGAAAAGACAAAAACAGATCTGGATGAGTTTGATATGTCGGTGATTAGACGTAGGGTCCATGCTTTTTATGAGAGAGGCACAATTCCAACCCTTGACAAGCTTCTCCCGGATATCAAGGAAAATACAAATTTTACAGGCAGCAGATCATCACTTCATTTGATTTTGAAGAAAATGGGGTTCAAGTTTGCAAAGTCAAATGGCCGAAAATATTTATTGGAAAGGTCAGACATTATAGCCCTGCGACATTCCTACTTGAGAACACTGCGTGAAAATGAAAAATCGGAAAATCCACGGCCAGTTATATACCAGGATGAAACATGGTTGAATGCTCACCACAGTGTAAGCAAGTGTTGGCAATTAGAAAGTGAAGACAGAACAAAACAGATAGGTGGATTAAATGTACCACCTGGTCAAGGTACCCGCCTCATCATCTGCCATGCCGGATCGAGTGAAGGATTTGTCCCCAATGCTCTACTGACATTCCAGGCCAAATCAAAAAGTGGTGACTACCATGATGAGATGAACGGCGATAACTTTAAGCGTTGGTTCTTTGAGAAATTACTGCCTAATATACCACCAAATTCCATCCTGGTTATAGACAATGCTCCCTATCACAGCATGCAGGAGGAGAGGGCCCCAACTACAGCTACAAAAAAGGCTGACATGATAAAATGGCTACAAGAGAAAAATATTCCTTTTGTGACGGATATGCTCAAGCCTGAGCTTTATGAATTAATAAAGAAATACAAGCCTCGGGAAAAAAAGTATGAGATTGACAGACTGGCCAGACAATATGGACATACTATTGTAAGATTACCGCCCTACCACTGTGATCTCAACCCAATAGAACTCATCTGGGCAAATGTAAAAAACTATGTAGCCAGGCACAACACCTCATGGAAGATGGCAGATGTAAAAAAGTTGTGTGAAGAAGCTGTAAACTTGGTAACTCCTGAAACCTGGCAAAATGCAATAGCTCACTGCAAGAAACTGGAAGACGAATATTGGAGAAGGGATGGAATTATAGAAGAAAGAGTGGAGGAATTAATTATAACCTTAGGAGACAACAGTGATGAGGATACAGATACAGACAGTGAGCCTGATGTTGATCAGGAGACAGATGGTAATATAGCAGAAATTCTCGGCTGCACACCCATATCAAGCAATTGAATGTAAGTTACTTGTTTCATAAACTATAATACAATCTTGGTTAACTTGTTACAATCAAGTACGCGCACACATGCATGGTCTCATTTGCCTTCCCAGACACACAGCTGAGAGCCATGTGGTATGGCCCAAAATAACTCTGCTGATGTGCGAGTGGCTAAACTGCAGGTCACTACTAGGTCAACATGAATAATGCGGACATCCTCCCTGAGCTCAACTCTCGCTGGACAGACTGTAGAGCTTACTTCAATGCTGTGTGTATAGAATGAATGAAGACAGGAGACTGTAGAGCTTACTTCAATGCTGTGTGTATAGAATGAATGAAGACTGGAGACTGTAGAGCTTACTGCAATGCTGTGTGTATAGAATGAATGAAGACGGGAGACTGTAGAGCTTACTTCAATGCTGTGTGTATAGAATGAATAAAGACAGGAGACTGTAGAGCTTACTTCAATGCTGTGTATAGAATGAATGAAGACAGGAGACTGTAGAGCTTACTTCAATGCTGTGTGTATAGAATGAATGAAGACAGGAGACTGTAGAGCTTACTTCAATGCTGTGTGTATAGAATGAATGAAGACGGGAGACTGTAGAGCTTACTTCAATGCTGTGTATAGAATGAATGAAGACAGGAGACTGTGGAGCTTACTTCAATGCTGTGTGTATAGAATGAATGAAGACAGGAGACTGTAGAGCTTACTTCAATGCTGTGTATAGAATGAATGAAGACAGGAGACTGTAGAGCTTACTTCAATGCTGTGTGTATAGAATGAATGAAGACAGGAGACTGTAGAGCTTACTTCAATGCTGTGTATAGAATGAATGAAGACAGGAGACTGTGGAGCTGACTTCAATGCTGTGTATAGAATGAATGAAGACGGGAGACTGTAGAGCTTACTTCAATGCTGTGTGTATAGAATGAATGAAGACAGGAGACTGTAGAGCTTACTTCAATGCTGTGTGTATAGAATGAATGAAGACAGGAGACTGTAGAGCTTACTTCAATGCTGTGTGTATAGAATGAATGAAGACAGGAGACTGTAGAGCTTACTTCAATGCTGTGTGTATAGAATGAATGAAAACAGGAGACTGTAGAGCTTACTTCAATGCTGTGTGTATAGAATGAATGAAGACAGGAGACTGTAGAGCTTACTTCAATGCTGTGTGTATAGAATGAATGAAGACTGGAGACTGTAGAGCTTACTTCAATGTTGTGTGTATAGAATGAATGAAGACGGGAGACTGTAGAGCTTACTTCAATGCTGTGTGTATAGAATGAATGAAGACAGGAGACTGTAGAGCTTACTTCAATGCTGTGTATAGAATGAATGAAGACGGGAGACTGTAGAGCTTACTTCAATGCTGTGTGTATAGAATGAATGAAGACGGGAGACTGTAGAGCTTACTTCAATGCTGTGTATAGAATGAATGAAGACAGGAGACTGTAGAGCTTACTTCAATGCTGTGTGTATAGAATGAATGAAGACAGGAGACTGTAGAGCTTACTTCAATGCTGTGTATAGAATGAATGAAGACAGGAGACTGTAGAGCTTACTTCAATGCTGTGTGTATAGAATGAATGAAGACAGGAGACTGTAGAGCTTACTTCAATGCTGTGTATAGAATGAATGAAGACAGGAGACTGTGGAGCTTACTTCAATGCTGTGTGTATAGAATGAATGAAGACAGGAGACTGTAGAGCTTACTTCAATGCGGTGTATAGAATGAATGAAGACTGGAGACTGTAGAGCTTACTTCAATGCTGTGTGTATAGAATGAATGAAGACAGGAGACTGTAGAGCTTACTTCAATGCTGTGTGTATAGAATGAATGAAGACTGGAGACTGAAGAGCTTACTTCAATGCTGTGTGTATAGAATGAATGAAGACAGGAGACTGTAGAGCTTACTTCAATGCTGTGTGTATAGAATGAATGAAGACAGGAGACTGTAGAGCTTACTTCAATGCTGTGTGTATAGAATGAATGAAGACAGGAGACTGTAGAGCTTACTTCAATGCTGTGTGTATAGAATGAATGAAGACAGGAGACTGTAGAGCTTACTTCAATGCTGTGTGTATAGAATGAATGAAGACTGGAGACTGTAGAGCTTACTTCAATGTTGTGTGTATAGAATGAATGAAGACGGGAGACTGTAGAGCTTACTTCAATGCTGTGTGTATAGAATGAATGAAGACAGGAGACTGTAGAGCTTACTTCAATGCTGTGTATAGAATGAATGAAGACGGGAGACTGTAGAGCTTACTTCAATGCTGTGTGTATAGAATGAATGAAGACGGGAGACTGTAGAGCTTACTTCAATGCTGTGTATAGAATGAATGAAGACAGGAGACTGTAGAGCTTACTTCAATGCTGTGTGTATAGAATGAATGAAGACAGGAGACTGTAGAGCTTACTTCAATGCTGTGTATAGAATGAATGAAGACAGGAGACTGTAGAGCTTACTTCAATGCTGTGTGTATAGAATGAATGAAGACAGGAGACTGTAGAGCTTACTTCAATGCTGTGTATAGAATGAATGAAGACAGGAGACTGTGGAGCTTACTTCAATGCTGTGTGTATAGAATGAATGAAGACAGGAGACTGTAGAGCTTACTTCAATGCTGTGTATAGAATGAATGAAGACAGGAGACTGTAGAGCTTACTTCAATGCTGTGTGTATAGAATGAATGAAGACAGGAGACTGTAGAGCTTACTTCAATGCTGTGTGTATAGAATGAATGAAGACTGGAGACTGTAGAGCTTACTTCAATGCTGTGTGTATAGAATGAATGAAGACAGGAGACTGTAGAGCTTACTTCAATGCTGTGTGTATAGAATGAATGAAGACAGGAGACTGTAGAGCTTACTTCAATGCTGTGTGTATAGAATGAATGAAGACAGGAGACTGTAGAGCTTACTTCAATGCTGTGTGTATAGAATGAATGAAGACAGGAGACTGTAGAGCTTACTTCAATGCTGTGTGTATAGAATGAATGAAGACAGGAGACTGTAGAGCTTACTTCAATGCTGTGTGTATAGAATGAATGAAGACAGGAGACTGTAGAGCTTACTTCAATGCTGTGTGTATAGAATGAATGAAGACAGGAGACTGTAGAGCTTACTTCAATGCTGTGTGTATAGAATGAATGAAGAACGGAGACTAGAGCTTACTTCAATGCTGTGTATATAGAATGAATGAAGACGGGAGACTGTAGAGCTTACTTCAATGCTGTGTGTATAGAATGAATGAAGACAGGAGACTGTAGAGCTTACTTCAATGCTGTGTATAGAATGAATGAAGACAGGAGACTGTAGAGCTTACTTCAATGCTGTGTATATAGAATGAATGAGGACAGGAGACTGTAGAGCTTACTTCAATGCTGTGTATATAGAATGAATGAGGACAGGAGACTGTAGAGCTTACTTCAATGCTGTGTATATAGAATGAATGAGGACAGGAGACTGTAGAGCTTACTTCAATGCTGTGTGTTTCAGTACAAAGTATGGCTAAAGCCCAGTGCGGAGCAGCAGTTTCTGTACGGCCACCATGTCATGAAGTCTGGACTGGGCCGCATCACAGAAAATACTCCACAGTATCAGGGAGTCATAGTCTACTCTATGGCAGACTTACCATTGGTACGTATTGATCAATGATTATGTTACACAGCAATCGCCTCCTCTATGGTGCAGTACAGGTAGTGCAGGGTGGGGTGGTATTGGTTGGGTAGTACAGGGTGGGGTGGTATTGGTTGGGTAGTACAGGGTGGGGTGGTCTTGGTTGGGTAGTACAGGGTGGGGTGGTATTGGTTGGGTAGTACAGGGTGGGGTGGTATTGGTTGGGTAGTACAGGGTGGGACGGCATTGGTTGGGTAATGTAGGGTGAGTAAGAATTCATTGGATAGAGGAGCCATTAAAATTTCAATGTTCCTGATACAAAAGGACTGAAATACATAAGTTTTGACCCAGATGTCCTCTTAAGCACACATTACCATATTATCCCTATTTGGTGCCCCCTCCCTCTTAAGCCCACACACCATATTACCCCTATTTGGTGCCCCCTCCCTCTTAAGCCCACACACCATATTACCCCTATTTGGTGCCCCCTCCCTCTTAAGCCCACACACCATATTACCCCTATTTGGTGCCCCCTCCCTCTTAAGCCCACACACCATATTGCCCCTATTTGGTGCCCCCTCCCTCTTAAGCCCACACACCATATTGCCCCTATTTGGTGCCCCCTCCCTCTTAAGCCCACACACCATATTACCCCTATTTGGTGCCCCCTCCCTCTTAAGCCCACACACCATATTACCCCTATTTGGTGCCCCCTCCCTCTTAAGCCCACACACCATATTACCCCTATTTGGTGCCCCCTCCCTCTTAAGCCCACACACCATATTACCCCTATTTGGTGCCCCCTCCCTCTTAAGCCCACACACCATATTACCCCTATTTGGTGCCCCCTCCCTCTTAAGCCCACACACCATATTACCCCTATTTGGTGCCCCTCCCTCTTAAGCCCACACACCATATTACCCCTATTTGGTGCCCCCTCCCTCTTAAGCCCACACACCATATTACCCCTATTTGGTGTCCCCTCCCTCTTAAGCCCACACACCATATTATTCCTATTTGGTGCCCCGTCCCTCTAAAGCACATTGACATATTATTCCCCTCCCTCTTAAGCACATTGCCATATTATATCTATTTGGTGCCCCGTCCCTCTTAAGCACACATACCATATTATCCCTACTTGATGCCCCG
This sequence comes from Hermodice carunculata, assembly GCA_964020975.1. Lineage (NCBI taxonomy): Eukaryota > Metazoa > Annelida > Polychaeta > Eunicida > Amphinomidae > Hermodice > Hermodice carunculata. The sequence goes on along the minus strand of OZ026626.1, from coordinate 2,037,307 downwards.
CCTTCTTTAGTGCACATAGGTTGATTAACCTGTTAATACTGCTAAAATGTTGTACATTGATTAACCTGTTGATACAGCTACAGTGTTATACATTGATTAACCTGTTAATACTGCTACAATGTTATACATTGATTAACCTGTTGATACTGCTACAATGTTATACATTGATTAACCTGTTGATACTGCTACAATGTTATACATTGATTAACCTGTTGATACTGCTACAGTGTTATACATTGATTAACCTGTTGATACTGCTACAATGTTATACATTGATTAACCTGTTGATACTGCTACAATGTTATACATTGATTAACCTGTTGATACTGCTACAATGTTTCAAATTCCAATCACTTATTGGAGCTCACTTCAATTAAATTTCCTAGATTCCCCCTGCAGGTAAAGGGAAAATATGGTATTAATACTGTGTTTAAAGCCAACGGAAACCCGGTCATTTTTAATGGGAATTAGTTTAGAACCGTTAATATCTACAATGTCCGACAAAGAAAATAATATTTATACTTCAGCAACATGTGAAAAATGACTAATTAAGTTGGGGCTGCATTGACTATTCGACTGTCAGTAATGGCCAACATTTTGTTGTTGAAAGCGCACAGGAAAGTGACGTAGCATCCTCCCTTCAGCTGGGCAGGCTGTAGGGCTCTATGTGTGTTTGTCCCAAGCATTCACGCAGTGAAGTTGAGAAAAGAAAAATTGAAGTGGCTAAAAAGACGGTTATGGATGATATGGATGAGGTGGACGCTTATGCTTCCAGCCCAATTGCTCCACAGATGAAGAAAGCAGCAACTCTTGCGATGATAACAGTAGTGGTGACAGTTATGATGATGGAGAGCTGACTGGTATGAGACGGGGAAGAAAAGAGAACGGTGGATGGTGCGAGTGTGAGCAGTGCGGGGTGCTGGTGACGGACAAGGAGTGTGTCTGTTGCCACGACAAAGAAGTGGGGAATTTTGTGGGAAAGGATACAAGATGACGTCTGCGTGACAAGAAATAATGAAGTTAGAATGGTGTGTCTGTTGCACCCTGTCCTAGCCACAGCCTGTGTCTAATATATGCAGTACAAACGCATGACTGGTCGTGCTCCTGATCCATTGACAAATAGGTAATTACGCACTGTCTGTCCAGCTTTCTGCATTTCTCTGTAATTTATGCAAGGCAGATACTTTGTTGAAACTTTTCATCGGTAATATTATAATAGCTACAATGGGAAATGTTATCATTGTAACTAGTAAGTTATTTTGTAGCAAAGTGCCACAGACTGTGAACATGGACTAGCGGCTACGCGTTGGCCTGTCACCGCTGCGGCCCGGGTTCGATCCCTAAAAAAGGTTCGAATTTCATGACGTTTTTTTTTGGCTGGGGGTTCGTGGTCGCATGTGGCAAGGTTTCCCAAACACCTGCTGAGCACTGTAGGTTTTCTCCGGGATCTCCCGTTTCCTCCTACATTAAGTTTGGGATAAGTGGGCTAAGATCTTGCCTACTGGACCCTGTGGAAGAACAGCCATAGGCTGAACAGGCTATCTAGTATAAAGATGTTCAATTAAATTATTATTGACCATAAACTGCTACCAACCTACCAGTTCCAGGCTTGGGTCAGTCTCTCCACATGCACTTGTGGGTTTTCTGATATATTGTATTCTATCCAATAAAGAAACTCGAGCCTATTCTATTATTTAATTTTTGTGTATTCTATATATTGAAAAAGTTCAAAACTAATCCCAACAGTGCTTCGTACATTTTTTGAGCAAATCCAAAATAAGTAGTTTATGATTTTTTAACTTTAGAACAATGCAATATACAACATACTCGAGGATTGCACTACTATACGATGACACTTCCCATTGACAGTCTTGCTGATACAAGAATTTTTGTTTTAATACAATGAAAATGAAGCCTTCAAATTTGACCAATAATGTTACATTTTATTTGCTCATAAAAGTGTGAACTAAAATGTTGCATGTACATAACTGTTTTAACTTTCGGTCAGTGTCAGTCAATGGAGGTATAATTATTCAAAAATCTTTGTATGAAATTTAAATGATTAATTATTTTAGATGAGTTCATTTGAAGGAAATAAAAATTCATCATCATGTTTGTTCATTTTATTCCAAGGAATGAAAAAAAAAACATATAAACTTTTCTGTTCATTGTAATGTACAGTTTTGTTAAAACTGCTGTGACAGATATGGTGTATAATTCTGCAGTGATATAGTATAGACTGATCAATTACATGTATACAGAACTTTGGTCTGCTCATAGCCATCCTTTTAATAGAATCTAATCAGTCTTTATCGAAATCTACTGCGATGTTCTGCAACCATAGCAGATTTTGCCTCAGGTGCAGAACCACTGACACTCCTTGGAATATCCGATGGACGTTCTGTCTTTGGTGTCTCATCACCCATCAGTTTTATTTCCACGGTTTCTTTCAACAGCGAGTGAGCAAAATTGCAAGTTTTTGCCACTTGGATCCCTTCCACAAGATGGCGTCTGTGGTGCCTTTTGAAAGAAACCCTGTACATTGGTTCTCCAACATCTGCTGTTCCCTCAAGAGCTCTCTGGACAACTGCTTGCTCTTGCCCACCATTCTCGTTGTTGTCCAGAGCTGCTAGTTAGACCCGTGCCTGCCTCTGCACATCATCAAATTCAAGTCTCTTTGGAGCATACTTCAGAATCAGACTGGGATATGTCTCCAAAGCACCTGTGTGACAGAAGTTGGCAAGCATGCGGATGTCCTTCAACAAGCTTTTTTTCATAACTATCTCAGTGAGGGCCTTGTGCATGTCAGACCCTGCCCGCATCCACTTTTTTCTGCGATGCTCAGCAGAAGACATAGGTGGGTGGCCACATTTCTTGGAAGAGCTTGTTCTCTGGAAATTCATGTCTGTTGGCCACATGATCTAGCATAGAGCACCATTTCTCAACCAGGAGGCTTGGCTTTCAAATCTTTTTGCAAACTGTTTGCAACATGAAACACATCAAATTCATGAGTTACTCCCATTGGCTGGTACTTCACGTGAGCCACTTTCTGAATGCTAACATGTCGATCTGTAGCAACTACATTCACTTTTAGTCCATTTTCCAGGACACTGTCCATAGCTCGTTCAAAGCCAACGACTTCCATTCTGGGGGACTTGCCCTCTGTTTCTGATTTTTGAACTTGTTGGATCTCAACAACTTTGGAAGTGTTTTGGTCCATCAAAGTGTACGTACAATATTTGGCACTATAACCAAGGGAGTCACAGCGCCCATGGCCAGAAAGGAAAAGTCGATGCTTCCTGAGTGAAATTGCCAGTTCAGTTTTCTCACAATACCATAGGTCATTGGTCTGAGGAATCAGCAGTTGTGACTGTATTTTATAGTATGTTGTGACTGTATTTTATAGTATGTTGTGACTGTATTTTATAGTATGTTGTGACTATTTTATAGTATGTTGTGACTGTGTTTTATAGTATGTTGTGACTATTTTATAGTATGTTGTGACTGTGTTTTATAGTATGTTGTGACTGTGTTTTATAGTATGTTGTGACTGTATTTTATAGTATGTTGTGACTGTATTTTATAGTATGTTGTGACTGTATTTTATAGTATGTTGTGACTGTATTTTATAGTATGTTGTGACTGTATTTTATAGTATGTTATGACTGTATTTTATAGTATGTTGTGACTGTATTTTATAGTATGTTGTGACTATTTTATAGTATGTTGTGACAGTGTTTTATAGTATGTTGTGACTATTTTATAGTATGTTGTGACTGTGTTTTATAGTATGTTGTGACTGTGTTTTATAGTATGTTGTGACTGTGTTTTATAGTATGTTGTGACTGTATTTTATAGTATGTTGTGACTGTATTTTATAGTATGTTGTGACTGTATTTTATAGTATGTTGTGACTGTATTTTATAGTATGTTGTGACCGTATTTTATAGTATGTTGTGACCATATTTTATTGTATGTTGTGACCGTATTTTATAGTATGTTGTGACCGTATTTTATAGTATGTTGTGACCGTATTTTATAGTATGTTGTGACCGTATTTTATAGTATGTTGTGACCGTATTTTATTGTATGTTTTGACTGTATTTTATAGTATGTTGTGACCGTATTTTATTGTATGTTGTGACTGTATTTTATAGTATGTTGTGACCGTATTTTATAGTATGTTGTGACCGTATTTTATTGTATGTTGTGACCGTATTTTATAGTATGTTGTGACCGTATTTTATTGTATGTTGTGACCGTATTTTATAGTATGTTGTGACCGTATTTTATAGTATGTTGTGACTGTATTTTATAGTATGTTGTGACTGTATTTTATAGTATGTTGTGTGGCTCATAATTTTCAAATTAATCAGTTTTGCTATGTTGGTAAGTTTTGTGTAAGTCTCCCCCGTGAAAATGATCCCACCAGACAGCAGCAAATTTCCCGGAGGCATCTGCCCCAATGAAGGCTGGCTGCTCCACTGACAGGCAACATGACCACCTTTACATCTATGATACTGCCTCTGGATTTTTTTGTCAATGAAGTCTACTGAAGCTTCCCATTCCTGAGCTGGACGCCTGAGCTTACTCAACAGACGCTCCAGCTGGGACCAGAAAACAATGCATTTCTCTTCATTTGCTGTTGATGAACTGAGGTCTGGAACTGTTGGATTTTGCGTTTTTTCTTCTGATGACTCATCTGATGAAACCTGGAAAGTTTTGTCACGTGCATGTACATAGGTTATATCATCTACATAGGTTATATCATCTGCATAGCTTATAGGTTATATCATCTACATAGGTTATATCATCTTCACACAAAAACACCTCTGATTTGTCCGAACTGGAGTTGCCTTTCACTAGTGTAGAAGAGAGTAGAGGGACTGGTGTGTGGGTAATGTTGTGCCTGGTGGGACTGGTGTGTGGGTAATGTTGTGTCTGGTGTGTGGGTAATGTTGTGTCTGGTGTGTGGGTAATGTTGTGCCTGGTGGGACTGGTGTGTGGGTAATGTTGTGTCTGGTGTGTGGGTAATGTGTCTGGTGTGTGGTTTATGTTGTCTGGTGGGACTGGTGTGTGGGTAATGTTGTGTTTGGTGGGACTGGTGTGTGGGTAATGTTGTGTCTGGAGGGACTGGTGTGTGGGTAATGTGTCTGGAGGGATTGATGTGTGGGTAGTGTGTCTGGAGGGACTGGTGTGTGGGTAATGTTTCTGGCGGGACTGGTGTGTGGGGGTGATGTTGTGTCTGGTGGGACTGGTGTGTGGGTGATGTTGTGTCTGGTCTCATTGCTCAGCTTGCATTATGATGTCACTGCAGTACTTGGTGGTCGACTGTCATTCTGAACTCTACCTGAAAGCTTTGGTGTTGTCTCTAGACAATCTGCAGTCGGTTGTGCTTCTTTTACAGGTGCAGTTTTGCAGTGAGTGTTTTCACTGGATTGCCCAACAGTACAATAAAGCTGACTAATCGAGGGTTCTGCAGACACAGAGACACACAATATGATATACAAGACGCACAGGACAACACAAAAAAATATGGCTACGAGTGAACGTTAACCCTTATACAACTTGACAATGAGTACTTTACTTACAACTTAGATTGTAGCAGAACGTACATTCACATTTTAAATTACCATTAGCACATAGCACTGTATGCATGTGTTGTTTATTGACTTGATCTGTGTACATAGTGCTAATTGAAGGTTTGACATATATACTTGTATTAATTACACTTTTCTTTTTGCAGGGTTTTGGGGTGTCTGCCAAGTCAACACAAGAATGTCGCCATACAGACCCTATGACCATTGTGGTATTTCATCAGGCCGACATTGGGGAATATATACGTAGTGAGGAGACATTAACATGACATGGGCAATGCTCATTGTTACAGACAGTCAATGTGAACATAGACTGGGACAGCCAAACCCGATGCATGATCGAGACAAATCAGAGGGGAGTGGCCAGTGATATGTGACAGATCATGAGAAGGAGTGGCCAGTGATATGTGACAGATCAGAGGGGAGTGGCCAGTGATATGTGACAGATCAGAGGGGAGTGGCCAGTGATATGTGTCAGATCATGAGAAGGAGTGGCCAGTGATGTGGGACAGAGGAGGGGAGTGGTCAGTAATAGTTGCTTTACAGGTCATATCATAAGCCTGTGCTGCACGCCCAGCCTGCTAGGACACGATACTCTGTGTATATCTGGGAAATCTCCCTCTAATTGCTGCCCATCTGTTGTATAAGACCCTTTTTGTGGCATAAAGGGTGGTGTTTTATGGCAAGTTCTAATGTAAATGAAAGAGAGTCACTGAATGATGAAATAAATATGGCCTTTGGCTCTTATATTTGAGTATGGCTTAAAGAAAGTGTGCATTTGACTCCTGGCTTCAAAAAGGTGAAGCACAGGGGTGATGTGGCCACCATGTGGCTCCAGGTAACACAGGATCTCCAAACACAGGATGTGCCCACCAGATGTATTAAAACCCACTAGATGGCACCACTTGAGTGCGGACCACACAGTTGGCAAAATACTCCAGTTTTGTGCATATGTCTGAAAGAACTTTTGTCCATTGCTAATCTATTTCAATATCAGTAATTGAACATTGTGGCCTAATTTTTCACAAAGTTGTATTTCTACTTTTCAGCTTTAGCCAAGAATTTTGTAAGCCTTGAAACTTGACCTGCTGGACAATGTAAAATAAACTTTACATTTGTGGAGGGGGGTTTTGCATTTACTTTTAAAAATGCAGGTAAAGATGTGTTTACATATATGTATGTTGTCAAACAAAGTACAAAGATCTATAGTAAGGACACTTAGTCTTGTCCCATCTTTCTTGTGTACAGTATGGATGGACTCATTTGTGTGACAGGTTTCTCCTAGGATACCAAAAAAAGATGACTACATCGTTGTTGTGTACAACCAAAATAGACCAAGTGGTGTGACAGTTAACTCAAGTCTCATGACAGACACAGTGGTGTGACAGTTAACTCAAGGCTCATGATAGTCACATTGGTGTGACAGTTAACTCAAGGCTCATGACAGACAGTGGTGTGTCAGTTGACTCAAGGGTCATGATAGACACATTGGTGTGACAGTTAGCTCCTGGCTCATGACAGACAGTGGTGTGATCGTTAACTCAAGTCTAATGAGAGACACAGTGGTGTGACAGTTAAGTCAAAGGTCATGACTAACCTTTTGTTTCACTGTTAGATGCTCAGAGGCTGAGAAAAGAAAAACAGAAATAGATCAGGTGTGACCAATGTTCAGTTTTAATCCCTATGTTGATACAATGTACTTCAGGGAAGTTTCAAGATTTTTGTCATTACCATGGAAGTACACAGAGTACTCTTCCACATTTCCCCTCCCTTCACCAGAAAGACTACTTTGTCACATTTATTGTCACCCTGCCACACCCCATATTCAGCTGTCAACCAGAAGGAAATTGTCCAAAATCATGGACGTTTGGTTCATATTTGAAGTGAAAAGGTAGCAGCATTCTCTGTCTCTGTCTCTTTCCCTGCCTGTGACCAATCCATAGATTGCTTGTCATTATTTACACATTATATTGTTACATTGTTACAAATGTACAATGTGTAACCCTCCCACCCACCATGCAGTCTGTATTCTTATGAAAATGATGAACTGTCTCAAAATCTGTTTGTCCAGGAACACAGCACAAATAGAGTTTAATAAAGTACAAATATACAAGTGTAATTGTATTCTGTATGGTTGTACCAATTGCCTTGTTTTCAATCAAATTGAGCTGGAAAAGGGGGGTGAGTAAGTAGTCCCCCTCTCTGCCATTACCATTTGCCAGTTGGCGCTGTGATTTTTTGTAATTTTTTTTTTTTTTGTATTGTTTTTGGCTATTTTCAACTCTTCGAAACCGGTGTCTCTGATTATGCTGAAACTTGAGTCACTTGTTGAAGGGTCAAACAAAGCTGTTTACCAGGTGGTGATGCTGTAGATCTCTGAATTTTAGTAGTATGTTTCCGGTTTCCCGACCTACCTGCCCCAGAACCCCCCGACCTCAACTTTTTTACGTGGTCCGGCAAAAAAAAAAAAAAAAAAGTACCCGACCTGCCTGTCTTCCCGCAAACCAGCTGCCGGAATGGTTACATTAAATAGAAATTATCAGATGTTTCAGAAGTATGATGTTGTTGAAGTATTAATCGTAATTTTTTAGGTAGGCTTTTGGACATTATAAGTGTATATTCCATACAACTCAAACCCTAAAAAATAAATTTTAAAGATTTTATTAAAAAAAAAATCCCCACCTACCTACCTGGAAATTGATCTGCTGGCAAAATAAAAAAAAAAATTCCCTCCCTACCTACCTACCTGGACTATTTTGAACCTAAAATAGGAAACATAAGTTGTTGTTTTTAAGGCCTTATATATGTGCAAAGATGTGAACATTTTGAGAATGTTGTTTTTCAAAGAGTTTGTCATGAATCATCATGGAACTTGGAAGAAATGTCAATCAGGGTAAAAGACCAAAATGTGTTGACATTTGGCAGTGCCATGTGCAGTATTACATCAGATATGGACCAAAATATGTTGAAAACACATTGAAATCAAAACATTGAGACAGACAAAGGCTTATGATATCCAATGTACCTAAGATGTGTAAGCTATTAAGACAGTGGTAGAAGTTTTATATAGCATACTACAGATGACCATTTGAGGAAATGATATTGCTGTCATGGCCGTCATGTCTGAACTTGTGCACATGTATTAGTACACAATGACAGGATTCCTATACAGACAAATGTCCATGACATGGAGTCAAGGTGGCGCCACTGGTGGTATTGACATGCAATATAAAGGAAATTATGGCTAGTTCAAATTTTATTAAAATTTGTATTTTAGTGGAAATTTCCTACACAAGTGCTAGTGCAACTGAGAGAAAAATGTGTTCTAATATTTTTATTACACACACACACACACACACACACACACACACACACATATATATATATACAGTGGTCCCTGTCTTGAGAGACCACCCCTAGGGCAGGTGAAAATGTGGTCTCTCAAAACAGGTGGTCTCTCATTAGAGGTATAATAACATGGAAAAGATAGCATAGTGTACAGAGAGAGGGGTCTTAAAAAGATATGCGGTCTCTCACTGGAGGGGTCTCTCAAGACAGGTACCACTATGTATATATATATATATATATATATATATATATATATATACATATATATGTAAAATGTGAAAATCTTGTGAACACTCTAACATCTTTAATTGGTGGATCTTGACCAAATTTGGTGGGATTGTAGGGGGGGGGAGGTCAAAGTCTTAAGTTGCTAATGATACTAGTGACACCACCTATAATTTAACAGAAATTATTAGCCAAAATGTGTTTTAAGATATAACATTCCATATTTGGAAAAGCAATTGGATTAGACTTGCCAAATTTATATGATATATAGACCATGGCCAAAGGGAGAATGTTATGTAATATCAGTGACCTGGACATATTTTTGTGAGGTCACCATGCCTGTAAAGTTGAAAGGTAATTTTGTAATGGCCAGGTGTAGCTTGGACATCAATGGCAAAGAGAATTGAGCCTCCAGATCAAAATTGCACTTGATTACATAATACATAAAACTGTACTTGGTGACCTGCTTTTTGGGTCACTGTGGCCCATTATAGAGTTTGGCACTTGTCCAAGTTTATTGTTTTTCTTGAATAACTCAAAAAGTTATGGCCTGATTTGAACAAACAGACAATATATGGAAAGCTGGATGTAGGGCGCATATTTCGAACGCTTACAATTTTTTAATCCGAGTTGAAGGTCAAGGTCAAATGGCCAGTTTGAATATTGGGGTCATCTTGTAAATGCTCTGCATGCCACAATTCTTGAGGTAGGCCCATATAACGTTTAGGAGGTACATCATGTATAAAGTGTATAAAAATCTTTGTCAACATCAAGGTTGGTGGTGCCAGACCAGCAAAATAAACTGATACAGTCAACTGAGCTCATGTATTTTGCACATGACACAGGGTTTCCACAGGTGCATGAAGTGCTTGAAAGCACTTGAATTTGTCAGCATTCTTCATGCCGTTTTCAAAATTGTGAAAATCCACCAAATTTTTGGAGTCAAGTCATCATGAAATTTCAACTAATAGATTTTCCTCATTTAATCTGCAGTAAAAACAAGATAAAATGTCCCTTATTCAGTGCATTTCTGATGTGATAATACCTTCAGCTATGACAAGTTGTGCCAGTATTTTCTATGAAGGAGACTGATGTGTCATTGTCATCATTTGTCACAATGTAACACTGTCAGTTACAAAGTGTCTAAACCAAGCTGGGTTTGACTGTTCACATCAAGCTAGGCCTAACCAAGGGAGCTGTATGCACAGACCTCATGTACAATCCTGGCTGATACCAATGTATCAATCGTGCAGGTAACTGAGTGCATCACATTCAGCTGAACATTGGTGAAAATGAAGTCCTTCCATTGTATAATAGTCCAATGTAAATTGCCATGATGAGAGGCCTCCCTTTTGAATCTCATTTGTGAGATCATTGAAGCAATATTAATTTGAAGACTATGGCACTATATGCAGCCTTTGAAACAGATGTTCATACAATGCTGACTGTAGGCTCTCAGAGTTCATCAGCCTCCTCCACCACACAATACAGTAAGAATGTACAGACCAACATCTGTGCCATGGAAAGTGATCATTATGTCTGTGTGCCAACACAGACATATTGTTTTTCTTTCTTTCTTTCTTTCTTTCTTTCTTTCTTTCTTTCTTTCTTTCTTTCTTTCTTTCTTTCTTTCTTTCTTTCTTTCTTTCTTTCTTTCTTTCTTTCTTTCTTTCTTTCTTTCCTTCCTTCCGTCCTTCCTTCTTTCTTTCTTTCTTTCTTTACAGGCAAATTTGTCTGACATTTCATTTGAAAAGTATTAAACGTAGAAACTCGAAACTAGGCTCTATTATACTTCTATAGATGAAGGCTTACTTTTTTATAATGAGAGATCATGCTTTTCAAAATTATGCAAATGAGAAATGAGGGTTAATTAAAGTTTTAAATCTTCAATATCTTATATACTATAGTAGATGTGGTTCCAAGTGTATGGGAGTTGATCATAGCATGGCAAAGGTCATATCAAATGCCAAGGTCAAAGGTCAATTTTAGGTCAAAATGTCATTTTAAAGTTCAAGGTTCACTTCAGGTAGAGGTCATCTCAAGGGCAAAGGCTGCTTTTGATGGTGGCTTTCTTCTAGCCATAACTTGGGTCAATTTTTATCCAATTTTGATCATGTTGGGCTCAAGTTGTGGCACTGCACATTTTTGAAAGGTACATGTGACCAGTAAAGGTCAAAGGTCATTGTCATTTGGACCTTTGAAAGTTTCATCCAGCCATAACTCAGCCAATTTGCATCCAATTCTAATCATGTTGGGTTCAAATTGTAGGTATTGCAACACTGCACATTTTTGTAAGAACATGTCACCTCTAAATGGCAAAGATCAAGGTCATTTGGCCCTTTGAAAGGATCATCTTGCCATAAATTGGTCAAGTTTCATCCGATTTGGTTCATGTTGGGCTTAAACTGTGGGTATATTAACACTGTGCATTTTTTTCAATTTACATGTGACCTGTAAAGGTCAAGGTCATTTGGACTTTGAAATTTGCATCCAGCCATAAGCTTAATGGAATGTGAAGTACCAAAGAACAAAAGTATCATTTAATATTTACAACTTTGGAAGGCACACAGACAGATTTGCTTTGAAGCAAATCTTCTTTTCTAGTTGTAGGCTTGACCTTCTTTGCAATCCATGTAAAAGGTGGGTTCTATACATTTTATATAGTGATTGCAACTGTTACCACTTTATACCAATAGAAATATTTCCAACCTGACCACAAGTAGGATAATGATGGTAACATTACTAAGTTCAACAGTATCACAGTTTGATAATGGTAGGCCTAGATCTAGTCTCAAGTGAACTGGAAATAGTTAAATTCAGATGACCAAAGTTTAGCCTTTATAATATAACAAATTAATGCCCCATAGTTGACAAGAGGACAAGTCATTTTACTTGTCCTTACAACTCAATAGCCTCCCTGCCCCAAAGTGTACATAAAACAAGACATCTCTGGTTGCAAATGATCACTTGGAAGAAGCCTTATCCTGCCCCAGCCTCCCCCATCCCGTACCTGCACTCATATTTTGATGGTACCACCTTCCAGCATTTATGGAGATATGGAAATTTTCAGGTGGTCCAATGTCTTTGACCTCTGACCTTTCTTTTGCGCCCAACATGATTCATATCTGGTGAAAATTGATCAAGCTAAGGGCATATGTAAATATATTCAGATGACCTTAAGACCTTGCCCTTTGACCTTTAGAGGCCAAATGTACAGATCATAGGTGTAAATTTCTACAATGCCTACATTTTGAGTCCAGCATGATCAAAATCATATCAAAACAGACTAATTTATAGCAAAATGAATTAATCTGAATTTTCAGGTGGCCAAGTGACCTTGACCTTTTAGCTTGAGACATCGTATGTTCTATTGCCTAGATCATGCAAATCTATTGAAAGCTTGTTCAGATATAGGTCAAATGTCTTTTCAGTATTAGTAGGTCAAAAAATTAGGTCAAGATGCCAAATTGAATAAATCAAAGAAAAGGATGTAAGGCTCTGAGTGTTCCAAAGTTTATTGGCAATTCAAAAAGGTGACCTTCCAAATATTTGCAAAAAATAAAACTGAAAAGGTTGTGACCTTAAATGAAAGGTGAAGGTGACAAATCATATATCAGGTGCATAACTGAAGTGCATAAGTGTTGAAGGTGACAAATCATATATCAGGTGCATAACTGAAGTGCATAAGTGTTGAAGGTGACAAATCATATATCAGGTGCATAACTGAAGTGTTGAAGGTGACAAATCATATATCAGGTGCATAACTGAAGTGCATAAGTGTTGAAGGTGACAAATCATATATCAGGTGCATAACTGAAGTGCATAAGTGTTGAAGGTGACAAATCATATATCAGGTGCATAACTGAAGTGCATAAGTGTTGAAGGTGACAAATCATATATCAGGTGCATAACTTAAGTGCATAAGTGTTGAAGGTGACAAATCATATATCAGGTGCATAACTTAAGTGCATAAGTGTAATGTTGCTGGAATGACAACTCACTGGCCCCAGTCATCTCTGAGATTTTGTGCTCAATGAACTTCTTCACAAAAAAACCTTGACAGGGTATAAGTACTTGTGAAGAAACTTGACAGGGTATAAGTACTTGTGAAGAAACTTGACAGGGTATAAGTACTTGTGAAGAAACTTGACAGGGTATAAGTACTTGTGAAAAAACTTGACAGGGTATAAGTACTTGTGAAGAAACTTGACAGGGTATAAGTACTTGTGAAGAAACTTGACAGGGTATAAGTGCTTGTGAAGAAACTTGACAGGGTATAAGTACTTGTGAAGAAACTTGACAGGGTATAAGTACTTGTGAAGAAACTTGACAGGGTATAAGTACTTGTGAAGAAACTTGACAGGGTATAAGTACTTGTGAAGAAACTTGACAGGGTATAAGTACTTGTGAAGAAACTTGACAGGGTATAAGTGCTTGTGAAGAAACTTGACAGGGTATAAGTACTTGTGAAGAAACTTGACAGGGAATAAGTACTTGTGAAGAAACTTGACAGGGCATAAGTACTTGTGAAAAAACTTGACAGGGCATAAGTACTTGTGAAAAAACTTGACAGGGTATAAGTACTTGTGAAGAAACTTGACAGGGTATAAGTACTTGTGAAGAAACTTGACAGGGTATAAGTACTTGTGAAGAAACTTGACAGGGTATAAGTACTTGTGAAGAAACTTGACAGGGTATAAGTACTTGTGAAGAAACTTGACAGGGTATAAGTACTTGTGAAGAAACTTGACAGGGTATAAGTACTTGTGAAGAAACTTGACAGGGTATAAGTACTTGTGAAGAAACTTGACAGGGTATAAGTACTTGTGAAGAAACTTGACAGGGTATAAGTACTTGTGAAGAAACTTGACAGGGTATAAGTACTTGTGAAGAAACTTGACAGGGTATAAGTACTTGTGAAGAAACTTGACAGGGTATAAGTACTTGTGAAGAAACTTGACAGGGTATAAGTACTTGTGAAGAAACTTGACAGGGTATAAGTACTTGTGAAGAAACTTGACAGGGTATAAGTACTTGTGAAGAAACTTGACAGGGTATAAGTACTTGTGAAGAAACTTGACAGGGTATAAGTACTTGTGAAGAAACTTGACAGGGTATAAGTACTTGTGAAGAAACTTGACAGGGTATAAGTACTTGTGAAGAAACTTGACAGGGTATAAGTACTTGTGAAGAAACTTGACAGGGTATAAGTACTTGTGAAAAACCTTGACAGGGTATAAATGCTATTAGAGTTTTGTGTGCCCCAATTCTGGCTATCCACTGAGGTCAACATCACTAGAATCAGTTGATAACTATTCAAGTTATGTAAATAAACAGATTTTGTTTTCAACATGGCCAACTCATTGGAGAAAAAAGGGTCAAGGTCACCAAACAAATGTTAGGTGCAAAACTTCAGTGAAAGTCCCCTCCCCCTCTCTGATGCAATGACACCTAAGCAAACTTTATGGTTTCTGAGGTTCCTGGAGTACAAAATTCAAAATTTAAAAAATTGCCAAATTTTTCTTCAAATGGCCACATGACCTTGACCTTCAACTCTGACCCTATATGTTACCATTGAGAAAATGTGCCGAGGACACCAAACTTGACCTGGTTGGACTGTAAGTTTTCAAGTCATGTTAAAAAAGTAAAAGAATTACATTCCTGTCCAAACATTATATATGCAAAGCATGTCGCTCTTAGTCCACTTTGTCAATTGTAACAATAGGGTCAGAGTTGAAGGTCAAGGTCATATCGCTATTTGAAGAAAAAAATTTCAAATTTTGCTTTTTGTACGTGACGTTGAAGCCACTTTGAAGATCAAGGGCTAACTTACAAGGAAAGCTCAGGGGGAAAGCACTTTACTTGTGGCCAGCATTGGCTTTTTACCTGAGAGATTCAGACAAACCCAGAGAAGATGGATCACTGGTGCTTGTATATATTAAGTGATTAGATAAAGTGAAGGAACACCTTGGCTAAGCACTGATAATTCCATGGGTATCTTAAAAGAGAAAGTGCATTCTCTGGACATACAGTACACATTGTCATGTCTGCAAGTTGTAGCCACCTTGCCAGGTCACTATCAAAGTAGACAAATTGCCTTCTCCACGGGTCACAAAAACAGCACACCCACAGGCATTGGTAAGTGAAATGTTGCCATGGAAATCGTTTAAGTATTACAATTGCCATACAACTGACTGCGGACTGACCTCTGGGATCTTGACCTTTGACCTCCTACAGGCAACTGTTCTGTTTGCTGTTTATTTCCCAGTCAACCCAAATCAAGAGACTCTTGTGATGACCCTATCCCTTCCAGTTAACTCATGCACTCTAAAAATAACAAAAAATCATCTCTCCTGTCTGTATATCAGTATTTTATGTTAAATGCACAAGATGTTGACAGCAAGTGTGTGTGAGACAACTGAACTGGGTCTTAGATTCCTGGTCCTGGAATCTTGTAGGTTGCTGGGGATGGGGCAAGAGGCACCCCCTTGGGCCAACCTGTTAAAAGACTGTGGCAGGGAGTTGGGACTTCCTGTGATACTTGCCTGTGAAGCTAGAGTATTGCAACACGTACCCTTCATTACTATCACAGTACTTTGGTTAGTATTACAGTACTTTGGCAAGTATAAGAGTACTTTGGCTAGTATTAGAGTACCTTGGTTAGCCTTACAGTACTTTGGTTAGTATTAGAGTACTTTGATAAGCATTACAGTACTTTGGTTAGTTAGTATTACAGTACTTTGGTTAGTTTTACAGTACTTTGATTAGTATTACAGTACTTTGGTTAGTATTACAGTACTTTGGTTAGTATTACAGTGCTTTGGTTAGTATTACAGTACTTTGGCACACAATTACTTTGGTGGATCCTCAACAACAATAGTGTAAAAATGCAGCAAAATTGTTAAAAGTGCTCTGGCAAGAAAAAAATGATCTCTATGAGGGAAAGTCTGTGCAGTTTGGGGAAATGTAACGCTACAGCTGTCTCCTTTTAGGGATTTACCAGCAAAATGTGGGACCTTTACAAGGAAATTTGAATGAAAAGCTGACCTGCAAGGCTGCATGTACCAGCTGTGTGCCCAAATTGGAATGCAAAGGGTGCATGTAAATTGGTGTCCACTTTGTTAAGGTTTGTTGATTTGTAATTCTGTATTAATATTAGTCAAATGTCATTAGTTCAGCAGTGTATCATATAATTGCCATATAACTAGGGACAAAATTGTCATAGTTGTGAAGGGGCAGTCAATATTGCTATCAAGAATGGGTTCACTCTTTCACTGACAAGTTGTGGGCTGGGTCAACAGCTGTCTACATTGTACTTAGGACATTATTTACCCCAGCATGATGAGGACAGCTGTTAACTTGGGCATTATTTACCCACAGCATGATGAGGACAGCTGTATTTACCCACAGCATGATGAAGACAGCTGTTAACCTGGGCATTATGTAACCACAGCATGATGAAGACAGCTGTTAACCTGGGCATTATTTACCCACAGCATGATGAAGACAGCTGTTAACCTTGGGCATTATGAAAAGTTTTTCCACTAATGGGTCCATGTTGTACATGCACCCAAATCAAGGTTTACCCCAGTCCCAAACATTCCAGACATGCTTGTGTAAAGCTTCACACTGGCACACTCTCAAGCCGGGAAATTCACACCCACAGAGACCGCACACAATGAAACGTCACATCTCCTTGACAACAGAATGTTAGTAAATAAAAACACGTGCACACCAGACACGTGGACCGGCCACTCGTAACTGCCCAGTTCGGCAGTTAGCCTATTCTGACGTAAAACATTTCAGTCTTACACCATTTCTAGCGTCCAACAATGGGAGACGTGAACGTGCAAATTTCGGGTAAAACACCAACGCCGGCACTCTTTGGCTTAGTCTCTGAGGAGTTCAGAATGAACGAAACTGATCAGACGCATCTCATAGCTAAAGTCGGGCTAAAGCTTCACAGACAGGTACTATTTGCCGTCTTGGCCTTTGCCAAGTTTTCACATTGGGCATTATGTACCCACAGCATGATGAAGACAGCTGTTAACCTGGGCATTATGTAACCACAGCATGATGAAGACAGCTGTTAACCTTGGGCATTATGTAACCACAGCATGATGAAGACAGCTGTTAACCTGGGCATTATGTAACCACAGCATGATGAAGACAGCTGTTAACCTGGGCATTATGTAACCACAGCATGATGAAGACAGCTGTTAACCTGGGCATTAATATGTAGCCACAGCATGATGAAGACAGCTGTTAACCTGGGCATTATTTACCCACAGCATGATGAAGACAGCTGTTAACCTGGGCATTATGTACCCACAGCATGATGAAAACAGCTGTTAACCTTGGGCATTATGTAACCACAGCATGATGAAGACAGCTGTTAACCTGGGCCAGTTTGTTCTACTGAAATATAGGTATACTGCCACTTTAAAGAGAGGGTTTTTTTGTTTTTTGTTTTTTTTGTTTTTGTTTTTTTTCATTGAAATTGGAAGTGGTAGTCATAGTAATTCAGGAGAGCACAATCTCTCAAGCCTCAAGCGGTCTTCATAGTAGTTGAAACTTGACTTAGGAAAAATCATGGGATGGCACACCAGGCAACTTCAGATGGGATGGGAGCTAAATACAGAGGGTATCATTAGTCTGATATCAGAGTCAAGCAAATATTTAATGCTGTATTGAAGGTTTTGTGTTGGCCATACTTGACTGAGCCTTGTTATGTGCATGCCTTGCTGCAGACAGTTTGCCTGCTATTTCTTGTCCTCTCTCTGCTGCCTCCTGTGCTTCCACTTTCTTTCATAGATTTTTTGCAGCTCAGGACAAGCTGATTGGAATTACTGGTACAGTACAAGTGTGTCTGGCATCATTCACTTTTAGTTTTGTATTCTACGTAGTGCAGTACTGCAATTTAAATATTCACTTTTATTACCAGCCCAGGAGAATATGTGAGACACAGTACCTACATGTGCCAACCACTAAGTTCAGTACTGTTTATTACTAAAATAATTTTCTACTAGTATACTGAGATTGAAGCATGGTTAGAAGGAACACATGTGCCTTATGATACACACTAGTACATATAATTAATTTTCACCTGGTATCCTATGGAATTCTTATTGCTCCTTTTTTTAGCTCAGCTGACTTGTCGTTCAGATGAGCTTATGTGGTGGTCAGGCATCCGTCGTCCATCTGTTTGTCGTCCACAATTCACATTTTCGATCTCTTCTCCCGAACCACTGGGCACATTCCCTTCAAACTTGGTGGCACCATACTTTGGGTGGGTCTCTACCAAATTTGGTGAAATGGTCATGCTCAAGGGTTTTTTTGATTTTTTTATAATTTTTTGGTTCATTTTTTTGACAAATCTTAAAAAATCTCCAAAAGCGCTTGGCCAATTGCTTCAAAATTGTCTGGGGAGACTTCTGGGAATGCTGAGACCTTAATTTGTTCAACAGGTGGCACTGTGATTTTTCAAATATATTTTACATAAAGAGTGTTTTTCTCGCTATTTTTCAACTTCTTCTCCAAAACTGTCACTCAGAGTATGCTGAAACTTGGTGGAAATGTTCCTCATGGAAGGGTCAAACAAAGTTAATCACAATGTGGTGTTGCGGTGATTCCCTGATTTTTAATGAATTTTTCAATTCCGGTACTTATTGGTTAATGCATGTCCTGTTGATTACTATGCAAGCGAATGGGGATTGCAATGGGCTAAACAAAGTTAATCACAATGGTACTCCACATTTTTGACTGCTTCTCCAAAACCACGGATCAGATTCACTTCAAACTTGGTGGGGAAGTACCTAAGGTGAGTCTCTACCAAGTTTGTTCGAATGGTCCTGCTCCAGTGATTTTTTTATTTTTTTTAATTTTTTTTTTTTTTGGGGGGGGGGGGGGGGACCAAATCTTAAAAAATCAGTAACTGTAAGGCCAATTGATTCGAAATTGCTAAGGGAGACTTCTGGGGACTTCAAGACCTTAATTTGTTCAACAGGTGGTGCTGTAATTTTTCAAATATTTTTTATGCAAAAAAAGTGTATTTTCACTAGTTTCAACTTCTCCAAAAACCATTACTCAGATTATGTTGAAACATGGTGGAAATGTTTATTGTGGATGGGCCAACTAAATTGTTCACAGGATGGGGTTAATGTGAATCTCTGATTTTTAATGAATTTGTCAATTTGGGTACTCTTTGGTTAATGCATACAGTTGCCAGGCTTCTACAGATTTTCCAGAATCACTTGTCCATGGGACAAGTGAATCTGAATTTTCACTTGTCCCTCTAACATAGATCATGCATTACAAAAAATCACCCCGGGGAGGGAGGCATGTCTCAATCAATACAGTCTTGAGAGACCGCATATCTTTTTAAGACCACTCTCTGAGAACATTGTGCTATCTTTTCCATGTTATACCTCTAATGAAACACTACCTGTTTTGAGAGACCACATTTTGTTCCTCCCTTGGGGTGGTCTCTCAAGACAGGGACCACTGAACTGTCAGTCCCATATGCAAATATTTCTGGAAATAGTTTTAGAAGCTATAAATATATTTATTTAAAAAGAACCACAGCTTGCCAATGTTTGTTGACACCTTCAGCGGGTCCCCATGCTACACCAGCTAACTTGTTCTACACCTCCAGCCTAACCCATGATACACCAGCTAACTTGTTCTACACCTTCAGCCTAACCCCATGCTACACCAGTTAACTTGTTCTACACCTTCAGCCTAACCCCATGCTACACCAGCTAACTTGCTCTACACCTTCAGCCTAACCCCATGCTACACCAGCTAACTTGTTCTACACCTTCAGCCTGACCCCATGCTACGCCAGCTAACTTGTTCTACACCTTCAGCCTAACCCCATGCTACACCAGCTAACTTGTTCTACACCTTCAGCCTAACCCCGTGCTACACCAGCTAACTTGTTCTACACCTTCAGCCTAACCCCATGCTACACCAGCTAACTTGTTCTACACCTCCAGCCTAACCCATGATACACCAGCTAACTTGTTCTACACCTTCAGCCTAACCCCATGCTACACCAGTTAACTTGTTCTACACCTTCAGCCTAACCCCATGCTACACCAGCTAACTTGTTCTACACCTTCAGCCTAACCCCATGCTACACCAGCTAACTTGTTCTACACCTTCAGCCTAACCCCATGCTACACCAGCTAACTTGTTCTACACCTTCAGCCTGACCCCATGCTACACCAGCTAACTTGTTCTACACCTTCAGCCTGACCCCATGCTACACCAGCTAACTTGTTCGCTTTTCCCACTGGCCCAGTCTGCGTTCCAGGCAATTGGACTTTAATAAATTATTAATTACGATCGAAAATTTGGTTGTTCACTGGACAAGTGATGTTCAAAAGTCACTTGTCCGACCTAGATATACACTTGTCCGGGACAACAGGATCATAGGAATTGTCGAAGCTCAAGTTCCATTGATTACTATGTAAGTGAATGGGGATTGCAATGGTGATTCTTATCCAAAATCTCTGCCTAGATTCACTTCCAACTTGGTGGGGATGTACTTCGGGTAGGTCTCGACTTTGTTTCTTCAAATATTCACTCTCCATCGATTTTTTAATTTTGTTTTTGTTAATTTTTTTGGCCAGATCTTACAAACTCTTCTTCTCCAAAACCATTTGGCTAATTGATTGAAAATTGCATAGGAACACTTCAGGGTATGACAGCGGGAGTCACACAGTACATTGGTGACCTTAAACTGAGTCTCAAGGTCACAGGGTCACCTAGGTGTATTCAATTCTGCGGATGAGTACTTGAGGACTATTTCAACCTGTACTTTGATGTTTTACACGGTTCTCTTTGAGGGCCTCAATTAGACAGCACATGTTAATGTTTCTCAATGAAGGTCTTGCTTAGACAGTACATGAGTGACCTTGACCTCATTTCTGAGGTCACAGTGCAACATACATGAATTTTACTCTTCTCTTAACTTGAGAACTACTTGAACTGGGACCTTGATGTTGCACATGTTAGTGTTCTTGCATAAGGGTCAGACTTCCTTACTACAAGGATGACCTTGATCCTTTTCCAAGTGCAGAGAGCCACAAGTTTGATGAATCTCAAGGTCAGCTGAGCATGGGCTGTTCGCACAGCCCTCTTCTTTGTTTATTTATTTATTCTTTTTTTTATTTTTTTTTTTATTATTTTGGTGTATTATTGTTTCACGTGTTATTGGTATATGAATTCTTTTCGCTTTTTATGGAATCTGGCATCGTTGTAAATATTAACATCATAATTTCTAGTTGACTCCAGTTATTGTACAAAATGACCTCGGCTTTTCACAAGTCTCTACTTTTTTGAACAATTTTGTATTTCATTTTTTTGTGTTCATGTTCATGTTCATGTTCATGTTCATGTTCATGATTATATTCCGAGAAAGTACTTGATTATTCTTACTACGCAAAGCAAGAATCAAAACGTGTCCAACTGTATAATAACCCGCATTATTAATGCGGGAATTTGTTTTCTCAGAGAAACCCATTGGGTTGTAATTAAGCTCAAAACGTGTCCAACTGTATAATAACCCGCATTATTAATGCAGGAATTTGTTTTCTCAGAGAAACCTGATGGGTTGTAATTAAGCTCAGCACCAGGCAGCTATTGGTATTTTCCATTTGCGAAAAGAAAATACTTAAGATAGAAGTTTGTTAGTGTTTAATTGATGATTTAAAGGTGCCCCTGTGTTTTATCTTTTTAGCTCTGCTGACCAAAGGTGGCAGAGCTTATGCGGCTGCTCATGTCTGTCCTTCCATCTGCAGGAATTAAATAGTGAAATATTTCAGCAAGCAGAATCTACTGAAGCAATTATTTATGATTAAGTAAACAATAACAAAGGTTTGAAATGTATTTTGCCAAATGAGCACAGGAAATTACCGATCGTCTGTTCAATTGTCAAAATGCACAAGAAACCTGTCAAATTTAGGCATATTATTGCCGCAAAGAACTGCATTTCAAAACAAGTTGTTAAGATACTAACTAAAATTCTGAAACTTGTCCAAGAATCCCAGACTAATTATTGTGAAAGAGTTCATACAATACACAAGAGTGAATAGGATGTGGATCACTGCAAGTATCACTGATATCTTACAGGACCAGGGCCAGAATTTTGCGAGAATCGATTTGGATTTTTGTCAGTTAGTTTTCTTTTTAAAGAAAGACAAGTTTAGGAGAATCTTTACGAGAATGGATTCTCGGATTTTGGCGAAATTCTGGCCCTGAGGACATAGATAAGGTCAAGGAGAAGGAAGGTGCCAAATCTATCCAAACCTTCGATTTTTCAACATTGTATACAAAGATTGACTTAACAGACCTGAAAGAAGTGTTAATTCCAATGTTGGACAAGGCATTCAAAGGAGCAACATGTCAATACATTAAAGTTTTCAACACTGATGCAAGATTTGACAAAGGGAAGGATAAAAGAAAGTGTTACACCAAAGAAGAATGTTCTGATTTGGTAAAGTATATTATCAACAATGCATACTTTGGTTATAAAGTATTTTGACAAATAGTTGGAATACCCATGGGAACTGATCCAGCTCCTTATATTGCCAATTTATATTTACATTATTACGAATCCGAATGGATGGAAGAATTGGCAAAACAAACTACACCACTGCAAGAAGATTCTACTCACTTACTAGAAGGTTCATCGATGATCTATGTACTCTTAACAACAAGGATGAGACTAAGAAACATTGGAAGGAAATTTATCCAAAAGAACTCATTTTGAATAAAGAAAATGAGAGTGACAATAAGGCAACTTTCCTTGATCTTGAAATAGGGATAGACAACAAATAGTATGTGACAAAGATTTTTGACAACAATTCAAATTTGACATAGTTTCATGCCCTGATATTACTGGAAACATTCCAGAAAACCTAGCCTATGGTGTGGTCATTGGACAGATTTTACGCATTAGCAGAAACACGTCAGATCCTTCAGAATTCTCTCTTCTCTGCTCTGCTCTCAGAAAATTATCTGCTTTATATAACACAAGGAAATGTCTACTTTGTTCCAGAATTTCCCAATTAGTCACACATCACAATGCAATTTTAAATCTGCCTGGATCACCTCACATGAATGTAGGTCAGCATTCTAGTTTATTCCACATGTTACAAGTTCCATGTGAGTCCCCCACAAACAGGCCAACTCAGTGGCTCTGCAGTGACCCTGCAAAGTATTCATTGAACTCAGTGACCCGGAACACATAGAATGAATACAGTGACCTGTCCAAATGAAAACAAACAGTCATACACATTTTCATAACAATTGTGGGGGAGGTCAAAGTCTAAGTTGCTAGTGATACAAGTGATGCCACCTGTAATTTAACGGAAATTATTAGCCAAAATGTGTTTTAAGATGTAAAGTTCCATATTTGGAAAAATAATTGGATTAGACTTGCCAAATTTATAAGATATATACACCATGGCCAAAGGTAGAATGTTATATAATATCAATGACCTTGACCAATTTTTGTGAAGTCCCTATGCCTGTAAAGTTGAAAAGGTGGTTTTGCAATGACCGGGTGTAGCTTAGACAATGGCAAAGAGAATTGAGCCTCCAGATCAAAATTGCCCTTGATTGCATAATACGTAAAACTGTACTTGGTGACATACTTTTGGGGTCACTGTGACCCAGTAATGGAGTTTGGGGCTTGTCTCAGTTTATTATTTTTCGTCCATAACTTGAAAAGTTATTACCCAATTTGAACAAACAGACTATATATGGAAAGGTAGATGTGGCACGCATATTTTGATTTGAACGCAACAATTTTTTAATCCGAGTTGAAAGTCAAGGTCAAATGTCTAGTTTGAATATCGGGGTTATCTCATGAGTGTTCTGCACCCAACAATTCTTGAGATAGGTCCATATAACGTTTACGAGTTATAAAGTGTATAAAAATCTTTGTTGACATCAATGTTGGTGGTGCCATTTATTGTATCAAGTAATATACCAGTCAAAATGTGAAAATCTTGGGACCGCAATACTGTCTACAGTTTTTAAGTTAGCCCAATATAACTTTCAGGACTTTAAGGGTGTATAAAAACCTAATTTTGCTCCAATATTGGTGGCGCCACGTACAACATTATGTAATATAGGGGTCAAAATATGAAAATCTTGTGAACACTTTAGCATCTTTAATTTTTGGCAGATCTTCACAAAATTCCGTGGGATTGTCGGGGAGGTCATAGTCTAAGTTGCTGATGATACTAGTGCGCACCTATAATTTGACGCAAATTATGAGCTAAAATGTGTTTTAATATATAAAATTCCATATCTTGAAAAGCAATTCGATTAGACTTGCCAAATTTATAAGATATACATACAATGTCCAAAGCTAAAATTGTGTATAATATCAGTGACCTTGACCTATTTTTGTAAGGTCACCATGCCTGTAAAGTTGAAAGAGGTGATTTTGTAATGGCAGGGTGGAGCTTGGACTTCAATGGCAATGTCAGCACAGCACCAGGCAGGCCTATGGGCCTCTTGTATTACATAATCTTGGTGCCCTTGATCTTTTGTCCCAAGGTTACTGAGAACAAAGTTAAGGACACACTCGTTGTTTTTGCACATGCAGCAGTATTCATCACAGGAGTTGCACAAATAAACAATGATAACGTGTGCAGCAAAGTGCCATTTGGCGGATAATTTTTACATTAAATGTACATAAGCCTTATATGTTCAGAAGCCACTTGAGGACTCACAACTTGGAAATGGACAGGTGCAATATAGCCACGATGCCAGCAGAGCATTAGGCCATTGGCCTCTTGTTAAATTTCTTTATTATTCATGTTAAATACTTTCCAATGCTTACCTCAGAATTTTCTGTCCGTGATGAAGCACCTTCCGACTGCATCCGATGTCCATCCAACCCTGGACCATCAGATACAAAGCAACTTAGAATAGTCCATGCCAACGTTAGAAGTATTAAAAGTGATGGAAAGTTAGGTGATCTTCAATTTTTAATGCAAAATGAGCATATTGATATCTTGGGGCTATCAGCTTGACCATAGTTTTTCTAACGATCTTCTCTTATTAGACAGCTACCAACACCCCTCCCCTCTCCACTTCAAAAAGACAGGGCATCGGGTGCAGGTGGAGGTGTCATGCTGTATATGCGGGATTCAGTTCCTTTTACGCATTGCAAGGAATATAAACATGATAACGTTAAAATTTTATGGATAAAAGCTCAAATACGACGAGGCAGTGTCCTCCTTATCGGCACCTATTACCGAGCGCCAGGCCAAACAACTGAGTGCCGTCATCAATTTTTAGACACTCTTTCAATTTCGATTTCTCTTGCACTAAAAAGTACGAAAGCCTCTCCGGATCACAAAAAATAAAACTAAACTCGAAATTTCGAGGTTTTTTCCTCAAAATTTCGACTTTTAACTCTTAAAATTTCGTGTTTTTTCCTCGAAATTCCGACCCTTGAAGTAAAAAATCAAACTTTGGAGAAAAAAATCGAAACTTTGATCAAAAAAGGTCGAAGTTTGGACTTAAACAAGTTTTTTTTTCTCGGAAATTCGACTTTTAAATCTCTAAATTTCGTGTGTGTTTTTCTCGAAATTTCGATCTTAAAAAGTCGAAATTTGGAGAAAAAAATCGAAATTTCGACTTTACAAAGTCGAAGTTGAAACTGAAAAAAGATTTTCTCGAATTTTGACTTTTAAAGTCGAAATTTTGTCTTTGTTTAAAGTCAAAATTTATTAAATTCGATTTTTAAAGTTTAATTAAAAGACTTATTTAAGTCGTAATTTCGACTTTAAAAAGTTGAAAATGTCAGAAAAGTAAGTTTTGAGAAAAAAGTCGAAGGTTCTACTTCAAAGTTTTTCTCAAAATTTCAAGTTTTTCTCAATTATTGACTTTTCGCTCAAAATGTCGACTTTTTAGATTTGAAATATCGAGCTTCTGAGTTTTTTAAGATCGAAATTTCACTTTTTAAATTCTAAATTTCAACTGAAACAAGTCAAAATTTTGACTTTTTTTTCTTGACATTTCGACTTGAAAAAGTAGTAATTTCAACTTTTTGCTGGAAATATCGAGAAAAATCCCGAAATTTTTAGTTTTACATTATTTTATTTTTTGTGGTCCTTATAGGCTTCCGTAACAAGCAACCCTTTTGCCCCTATTACTTGATGACTTGAACGATAGATGTAGAGACTGGGAGTCGGATCATACCGACAGTGAACTGTACAAAACTTTTCAATATTATCTCCCAAAATTATCTTTTCCAACAAATTAATGATCCTCCGAGATCCACTGAATACACTGAAAGTCTATTAGATTTACTGATTACTGACTCTCCCGGTCTTACACATCAACGGCGGAACGATACCCCCAGCGTCTACATCCGATTATTCTGTTATATACTGTACCCTTACCTTAACTGTTCTGCGCAATCGTTCATTCAGGTGCCCTGTACGGGAATTCAAAGATGCAAAATTCAAATGACAAAATTCTTCACTGTTATAGTCTCCGTGGGTTACTGGCTTGAGTGCTTTCGATAGTATTGATGATATTGCCACCTATTGGATCTGCTCTTCAACATTACCAAAGAATATATTCCATGCAAAGAAATCTTTGTGAAACCAAAAGACAAACTTTGGATGGATATATTTATTAAAAGAATGAGGAGAAAACGGGATGGTGCATGGAGGCTCTACAAACGAACTAAATACGATGTCCATTATCAAATCTATAACAAAATTCCATAACAGAACTGGAAATGCAAATAAATTTGCTATTCAGTCTTATTTACCAAATCTGAAAGATGATCTAGATAATAACAATTCACACACCACCACCCCCCCCAAAAAAAAAATGGCGGAGCCTGACCAAAGCCATATTGGGTTGCAAGATCCATCAAAATATACCGCCTTTAATTGAAAATAAAATGTTATATCAAATAATAAAGAGAAAGTTGAAATTTGTACTTTGCCAGTCAGAGCAAGCTTAAAGTTGTTGGTATCTTTGCTCTACCTGCTTTTAATTATAGTAGTGTCGAGAGGCTGAAAACGTTTTATATTCACCGAGGGAGAGGTTGAAAAAGCTCTGCTATCCCGCAAAACGAGCTCTGCTACTAGTTCCGATAATGTTAGTAACTTCCTTTAAAAAAAAATGTGGCAAATGGAATCAACTAGCCACTACTCAAGCTACTTCATTTTTCAATTCAGTCATCTTCATCTCTCGATTGCTGGAAAAGTCAAATTTATGTCCAGTTTTCAAGAAGTCCGACCAACAAAACAAAACTAATTACCGTCCAATTCCCTTGCTATGCAATGTGTCCAAAGTTTTGGGGCGTCTCCTGTTTAAGAAATTTTATAAATATTTAGTAAGTCAAGGCCTATTAACGTCCAAAAACTCCGGATTCAAACAAAACTAGGAAAGACGATCTGCTGCATAGCAAATCAGTGTGTGTGTCTTCAAAGCATTTTGGTATGGCAATGTACAACTATTCCATGACACAGGAGTAGAAGTTTGAATGGCATCTCTATCTATTATAGCTTTGAAGATATTCAAGTTTTAAAATTTCCAATGCTGTTGATTAGCATAGTTTAAATTGCGACAACTTTTGCTTTAGATTCATTACATGCGCAATGGTCAATAACCCCCTAGTAGAAGTTAAAATGACGTCTCTATCTATAATACTTTTGGAGATATTCAAGTTTTTAAATTTCCAATGCTGCTAATTAGCATAATTTAAATTGCTAGAACTTTTGTTTTAAATTCATTAGATGCGCAATGGTCAATAACCCCATAGTGGAAGTTGGAATGACATCTCTATCTATTATACTTTTGAAGATATTCAAGATTTAAAATTTCAAATGCCCCTAATTTGCATAATTTTAAACATCTTCATTCCTTTGTATTAAACGGTCAAACTCCTTGTATGGAGGTACAATCATGCCAAGTTTGGAGTTTCTATGTATTACAGTGTTCGAGAAAAGTGTCGGACAAATTTGCTGGTAAAGAAAGAAAGAAAGAAAGAAAGAAAGAAAGAAAGAAAGAAAGAAAGAAAGAAAGAAAGAAAGAAAGAAAGGAAAAACAGAAAAGTGTGTGTTGACACACACACTTCAATGACTCGACTATAAATAAGCTAATAAGCATACCTCACAATATTTATAACGGTTAAGAAAACCACAATGAAGCTCGAATAGGTTTTCTGGATATCTCTAAGGCCTTTGACCGCGTTTGGGATTAGGTCTTATTGTTTAAACTACGTCAATTAGGTTTTGAAGCATCATTAGAACGTAGGGTACGTAGTTATCTTTCAAATCCTCGGCAACGGGTGATCAACCAGGGCCACTGCCCACAGTGGCTTCCCGCATGGAAGCCTGAGTTCCCCAAGGATCTATCATTGGACCACTTTTATTTCTTGTATTTGTAAATGACATCGTATAAAATACATCATGTGATATAAGACTCTTTTCCGACGATACTAGCATTATTGAAATTTTTAAAAAGCCTACCATCTCAGCGAAGCGCATGAACGGTGATTTGAGAAAAGTTGACCAGTGGGGTCATCTTTGGCATGTCTTATTTAATGCATTGAAATCTCGTTCTCTAATATTTTCGACAAAACGTATAACAAATATGAGTATCTCCCATTACTTCTGGATGATCAAGTCGTACCAGAAACAACCAGTCTACCCGCTTGGGGATAACTGTATCTTCAAATTCTACATGAACTGCACATATTAAAAGATTTACAGATAAAGCTAGTAGAAGTCTTACTGTCTTGAAGAAAGTGAAATTTATGCTTTCTAGAAATACCTTATGGAAACTATATCTTACTGTGGTACGTCCAATACTTGAATATTGATGTGTACTTCTTGATAATTGCAGCAAAGAACTCTCAGACCTCCTCGAGTCTGTGCAATATGAATCTGTCAGGATGTGCAGGGGCGCTTGCCGCCATATACCTCACATGACCGTCTACTCACTGAATAAGGGTGGCAAACTCAAGTAGACCGGCGTAAATATTTTAAACAAGCTGCTTTCTTTAAAATGTTTCACGGATTGAATATCCCGAATATTTACCAAGTATAGTACCTTTAAAACGAGCTGATACTGGTGGTAGTGGTCTTAGAACAACCCAGAGACATCAAATTTCGTACAAAACGTCTTGGTGATTCATTCTTGCCATCAGCAATTAAATCGTGGAACGACCTACCGGACGACATGCGTAGCTCTATTTATCTCTCAAAATTCAAACTAACCCTCCAGCAAACTCTGTTAGCCACTGATACTGTCCTCCCTTACTACGCCTATGGCGACCGTTTTGCCCATTAATATTTGCCAAACCCAGCTACGTCTACGTCACTCCGGTCTCCGCGCACATCTTTTCAAAACAAATATCCTAGTCTCTTCCTCGTGTGATTGTGGTGGTCCTGTCGAGGATATTATTCATTATGTCTGTGTGCCAACACAGACATACTGTTTTTCTAGGAATTCTTTATTTCTTTCTTTCTTTCTTCTTTCTTTCTTTCTTTCTTTCTTTACAGGCAAATTTGTCCGACATTTCATTTGAAAAGTATTTTACATAGAAACTCCAAACTTGGCATGATTATACTTCCATACATGAAGCCTGGTCTTTTTGTAAAGAGGTTCAACGGTTTTGAAAATTATGCAAATTAGGGCCATTTGAAAATTTAAATGTTGAATATCTCCAAAAATATTATAGGTACAGGTAATCAATCCAACTTCGATTGATATGTTGGTTAGACTGCACATTTTTGTACTTTACATGTGACCTCTAAAGGTCAAAGGTCAATGTCATTTTCACATTTGAAATTTTCATCTAGCCATAACTCAGTCAATTTTCAACCAATTTTATCCATGTTGGACCCAACCTGTAGGTATTGCAACACTGCATATTTTTGTAATTTACATGCAATGCCTAAAGATTAAAGGTCAAGCTCATTCAGGCCTTTTTGTTAAAACTAGCCATAAGCGTAATGGAATGTGAAGTGCCAAAGGCTTCAAAGATGGTATCAGTCAAGATTCTGGGGTCCGCTTTGGTAATTGATACTTTTAGCCCAGATAAGAGAGCCTGGGTTTGATATCAGGCTACGGGCAGCATGCTTGTCTGTATGTGTGCCCCTGAGTAGCACACAGAATGCCGTGTGTGACTGCTTTTGTCATGTTTACACAAGACAGACAAGACGTAACTTAAAACATTGGAACAAAACATAAGTTATTAATTGGGTAAGACATAACAGATTCAACTGAAAGCCACAGGAAGCTGTAGCTTTCCTTGCAGTGAGGTTGCAAGGTTAGGATATCGTACAGGCCACGGGCAGCCAGGTCAGTGTTCAATGTAAACAAAGCATGCACAAGTATGAATAGACTCACGTCTACAAGTTGTATCATGCTTAGAAGACTACTTGGTTCATGAGAATGAAATGGAAAAGAATGATGACACAGTCTGTGGTAGTTTATATATCATTTCATACTATCAAAGATGTTGTCTTTCTTTCTTTCGTTTTTTCTTTTTTATGGATGTGTGCCAACAGACATATTGTTTTTCTTTCTTTCTTTCTTTCTTTCTTTCTTTCTTTCTTTCTTTCTTTCTTTCTTTAAGTGCCAACACAGACATATTGTTTTTCTTTCTTTCTTTCTTTCTTTCTTTCTTTCTTTCTTTCTTTCTTTCCTTCCTTCCTTCCTTCCTTCCTTCTTTCTTTCTTTCTTTCTTTCTTTCCAGACAAGTTTGTCCGACATTTTATTTAAAAAGTATTACACATAGAAACTCCAAACTTGGCAAAATTATACTTCTATAGATGAAGTCTGGCCTTTTTGTAATGAGAGGTCATGCTTTTCAAAATTATGCAAATGAGGGGTAATTAAAGTTTTAAATCATCAATATTTTATATACTATAGTAGATGTGGTTCCCAGTGTATAGGAGTTTGATCATAGCAAGGTAAAGACCATCTCAAATGTCAAGGTCATGTCAAGGTCAAAGGTCAGTTTTAGACCAAAATGTCATTTTGAGGTGAAGGTTCACTTCAGGTAGAGGTCATCTCAAGGTCAAAGGTCATTTCAAGGTCAAAGGCCACTTTCGATGGCGGCTTTCTTCTAGCCATAACTTGGTCAATTTTTATCCAATTTTGATCATGTTTGGCTCAAATTGTAGCTATTGCAACACTGCACATTTTGAAAATTACATGTGACCCCTAAAGGTCAAAGGTCAGTGTCATCTGGACCTTTGAAAGTTTCACCCAGCCATAACTCGGCCAATTTCCATCCAATTCTAATCTTGTTGGACTTAAATTGTGGTTATTGTAAAACTGTACATTTTTGCAATTTACATGTGACTTGTAAAGGTTAAAGGGCAAAGGTCAAGGTTATTTGGACTTGGAAATATCATCCAGCCATAAGCTTAATGGAATGTGAAGTACCTAGGCACAAAAGTTGTACCATTTAATATTTACAGCTTTTGAAGGCACACAGACAGATTTGCTTTAAAGCAAATCTTCCTGTCTAGTTTCTTTCTCTTTTGTCCACTATATGCTGCCCCCCCTCCTCAAACCCTTTGAAGGAAATCAGAGATATTGTCGCACCAGGGACTCACACAAGCTTAATGGTCCATGAAGCTTAATGGAAATTATGTTGAAGGGGAACACAGCCCTTACACTTGATATTAACCAACATTTTTTTCAGGTGTGAAAAAATTCATAATTAACACTCGGAGGTTTCACTTTTAAACTCTGGTGTGTCTTATATTAATGAAATTAATTTGAATCGTTAAAAGATGGGTTATTTGTATTTGTATAAAACTATATAATGTATGCTTTTTTGTATAATTGACACGTAAGACTGTATGCTTCCCGTTTATTTGGTATCTTTCCATTGCACTTGTCCTGTACGTCTAGTGCATAGACCATGTGTTGTGTTGTATGTCTGGAGAGCCTTCAGATTAGTAATCTGTACTACCTAGGCGATCCAGGTGAAATAAATATGTTTATTATGTGAAATGATATGATATGATGTACACACATGTTATTCATTACTGTGTACCACACTAACTCAGTTTTTTATTATTATTATTCTTTCATTAAAACCCCCGTAAACGGGGAAATACATAAATAGCATTACATCGAGATATACAGTTACAGGACAAGAAAACATAAAATAAGAACACATAAAATAACATGGCCAGAGAGCCCACAGAAAGACCCACAGATACTACGAAACATAACCGTAGAGCTATAATTATACCTGTATGACACAACATGGTCGGGACCTCCCCCGGAGGGCTGGGCCGACCCGAGGATCCAACCGCTCCAAGTCACACAGATTGAACACTCAATAAAGCCCATTTCACATTGTTGTCACAACAGCTCCTACATTGAACTGTGAAGAAAATTATATATATATATATATATATTCATATCCACATGGGGACAATAACGATTTGATCAAGCGAAAGAGAAAAAACAAGGGCATCAATGCAGGTGTAATTGTATCGAAGTCAGTCAGCAGAAAGGCTATACATTGTAGCAAAAGTTAAGATGGGATCTGGAACACATTAAATTGTACATTATATATTTATACAATCAGATTTTTTGCTTGGTGCAAATTGTTGTCGGTTTATCATCTCGAACAAAACACAGTTCCATAATTAATTTGGCTATGTGCTGATCCTCTGAATTAGTAGAGTTAGATGTACTGATCTGTGGATACATCCTCAAATGTAATTGAGTCCAAAGGCCGTCAAATTATATTTGTTTATCCAGTATTTAGAAGCTAAAAAATTTAGGGACTTGCATGTTGCCGACTGGCTCCCTTCAATGGCAAGAAGATCACATATGTACAATTTCATTTTCACTGTTTATGATCCTGTGAAAAAAAACTTGATAATTCTTTTGTGTGACTGGGAACTAATGGGTACATCTTCGAAAATGATGGTGGTAGTTCACAGTGACATCTATACGGAATCTTCCAAACAAATCGAACTGCTTTTCGCCAGGCTACATATAAAAACGATCTACTAGTACCTCCTTTTTGGAGACGTCCCAAAGTTGACATCCGTACAAGGGCATACAGTATATGCTTTGAATAACAGAAATCTACTGTCGCAGAAAACATTTTTAAACTGAGCCATTAAAACTTTAACATTTATATGAAATTGTTTTATGCACTTTGTAATACTATCAACTAAAGCTTGTGACCAACAGTGTTGCCTAAATGCTCAAACTGAGTAGCTCTGTGGATAGCTGAGCCATTCAAAACTACATCAGAATAATAGTATGGCATGTTTTAGTGATGTAAATCCTAACAAGTGGTGCAAAACTTTTGATGGGCACGGCACAGTGCATTCCTCCAAGCTGAAATCATTCATTATATCACTCCTTGGTAAAACATATACAGTCACAACATACAGCTTCCACAAACAAACACGTGACATGGAGTGTGGGCTGACAAGGTTTATCATGGTGCGTGCACGCCTGCGCGCTTTGGACATAATTTTGTTTTTGCTATGACCAAAATGTATGTATTTATACAAACACATGCATATTACACAGGTACACATATGTGTGTGTGTATGTATATATATATTTAGTTTAAACATATTTTTTTCAATGGATTACGCAATAGTACAGAATATAACTCATCTAGGGGTTCTCCAGACACGGAGACGCACAAAATGATATATACAAGACGCATAGGACAACACAATGCAGAAACATGTGACTATGCACTCCGGTAGACATGCTGTAATACGATTAAACAACAAACTCAATCTATATGTGTATATATATATATATATATATATATATATATATATATATATATATATATATATATATATATATATATATATATATATATACATATACATATATATATATATATATATACAGAATACAGAATTTTATTAACACATTTACGCGGGGGGGGGGGCAAGTGTACAACTATACAACTATAGAGTGGCATACAATAAAAGGGTACTCATACATACAATAAATATCAAAAAGTTGGGTAAACAAAAGATCGATCAGTCCAATAAGTAAATATTTACATTAGCAATGGTGGGTGTAGTGTGGTTGAACCCCAATCTGTCCTCATTTTGAAGCCTTCGAAACAAATTTTCAACATTTCTTATAATTTCATCTTCACCATTCAGTAGATATTGTAATTTATGGATATTTTCCATTTGTTCAAAATTTATACATTCGGCTTGAACAGCGTTGAATAAATACTCTCTCTTTTCTTTCAATAAAGGGCATACCATCAAAAAATGAAACTCATCCTCCACCACATTCACATTTAGAATATCTTTACAATATTTACATGTTCTTTCTTGTCTAGGCACCAGTGGTCTTTTGTATCGTTCTTTTTCTACTGCAAAATCATGAGCACTCACTCTCAATTTGGTGAGTGCTACCTTGTAGTCCCTTCTTCTTATGTCATCTAGATAATTTTCATATTTGAAATTTCCTTTTATTTGTCGATAAGTACAAAGTTTTCCCTCTAAATTTAGGCCTCAGCCAATTTTCTTTTCCCGAAAGTTGATAAATCTTTCCTTCAGTTTGTATTTTATGATCACTACTTCTTCTTGTGTACACCTTAACAATTTTACATCAAATTCAAATTCTCTACAAATTTCTTTGACAAAACTGAACCAAGAATTTTTACCTTGGTCGCACACTGCCAAACATTCTCTCACTGCACCGTTTAGCATTTCATTGTCTGATTCATTCAGATGTTTAACATATTTGATTACTGATATTAAGATGTGAATACCAAGGGGGTACCTTCCCAGTTCCCCAAGAATTGCAGCATTGGTGCTCTTCCTATTTACTCCCAAAATAGATTTACAAAAACTTAAATTGATTTTTTCTACTGGGTACATCTCGTAGAGATTTTCAATCCATGAATTTCCTTGTTTTCTCCTATCAGTTAAATAGATACATCCCCAAATTTCTGCCCCACATAAACAAATTGGTTTGATTAACTGATCAATATATGTTTGTGCCCTCACACCTAGACATGCTTTTAATTTAAATAGACCTTTTAATGCTTTCCTATATATACTTTCTCTGGCTTTCATCCAATTTCCGGTTGCAGTCAAGGTTACCCCCAAATATTTGTATTCATTAAACATATTTTTTTATATATGTGTGTATGTGTGTGTACACACACTTTTTTGTATCATTTTTTTGTTTTGTTTTCAATGTGAACCTTATTGTACTCATTTGTAGTAATCCTTCTTTTGGTTTGTGCTGCTATCCAACCATTTTGTGCTACTCATAGAGACACAAACATTTTGATACTCTCTGATCAGACTGACAAGTGTGAGCCAGCAGATTAAACGATGTCTGAAGTATGATAGATTTCCTATGTACACATAGTGAATGGTCCTCTGTGGCCAGGCATGCAGGGAGAATAATGTAAAAATATACAATGATCACCTCTGGAATAAAACTTTCTGGGTCATCTGGTGTGAGGGCACAAACATATTAAATCAGGTCAGTGACGATATCCAATGAGAGCCCAGGTGGGCTGCGCTGGGACACACCTGAGGCTCATGAATTATTGTTGCCTCCAAAGCAGACCAAGTGCCATGTTATCTTTATTAAACTTGCAAGTGGAGCAGACATAGCACAGAGATTGGTTGTGCTTTGGAGGCAACGTCTGTTGTTTTTTGGAACAAAAGCCTGTTGGATGCAGAACCCCTCAAGGGGACATTGGAAACCAGAGCCTTTTACTTTATCGGAGCTTAAATTTTTGTCTCTCAGTGTTAGGAAGCAAGGAACGCAAAACACAATTGCAAGGAACATTTGGCAGTGTCAGGTATTTAAAGTTTCTTGGAATATGGGACTGTTCTTATTGGAGTCCCAGACCTTAAGTGACAGCCTGATTCAGTGATTATATGTCACTGTATGACAGGTACAACATGACATATGCTTCATGGTGATTTTTGTTGTTGTCTGTTTGTTTTTCTTTTTCTTTTTGTTTGTTTGTTTGTTTTTTATTTTGTTTGTTTGTTTTGTTTTGTTTTGTGTGTGTGTGTTTTTTTTTTGTTTGTTTTTTGTGATGGTGAGTTCAACAGATTTTTTTTTTGTTTTTGTGAACAAAGAGCCTATATATGTCTGTTGGCTCCTTGTCAGTCATCATAAATGTGACGCGAAAGTACATCATGGCAATGGAACAGGCTAATGACAGTAATGTGGGAATTTAACACATCATGGCAATGGTACAGAGTGATGTGAAAACACATGGCAATGCACAATGTAATGTACACCAACTTATTTGAATATATGTACCGGTATTTTGTCCAAATCATAGTTAACCAGATCCACTTTTTAACTTGGTGGGATCAATGCCCTTCATGTGGGTTTCTATCAGTCATATTCAACAGGTCATTTTCTTTTTTTGTTCCTTTCTTTCTTGATTTTATTTCATGTTTTGGAAAAGCATAAAAGAGTCTCAGCTAAAACCTTTGCTTTGAAACTGCATGCAGGCATGCACAACACATTTGGGTAACTCCTGGCCAAAACTGGCAAAAGAGCTAGACGTTAATTTATTCAACAGGTGGCTCTATGACTTTTTTCTCTGTTTAAATAATGACAATTTCGTGTGTTCTTGTGATTTTTGATACCTTACTCTAATACGCCTACAATCAGCACAAAGTTAAGCCAGGCTCAACTCGGCTCATCTTAATTTAAAGCTGCAGCTGAAGGTCAACTCAGGGTCGGACTTTTCGTTGGGTGAATGAATCTCGGTGACCTGCGTCAAACCTTTGACAAGGGCGGTTCCACCGGACTCCTCGTGTTTTTGTTTTGATCACGTGGTGACACTGGGCAATTGAAAGTTGGAAATCACCCATTGATTTCCAGCTGCCGCAGCCGGGAGCGCAGTGGTGGGCATGCTCCGTGGAGTACTTTTGTCATGTTAATATATCATCACTACCTCTGCATGCATAATTAACTACTGTTCATCCCCATCAGAAAATCGCTTCGTTTCACAGTTGTGCCACACGGACTAAGTCTTGACACTGACGGTGGTCGCACCGACATGGCACGGTGTGCTGTTGGGCACAGGGGAGGCTGTGATATGTGGTCACGGGAAATGTGCCCGTAGTGTTGACGAAATATCATCGCAACCTGCAGATTAATGGTACGTACTCTATGGTAATATCGACCTTCGATTAGTTCCCGTTATTTCATAGTGTACACTCTCCATTCCTGCACAGGTGCCGGCTGTATTGAAATTTATTGGGTCGCACGTACAGTGGCGGTCGGCCCGCAGCCGCCTGCAAATTCATGTTTTCGGAGTGCTGCCCAAAGTCTGACATGGGCCTCCAATTTCTGGGATCTTATTGCACTCCTCAGATATTGACACCTGTTTTCGTTCCTTTGACAGGTGTGGATTTTACCTAAACAGTGAGAGAACAGCCAGGAAATCGACGCTTATTGAGCCTGGTCAGAAAGTGGTGTCATTGGGTGGCCTCAGGAAGTGAGTGATATTTGGGGTAATTTACCGCCATGTCGAAGCCCGGGGAGTCGCCCTCGGAGAAGAACGCTATCAATGGGCGGGTGATCCCCATGGAAGACTATGGGGCCATGGGAGCGCCAAGGACAGACGAAACTGCTAACATTATAGACGAAGACGAACTCGTAAGCTAGCTCATTACATTTGCCAGTCTTATCTTTTTAATCGCGAAGATCAGCTTTGTTATCTGATACAAGCACTAAACCATTTAATGATATTAATTAGGTGTTAATTACTCGACAACAATTACTCGAGTCTGTGCAGTTTACAGATTTTAATAAGCTACTTGACTAAGCACAGAGATTAGGACAGTTGTTTTGATGTTGAGTCATCAGATACTCATTCTGTACCACAACAACTAGGTTTATTGTTTCCTGACGTTCTTGTATTTTATTGAACAGAATTAAGCCAGGAACTGTTACTGTCTTTTTGCCCAGATAGGATCATATCATACACAATGTAAACAATTAAGCAGATCAATTTGCAACATATTGAGCCACGTGTGTATACTTAAAAATTGCATATTGTACACCTTGAAACCAGTTGCCATGGTTTCAGTTAGTATAGTATAAACATATTTATTTTCTCTGGATTGCCTAATAGTACACAAAGACTAATCTGGAGGCTCTCCAGTACATAAAAGGACGCACAGGAATATATACAATACACACTGGACGAGAACAGAAGACTAAATTCATGGCTTGTACACGAATAATACAATTGATGCCAGATAGTGGAGACTTATAATTAGATCATATACTAAATTAGTAGATGAAACGTCTAGATTCTGATAAGAATGTCTGAACAGCCTCAAAGATGAATACATTATCAGTGTCTGGCAAGTCCTCACTACCTTTCAAGAGAATATTTAGTAAAATGTCACTAGAGCACTGAACTATTAAAGTCGGATTTACACCTGGAGCGAGTAAGTGACACACAGTGTTCAGTAGACAGACCCTTTGCACAGTGAACTTGGGGCAGAACAAAAGGTAATGTTTCGTATCTTCAGTGGTATGAGAGCATGCACACGTTGAGGCTGGAAGGATATTGACATGATGTAGATGGGCGTTTAAAACAGAGAAGTTAAGACGTAACTGCGTGTGGCATATGTTCAGAAAACGACTTCCATGTTTAAAGTATGTGGGCTTTTTGTCAACACTTAAGAGTAATAGATTTAATTTAGATTTAAACTGCGGCAGGGAATTGGTGAGACGAGTATCAACCGGGAGGTTATTCCATAATTTGATAGCAGACGGGAGAAATGAATTGCCGAAGCGATTGGTGGTGAACCTAATTTGGCGTAATTCAGTACGATTTCTCTAAAGGCGCCCAGTAGTGAATGCAACGTCACGAGGAACGAGATCATGTAGGTATTGTGTAGTTAACCTATTGTACATTTTAAAGAAAAGAATAAGTTTAAAGTATTTCCTCCGATTTGCCAGAGTTTGCCATTCAAGCTCTTCGAGAAGTAAGACACGTGGAGTGTATCTAGTTGCGCCAAGGCAGATCCTGGCTGCCTCATACTGAACAGCTTCTATAGATTGTGACAGGTTTTCAGTGCAATTGTCAAACAGGACACACCCATATTCGAGGATAGGACGAATCATTGTACTGTACAGCCGTATGAGTGTTTGGCGGGAGAGTTTATATTTGAGTCTGCGTAAAAGAGCAAGCCGTTGGCTGGCTTTATTAACAATACGTGTTATATGCTGGTGCCATGACAAGTTACTTGAGAGTGTAACTCCAAGGTGAGTATGTAGAGTCGCCTCAGGTATCGGTGTGTTTCCAAGAAGTAGGGGAGGATGATCTGGCTTATGTCGTTTAGCTGAGAAGGTCATTGAGATGGATTTTATGGCATTAAATGTCATACGCCAGAGCTTGCCCCAACGATGAATTTGTATAAGATTATAATTAAGGCTTTCAGCTGTGGCCATTGGTTCGTGGACAATTTCAAGAATACTGGTATCATCTGCGAATAAACGGATGTCACAGGTGATGTTGACAGTGATGTCGTTAATGTAAACGAGGAAAAGTAGGGGACCAAGGATCGAACCTTGGGGCACTCCAGCCTCTATAGGGAGCCAAGGTGAGGTCTGTCCTCCAATAGTAACACGTTGAAGTCGGTTTGAGAGATAGCTTTCTATAAATAGTAACACAGGATCTTCAAACCCCAATTGTTTCAGTTTAAAAAGTAGACCAGCGTGCCAGACTCTGTCAAAGGCCTTGGATATGTCCAGAAAAACCATACGGGCCTCATGGCCCAACTCAAGGCCACTGTAAATAGTATGAAGTATGCTAACAAGTTGATTTATGGTGGAATCGTTTTTCTTAAAGCCAGAGTTTTTAGCAGAAAGTAAATTGTTAGAGGTTAGATACTCATAGAAAACGTTATAAACTAGACGCTCAAGTACTTTAGAGATATTACAGAGGAGTGAAATAGGCCTATAATTTTCCTTTGACTGTTTGTTACTTTTCTTAAAAACGGGGCACACGTTGGACCTCTTCAGTTTTGCTAATGGTTTCAATAGATATTCACCTGAGTATACATATATTCTTCAGAGAAGTTCTATTGTAGTTTTAAATCTGTCAAGAAACTGATTATACTTGCACACCCAATTTTATTGTTTAACCTTGCTCAAGAGTGACATTAGACAGCGATAGTCTTACTTTTAGAAATTATTCCAGCTGGTGGTTGTGATGTCGTAGAGGAAGCTAATTATAACACTGAAATCATTAATACTCTTCAATTGTACATAATGGAGACTAGACATTCTATTTATTAGTTACAATATTATATATTTTTTATGCAAGTAGAACAATATTAGGGAAGCCATCAAAAGTTCAATGTTTACAAATAAACGAAAGTAATTTCGTTTTGGGTCAGACCCCCCTCCCCCTGAAACTAAACTCGACTTTACATTGAAACTTCGATCTCCCAGAATTTGTACTGAAGTGGTCACAAATTACATAGGGTTTTGCCACTATAAAAAAAGTCATGTTGTGGTGTATTTAGGATGGCTTTTAAAGATTGGGATTACTGCCATTCTACAACTTGAAGACAGGACTCACATCCCTGGGTGAATGATTGATATTGAATAATTGTCAAATAAAAGATATTTCACTTTTATTAAAATTGACTGCTTTTTTGGGGGGAGGGGGGTGTTTTTGTTTGTTTGTTTGTTTTTTGTTTGTTTTTGTATTCAGTTTACACAGGCTTCACAGTATCGATCATGGCGGAAACCGTTTTTTTTTCTTGTTTGCAAGTTAAAATTTTGATATTTTTTGCTTACATTGATTTTGTGCGATAGAAAACTAAATGGACTTTTAATCCCCTCCCCCGTAGCTGAATTAGGTTCGTTTTTTATTGCACATCGATCTTTTGATGGCTTCCCTTATATATTTTTTATGCAAGTAGAACCTCTGTTGTTGTTGTAATATACTTTATTTCTTTAATGAGGATTAGAAAAATAGCCCAAGGCTAATGCAGGTCTTCTCCTCATGTATACACGTACATTATTACACAGTTTAATGCCTCAATCACGTTGAACTTCTGTACTGCCCACTATGTGTTGTATGTAGTATATATGTGCGTCTGTGATGTACATTCTATTTTAGGTTTACAACATTATATATTTTTTTCTGCAAGTACAGTTACGCTCGCGTTCAAGTTAACAAACGCCAAATGCACCAACGGTTTCCAAACACTTTCAGTGAAAGTCAAATGTTTTGCAAACGCGTAGCAAACACTTTGCAAACATTTTCCAAACGCTTTACAAACACTTTGCCAAACCCTTTCAAACACTTTTCCAAACGCTTTCAAATACTTTGCCGAACGCGTTTGGTGAAAGCCGAACGTTTTCAAACACTTTTCCAAACGCTTTCAAACACTTTACACTTTGCGCCAAACGTATGTGATACATGTACATGTACACTTGGTAATCTAATTCTAATGACAGGAATATTTTTTAACAAGTGTCATTTATTATAAAGTTACAGATCTTTCAGTAGCAAGTATACCCAGTCGCTATCATACTTTTTCTGAAAGTGAAGTTCTTGAAAAAAGGCTAACTTTTAAAATTTCGAATGGAAATACAGAAGCAGCTCAATTTAAGTATTGTTTGGCTTACTAAGCCAAGCAATAGAATTAGCTCCAGTGGAGTAAGCCAGGCGATACTCCATTGGTCCTTGGCGTAATTATATATATTTTAATTGAAAATTAGGAACTATTTCGGAGTAAATTTATAGGCAATATCATGATCAGATCATGAGTCATGATCTGATCATGATATTGCCTATGGATTTACTCCGAAACAGTTTTTGAAAGATGAAGTATTCGTGACATCTTAAGTGAAGAATTAAGTCTTTAATTAATGTTAGTTGAATTAGACACTTGGGTAAACGTATTTGGATCGTGTTTTATATAAATATATACAGCCTTTAATGCTGGATAAGTGCACATTTACATGTAGGTACATCACATATTGCTGGACCTGTTGAAAATAGGTTTGGAGATTCTTCATCATTTAAATGAAAGTGTTTGAAATGCATAGTGTTTGAATGCGTTTGTGAAAGTGTTTGAAATCATTCGGGTAATTGTTCAACGGTTTGGAAAGTGTTTGAATGCGTTTGGAGAAGTGTTCGAATGTTTTGTAAAAGTGTTTGAGATTTTTCCCAAACACTTTCCAAACACATCCCAAACGTTTTCAAACCTTTCCAAACACAAG
Source organism: Hermodice carunculata (assembly GCA_964020975.1). Classification (NCBI taxonomy): domain Eukaryota; kingdom Metazoa; phylum Annelida; class Polychaeta; order Eunicida; family Amphinomidae; genus Hermodice; species Hermodice carunculata. The sequence goes on along the minus strand of OZ026626.1, from coordinate 1,994,864 downwards.
CCAAACACCAGCAAAACATGAAAAAAGTGTTTGGCTGTTAACTTTTAGCCGGGCGTAACTGTAGAACCTCCTTACTGTCCACTGTGTGTTGTATGTAGTATACATGTGCATCTGTGATATACATTCTATTTTAGGTTACAACATTATATATTTTTTCTGCAAGTAGAACTGCTGTATTGTCCACTGTGTGTTATATATAGTACATATGTCTGTCTGTATGTTCTAGTGATCCCCTCAACTAGCTCCTGTCAAGCCACTGGGTCATCCAGATTTTGAAAATAAGTATATGTTTACAATACAATACAATGGAACACACACCTAAAAATTTAATGAATGAATCATGGGGCCCCGATGGGTGCTTACATATGATGACTTCTGAAACTAATTTAGTGACAAAAGAAATCAATTTAGGCAATCAGTGACCTGCACCATGAATTTCGGTGACTTGGATTTTGTGATCTTCTGACCTAAATACCACAGAAAGTGTTATTTAAAAGTATAGACCCATATCTTTTACATAGATTGCGAAGCAGGCCAAGCCTATATCAATCACTCTCCATGGCACAGATCGTGGCGTATTCTTCCTACCTACATGTTTGGTGGAGGAAACCGAAGGACTTGGAGAAAACCACCGTGCACAGTCAGAGTGGTAGGAACTCTTTCCACATGCTTCCCCGGCTGTGAATCGAACCCGGGCGACAGAGGTGGAAGGCGAGCGTGTTGCAGCTCGGCCAACTGTGCAGCCATAAGTGTTATTTGGTGATTTTAGGGGGTTAGTAGCTAGAGTCCCAATCATGCTACATCAAACCACACATTTCTTTGATGAGGCAAGGCTACTGACAGTGGTGTCTTGCAAATTCTTCATAAGAAAAGGATTTTTTCCCAAAATCCAAACAAGACCCACAAAACACTGTGTAACAAGTGAGTAGTTTTTGTAAAAATAAAACTTACTTATGAAAAATGTTCCAAATAAACAGAGTGCTTATTGTAATCAACCATATATCACTAAGATCACTTGCTGGACATGTGTGTAATGATCTCTGACACAAATATGCCTGTGGATAGTTGCTCTTAAGATTGCAACTCCTCCATGCATCCTTCAACCCACCCTTATTTATCGTTCTTCCTGATTCTAGTCAGGGCCTGAATTTTGCAAACTTTTGCGAGAATCTATTTTTATTTTTGTCAGTTGATTTCCTTTTTAATGAAGGACAAGTTTAGGAGAATTATTGTGAAAATGGATTCTCACCAAAATTTTAGTGGAACGTTTGTTGTATGAACATGCAATCAAATAGTAGGGTACTGCTGTCACATCAGCACCAGGTCATCTAATCATATAGACTATAGTAGCAGGTCACCCAATCATAGGTTACATAACCAGGTCACCCAATCATAGACTATAGTACCAGGTCACCAATCATATAGGCTACATTACCAGGTCACCCAGTCATATAGGCTTCAATATTAGGTCACCCAATCATATAGGCTTCAGTACCAGACCACCCAATCATATAGGCTACAGTACCAGGTCACCCAATCATGGGCTAGAGTACCAGGTCACCCAGTCATATAGACTACAGTACCAGACCACCCAATCATATAGGCTTCAGTACCAGGTCATCCAATCATATAGGCTGCAGTACCAAGTCTTCCAATCATGTATGCTTCAGTACCAGACCACCCAATCATAGGGTACAGTACCACACCACCCGTTTATATAGGTTACAATACCAGACCACCTAGTCATATGTATACACTACAGTACCGGGTCACCTAATCATATAGGCTACAGTATGAGGTCAACCATATATAGGCTATAGTACCAGACCACCCAATCATATAGGCTTCAGTACCAGACCACCATATCATAAAGGTTTCAGTACCAGACCACCTAATCATAGAGGCTTCAGTACCAGACCACCCTATCATAAAGGCCACAGTACCAGACCACCCAATCATAGAGGCTTCAGCACCAGACCACCCTATCATAAAGGCCACAGTACCAGACCACCCAATCATAGAGGCTTCAGTACCAGACCACCCTATCATAAAGGCCACAGTACCAGACCACCCAATCATAGAGGCTTCAGTACCAGACCACCCTATCATAAAGGCTTCAGTACCAGGCCACCCTATCATAAAGGCTTCAGTACCAGACCACCCTATCATAAAGGCCACAGTACCAGGCCACCCAATCATAAAGGCCACAGTGCCAGACCTGTTTTTGCCAAGTGAATACGTTTGTTTCCATTAATATGTTTCTGCATAGTATGAAAGTTATCTGCACCTGAAAATTCTTGGAGGGCTATTTGTGCCGAGTCAACTCTGTCAGGAGTGGGTAGGTTGTTCTGAAACACTTACAAAGTGCAAACTTGGTCTGCCACAAGCTTCAAATACTGTCTCAACAGTTGCAACCAAATTCTAAAGTGTTTGCAGAGAATTACTGACCACATATGTGACCGAAAATATGCCCCATAGATTCTCTTATTGATTGGTTGTTTTGCTGATATGAAAACCTAAACATAGAATAACTTGTTTTGATCAGCGGTGACTTCAACTTTGAAACTTCCAAATTGTAAAATGAATGCAAAATGTAACAGAGGAAATCAATGTGACAGATTTTTAGCCACATGTGTGGTCATTGTGAACTGTCTAATTGGGTGGAACTATTGAATAGTTATGTCAGTATTGCTACACACACGTAACATAGACAAACTATAGTGAGTGCAGGTATCTGGGCCCACAGAACAGACAAGTGTGTTCTTTGGAGCACGGTACATCGCGAAGAGAGGGGCTGATCGATGTATGTACTCCAAAGAACACACGAGTCTGTTCTGTGGGCCCAGATACCCAAACAAGCTTTGGTTTGTATTTATCCCAGGTTTTGCAGTGAAATAAATGCACAGAAAAGTGATTTCAAACCGTGTTTTATTCATGTTGACGGCTTGATTGTTACACTAACAACACATGGCTAATTTGCAAATGAACTATGTAATACCAGGAAGCAGATCACATAGCCATTTTACATTCGTGTTTGTAAGGAGTGCAAACGCAACCTGGGATAAATGTAAATTTCAGATAAAAGAAGTGGTAGTTCATTCAACAATTACAATCAAAGGTTTATAATATTATTGGTTTTAAAATCTATGGATCAGGCTGTTAGCCAGAATTTGAAATCTGGGAGTCCAAAATGCCAACTTTTTTCAAATTTCATGTTATCAGGTAGTTCACTTCCTATTAACTCCATTGTAAAAGCTACAAATGTCCAAATTTGAAATTAAAGGAAGGCACTCCTTACGTTGTATTATACATCATTGGAAATGATTTTTCATCAGGATTTCATATCTGATGTTTATTTTATTAATTTTCACAAATTTCCGATGTTTATTGCCAAATATTAAAACCCCCACATTACCAGCAGTTCACCATTACGCGAAGCCAGTCGAGATGTCGGACCAATTAGAAGCGACTATACAACTGGCCAATCATAGCCATCGGTTGATAACGAAGCCAAGCGCACCATGATCATTGTTCAACACAAAGCCACTTCAAATTATGAAAATTGTTTCCGAGGTCATTATGGACGTAAAGAATATGCATATGTTATGTGTTTCAATCAAATCAATTATTATTTATCAATGTATTTACTCCGTTCATTATAATCGGTCGTAAATCGTGACCGTGTAATGTGAGCGATAATATGAGCTCTGGGAGTTATCAAACGATCGGAATTCGTCACGCAGCTTGAAGTGCGCTGAACACAACTTCATGCTTTTGTATGCTGCCAATACTTCTTCTGGGATTTTCATAATAGCATTCCATTTATCTGCTAATGATGTGTCTTTTGGCCAAGAATGAAAATATCTTTCTGGATATTCGGTGGCTGTGCCACCGCACGAAACACACCTTGGCATTTTCGTCTGTTTGCAGTCAATGAAAAACTTGGAACTCTCTACCGCACGGAGGTGTAGAAGGCTGCAGAATACCGCTGTTTCCAAATTTGGCTATAAATTTGTCCAAGATCGCGCGAGGAAAGATGTGACATATCGTGACTCGTAAACGTTGCTTTTTTTCTCGCTAAAACGAGTTGTTAAAAACAGTTTTAAACAACTGCTGCATATACATTGACATATATTATTAGTTTTCGTTACATTTCCGACCACTTCAATTTGAAACTAGGAGTTTATTCTCATCAAGTAAAAAAAAACTAGGTGCAGAAGTAGGACTCCCGTGATCCGCGAAATCGCCTTTGATCTTCCATAGGTTTGCTGCTTCTGGTAATTTGACAGGTAAAGCTGATTTCAGCAACATTAAAATGCAGATTTTAGAAATATGGAATAAAATATAACTAAACCATTTTACATGTGGTAAGTGCCTGACATGAAGTTCCCAAAACACTTAAAATACAACGTAATGAGTGCCCTCCTTTAAGTGTCCAAAAGGACACGTGGACACCCACCTGGCTGATACCATGCTATAAATCATACCCTTTGAACAAGTTCTTTGCTTTAATTTCTCTGTATTCTTATTCTGCTTATTTCAATGATGGCACAAAGTGTGAAAATTAAAGCACAGTGAAATTATATGTTAACATTGTTTGAATAGGAAGTATATCCAAAATAGTGAAATTAAAACCACAGGGAAATGTCAAAAAATACAAGGGCTGTTAAAATTTAAAGACACGAAAATTAAAGCAATTTATAGGGGTAAGTCAAATTGTTCTTATCTAAACCTGCACTATACAAATTTAGTAATTATGTTTTGTTTGACAGGTATTCTTCCTTTATAATGGAGCTTTGCATTTATAAGCAAAACTTCACGTATTTAGCTAATTCTTTTTTTGCCACATTCATATTTATTCATTACTATGTGGGCTGTCTTTGCTGAATAATTAGCTTAGACAAGGAGCCACTACTCAGAGAGAAGTGTATGGGTATAGGCTCCGAAACATGTTCTGAGTAGTTACCGGCTGAAGACCCTTTAGTTTATTTGGGCTAATACAGCCTATGTCAAAATTGTACAGAAGAACGTGTGCAACATGAACAATAGTACATCAATATATATACAGGTTAGACAGTGATAGGTTAGCTTATGGAGAGTAAAGAGTTCAGACTGTGGAATAGGATAATGACTACTAGGAAGTGGTTCTGGACAAAAAGACACAAATACAATAGTATCATGAACTGGTAGTTTTCAACACATTTTATCAGGGAAGGAAAAGTGGTAGGTGTTTACATTCAGGGGCATTGATGAGCAGAATACCTTTCAATGCAGCGCAGGTGCTGTTTACATTCGGGGGCATTGATCAGCAGAATACCTTTCAATGAAGCCTGGGAGCTGTTTAAATTCAGGGTATTGATGAGCAGAATACCTTTCAATGAAGCCTGGGGACTGTTTACATTCAGGGTATTGATCGTTTGAGGAATCATAACTTGGAAATGAAGAGGTGCAATATAGCCACAGTGCCAGCAGAGCATTAAGCCCATGGGCCTCTTGTTACCTCTCTAATCTGCTTCACAGATCCTCATCAAACCTGGCAGAATGTACCATGGGTGGGTCTATAAGAAGCCTGTTCAAGATGCCATGTGTCAGGTTGAACGGTGTGTAGCTTGGCTGATGTAGTAGATGAGGAGTAGAAGGGCCAGCTGTCTGTCAGCATTATGTTTTGGACTTAATTCTCAAAACCCTCTTGGCTGGACCACATTCAATCTTGGAGGGATGTACCATGAGTGGGTCTGTCTCACATTCTGTACAACAGCTTGGTTGATTACTTCAAATTTGCACTGGGACATCTCTGGGTACTCCCTGACCTTAATTCATTCAACAGGGGGCAGCACTTTTATGGTGTTTGATGTGTGAATCTTTTTATGATTTGTAATTGAAGCAGTGCTATTGTAAATGCCTGTATGTGTGGCAGATACTTTTCAAACTTGGTGGGGTTGTAGATTATATCAGATGAGCACACGCTATTCACACAGCCTGCTTGTTTAAAAAGCATTCAGAATAAATCTCAGTGAATCCATGATAATTCACTGGTAAAGTATGCCTTTTACTAACTTACACTGCCTGCATCATAGTAGTGTTGGTAATATGAACCCATATGAAGTCTAGTGTCAACAGTCATGTTTAGCTGCAATATGATATAAAAAATGTAGCACATACTAACCATGTGGTATTGCTCACTAGGTATGCTATGGTATCAATTGTACATTCTACCTGTGCTGGTGGGTGTGAGTTGGGCTGAATGAAAGTCAAGGGATTAACAGGTGGTTGCTACAACTGTGAAAAATGATACATTGTCTATAATTCATCCATGTACAGTGGAACCTGTCCTTGTGACCACCTGTCTAATGTGACTTCTTGTCTATTGCAACCATCCTCTGATACCACCAAGAAATTTCCTTTGTTTTCAAATGTGACCACCTGTCTAAAGCAACTACTACCATCATAATAGGTCATATAAGGTTCACTTACATTGCGTAATGTGACCTTCCTTTGTGTTGAGTAGGCAAAACCCAAACTCAGTTTCTATTGTAGGCATCCATGTTTATGATTTAAAGACATATTTTTTTTTTAAATATAAACATATTTTAATAATAAAGATGTCTTAATTGCCCACTTTAATGTAACAATGACTTAAAATGTTTGCATTATTGAATAAATGTTACTAGTATTTGAAGTGAATTCCTGTGTAGCTTTAATTCGTCTTAGTATCCATGGTGATTGTCTGTGCCCTCAATCATCAACCCTGTATACAGTGTCCATTGCAACCGTTTTTTGGAATGCACCAAGCACGGTTGCAATAGACAGGTTGCACTGTACTTGTTCAGTACAGTGTATATCCATAGAACACCTATGATTATTAACCCTTAAAGTGCTGATTTAAGATTGAGTCAATAGCTTTCCTTGGGACACTTTGCGTGCATTGCACGCAAAGTGTCCTGAGGAAAGCTGTTGACTAAGACTACTTTTTGCTTCAGACAAGGCTTGCTGGTATTTGTATGAAAGTTATCTTCATGAGGAATTTGACTCTTTTAACCATTATATGTTTAATGGTAATGAGAAAGCAACTATAGCAGTGATTAGCACTTTAAGGGTTAAGAGTTTTTCTCCAGGCTTAGGTTTGTAGGACATGCCATATGTATTTTCCCATGCTAATTATTTGCATTAAAATAGAACTGTTATTGACTCAGGAGCTCAGTAATTCCATTGCAGGCTGATTGAGAGCTGCATAACCTAATCTCCATACTTCACATTTAAAAATTAAAAAATAGTTTTCGGTACAAGGGAGATTGAATATGGAACATTCACAATAACTGCAGTCCTGCTTTAGTTCATGTTACTGAACAAGAAAGTACCCATAATAAATCAGGGCTTTACTATTCTTGTTTTGTGCTCTGGGTCTCAGGACTTGTAGTTTCAGCATTTTACTTGCCTGTAATTCAAACATCTAGATACACATCATTTGGAAAACCAAAATTTCGGGTTGCCCTTGTTAGTGCTTTGAAATTTTAATTTGGCCTGATTGGAATTTCACTTGTCCTCGGCTAGAACACATGCCCTTCATTTGTGTGTAGAGATTCCTTTATGAAACAAGGCAAAATGTTTTCCTCCAGCCAGAAAAATAGTGACTCGGAAATAATTTGCTGTTTATAAAGTTACAGTCATATGCTGTAAGCACATATTGAAGTTGATATAAGAAGGAATCATCAGCTGTTTGGAATATAAGTATCATTTGTAACTTAACTACAATTGTTAGTAATAGCTTTTTGATCTGGGCTATTGTTCATGTGCAGTGTTAAGTGGCATCTATAGTTTTATATCAACATTTTATCTGTTGATGAGAAATTTTATTAGAAATACAGTGGTACCTGCTGTATGTGACCACTGTTATGAGAGCACCTGCTGTATGTGACCACTGCTATGAGAGCACCTGCTGTATGTGACCACTGTTATGAGAGCACCTGCTGTATGTGACCACTGTTATGAGAGCACCTGCTGTATGTGACCACTGTTATGAGAGCACCTGTTGTATGTGACCACTGTTATGAGAGCACCTGCTGTATGTGACCACTGTTATGAGAGCACCTGTTGTATGTGACCACTGTTATGAGAGCACCTGTTGTATGTGACCACTGTTATGAGAGCACCTGCTGTATGTGACCACTGTTATGAGAGCACCTGCTGTATGTGACCACTGTTATGAGAGCACCTGCTGTATGTGACCACTGTTATGAGAGCACCTGCTGTATGTGGCCATATTTCTGGGGACACAAGAGTCAATTTCTGGGTAAATTTATCTGTGGTAAAAGGCCACCTGTTGTATGTGACCACATTTAGCTCACATGACTTGTCAGTCAGCAGAGCTTATAGGATGGTCCTTTGTTGTCAATCCGTGATCATACTCACTTTTTGCAGGATTTCTTTCATTTCAATCTTTATCCAGTATAGTGGAAGAGGTGGCTTCCAGCTAATACCTTAGTACACTTTACCTCATAACACCTGTAGTCAACTTTATGATGCTAAAAGTTGTATTACTGTTAACCTGTTCATACCAGTGCAGGTATGGTGTAATAGTGTATGAAGCCTTTAAGTTTCAAAGGAGATGTCCGTCCACAATTCACATTTTCGACTTCTCCTCCAAAACACGTGAGCCAGATTTACTTCAAACTTGGTGGGAATGTACCTTGGGTGGGTCTTTACAAAGTTTGGTCAAATGGTCATGCTCCAGTGATTTTTATATTTTTTATGAATATTTTATTCTTTTTTGGGGCAAATCTTAAAAAATCTTCTCTGAAACCCCTCACCGAACTGCTTTGATATCACATAGGCACACTCTTAGGGACTCTTAGTTCTTAATGTGTTCACCAGGTGATGCTGCAATTCTTTTCTAATTTTTTTAATGATTTTTTTGTGTGTTTTCACAATTTTTGACATCTACTCCAGAACTGTCACTCAGATTAAGCTGAAACTTGGTGGATATGTACTGTGTGGAAGGGGGAAACAAAGCTGTTTACCAGGTGGCAGTACTGTGGATTCCTGATTTTTAATGATTTTTTCAATTAGGGTACTTTTTGATAAATGCATCTTTAATTTACTATTGATTACTATGCTCGCCAATGGGCATTCTAATGTTAATTCACATTTTGGACTTTGGATGAAACTGTCAGTCAGATTGACTTCAAACATGGTGGCAACATACCTTGGGAGAGTTTCTACCAAGTTTGTTTGAATGGTCACACTCAAGTGATTGTTATTTTTTTTTTTATGATTTTTTTTCTGGAAATTTTTCAAAAAGTTGTAATAGGAAAGTATAACATGTGAATTGCTTTTATTGGTTATAACGTAAATAATTTTGGCCAGATTTGTGTCAAACTTGGTAGTGATATACCTTTGATAAGTGTCTATGTATTTTGTGCAAGTGGTCATGCTCTAGTGATTTTTTGACCTTGACCTCATTCCCAAGGGTACAGAACAACTGACACGAAATTTACTGTTCACTTGATAGCTTGAGATCCATTTTTAGTCAGGGTCTTGATGTTGCACATATTGATGTTTCTCTATGTAAATGATGCTGAGACAGTACATGAGTGACCTTGACCTCATTTCTGGGGTCACAGTGCAACATACATCAATTTTACTTTTCACAATAACTTGAACTGGGACCTTGATGTTGCACATGTATGTTAGTGTTCTTCCATAAAGGTCAGACTTACTCAGCGCATGGGTGATCTTGATCCTATCCCAAGTTCACAGAACCACAAGTGTGATGAATATCAAGGTCAGCTGAGCATGGGCTGTTCACACAGCCCTCTTGTTTATTGACAGAATGGATGGTCACATACAGCAGGTTCTACTGTAAATACAGGTACATATGCAGTCAGGTCTACTGCTTGCTGGGTTCAGAGAGAGAGACTTGTTTTCTTTGAATGACATCACAATGAGGATATAACCCAGCATCAGTGCCATGTGACATCACAATGATGGGATAGCCCAGCATCAGTACCATATGACATCACAATGAGGGAATAGCCCAGCATCGGTGCCATATGACATCACAATGAGGGAATAGCCCAGCATCAGTGCCATATGACATCACAATGACGGAATAGCCCAGCATCGGTGCCATATGACATCACATTGAGGGGATAGCCCAGCATCAGTGCTATATGACATCACAATGAGAGGTCATAACCCAGCATCAGTGCTATATGACATCACAATGAGGGGATAGCCTAGCATCAGTGCCATATGACATCACAATGAGGGAATAGCCCAGCATCAGTGCTATATGACATCACAATGAGGGGATAACCCAGCATCAGTGCCATATGACATCATAATGACGGGATAGCCCAGCATCAGTGCTATATGACATCACAATGACGGGATAGCCCAGCATCAGTGCCATATGACATCACAATGACGGGATAACCCAGCATCAGTGCCATATGACATCACGATGACGGGATAGCCCAGCATCAGTGCCATACGAATTAACAGTGAGGGGATAGCCCAGCATCAGTGCTATATGACATAACAATGAGGGGATAGCCCAGCATCAATGCTATATTATTAGAAATTTGTAATGTCTTCCTCACCACACAGCCCTGGTATACTAATTAACTTGTACTTTCGCACTGGAACCAAGGCTTTCACTTCTAGCTGACAATCTGGTCACCTGACAATCTGTGTGCCTGTACCACAAGTGTATTACACAACCACATTCAAGTTGGACTGTGATTGTGGAACCAAACAATATTAGGGAGGATGTCTTGAGGTACAGGGCTGTCAGTCCACAGTGACCACTCTACATGTGTTGTACAGTGCTGTCAGTCCACATTGACCACTCTACATGTGTTGTACAGTGCTGTCAGTCCACAGTGACTACTCTACATGTGTTGTACATTGGACTGTGTCCTGACAGGCCCATGGATTTGTACTGGTTCAGTTTCTTTTTGCCATTAATCAACTGCATTGTAAGCAATTAATTATAAAAATTATTAATAATTTGTGTGGCAAAATATAAATTAAATCCACAAAAACCAAATAAAGTCAGTGGGATCTGATATCTCGATACAGAGATGAGGTATTAATTAAGTACCAGCTCCTTGTCTTGCTCATACAAACAGGAAGGCGAGTAGGTCAGTAGACCTTCTAATGACACAAGATAGAATATTTCCTACACCCAGGAAACATTAATATTCCATATTCCCATGTAACCCAAATGTTGAGAATCACCTGTCTACAAGTACGATGAACCAATCAGCTAACGCCTTGGTCTGGCTATGATGTCATGCCTCTACAATACCCCAACACTAGCAACGTCCTTTGTGGACACGGCATCCTACACATGAGAAGGATTTGGGATCATGCGTTAAATGCACTATCAGGGGACAGCTGTTTTTGTGCTTTACAAGTTTCGCAAGAAAAGAGACTGATCACACAGTTCTGTGCATCCATATGCTTGCTTCTTCAAACTGACTAAATTAATGACAGAAAGTTTAGATGAATGAAGGGCTGCCACTGTATAGCACAACAGGCAACTAGCTGCCAATATTTTCAACTACATGTATACTGCCAAATTGTGTTGAACAGAATGGACCAATTAAGGCGTGCATGGCTGGCAGCCAGCGTGATGGACTATTGTAAATACGACCATTAAACCTGCACTAGCCAAGTCCTTATGTGTCTTTAATTCTGTGTACACAGATAAAGGATGATATAATTGCCAATTAACTGCCAATTGAGTATTGTATGCTCATGGATTGGTACCCCGGATATAATCATTCATACATAGCTGTGTCATATATATATACACTGGTACATACATTTACATTTAACCTTTTTTTCCCCTCAGATTGTCTGTAGATAAAAGTGGTGTCTAGGTCAGTGTAAGCACAGTTGACTCAATAGTGTAGATGATGATCCGTCATTCATCATCCTCTCACATTTTGGACTTTCAGTGAAACCTCATCATAACAACACTCAGATATACGACATAGTCAATATAATGACACAAATTTTCATTGGAAAAAGTTTATTTTCTTTGTTATTTGATTCATGTATCTTCAGTTAGGTGACACATTTCTTAGGGAACAGATGGTGTCATTATAACGAGTTTTCACTGTATTAGAAATCATTGGCCAGATAGCTCTTCAAACTTGGTGGGATATACCGCTGGTCAATCTTGACTAAAGTTTGATAGGTCAATCTTGACTAAAGTTTGATATACCGCTGGTCAATCTTGACTAAAGTTTGGTCCGATACAAGATGGTCATGTTCAAATAAGTTCTGTAACAATGCTAGATAACAAGATAAAAATTCTGCGTCACTGTGAAAAATTTGTCTGCTACAGTGCTACCTGCTATTCAAGAGCACCCCTAATGCCAGATTAAAGTGCCCACATGTTGCAGGTGGGCTTTCATTGCAGGAAGAAGAACAAAGAAACAAGTGTAGACCTATTGTCTTGCATGAGTGTGTTTAAAAACTGATGTGGTCTCTCACGAGATGTGGTCTCTAGAGCAGGTTCCACTGTATTGACTTTCAGTCAATGAAGCAAGAAAAAAAATGCTCAACCAAATAGGAGAAACACTACTGTATTCATCTTAATAAACACACAGTGTGCTATGAAAAAAATTCATTCACAAAAGCTGAAAAAAGTAGATTCTAAGTGATAATACATTCTACCATTTGCCTGAAAACTATGAGATATTTGGGGTCCTTTCTTTGAAAAAAATGGGGGGTGGGTGCTTATTAGGGAGTGTGCACTTATTAAGATGAATACAATAGTGTTTGAGTGACTGACAAATGGCCACATTGACCAATACAGTAACATACGGAGAATTAAAAATGAATAGTGAACTAATAAGACTTCAAATAAATTTGGTATTCGTCATGGATGTTATGTGGTCTCCCACTGGAGGTATCTTGACAGTGCTGTCTCCAGTGTCAGGTATTTTGTCAATGGAGTCTCCAAGGTCCCATATCTTGTCAGTGGCCAGATCTTTCATGTCAGATTACATTTAGTCCCCCCTCTCAGATATATGTTGTAATATACTTTGTTTATAGAGGATTAAATAAATAGTGGGAAAGGCTATTTAATTATGTTTTCTCCTCGCATACATAGAGATGTACAGTAAAAGCAGAGATTAGTGAACACTTTGGGTACTGGGCAAAAGTGTTCACCGATCAGAAGTGTTCACTTCTGTCATGGTTGACTTATTCATGAGTGTGACACAAAGTATATAGTCATTGGAAATACCAGAACCTTTTTAAATTGTTACATGTAGTGACAGTGTATGGTCCCATAACATCAAATAGAACTTATCATCAGCTCTAAACACAAAGTGAACATAAAAATGTATGAAATTCACTTAGAGTGGCAGCTGGTTGTTCAGAAGTGACTTAGCAACATTCAACTTGTGTGAACCTTGCTTTGATATTGAATGTTAACCCTTTCCCCCTTGAATTAAGACTGAGTCAACAGCTTTCCTTGGCATGGGTTGGGCACTGAGTGCCCAACCCATGCCAAGGAAAGCTGTTGACCTAAGGCATGTGATCTTGATAAGTCTCATGTACATTTCTCAGTCAAATTGTTTTTCATAACTGTTGAAATTAGTTGAAAACACTGAGGCAGACGACATTTGACCACCAGCCGGTTTTGGCCGGTTTGAGGGGGAAAGGGTTAAGAGGGATGTGGTATTACACAGTGGCATTGTCCTAGTGATAGTCAATGTCTCACTCCTAAACACACCAATATCTGATTTCTACTTCACTTCAAGTGGAGTGTAGAGTACATGTTTATTCAGGAATTGGCCTGTTTTATCTAGGCAATCAAAGTTAGCCCCAGTAATACTTCGTGAAACAATCTTTTTTAATCCCATTAATAGAAAGGTTCCTTACAGTAGCAGGTACTCCTGATTATGTGGTCAATTCATTATCCAAACTGTAACCATGTGATGTCATATGGCATGGGAGTTGTGTATTAAGTGCTTTTTGGAGAAAATATCCATCTGAGCATCTACAATACACAAAAATACTGTCTGTCTTCTCTCTCCTTGGTGGCGGTGTCCACTGATCTAAGGTTGAATTTGTAGTTTAGGACACAAAAAGGTGTTCATTGTTCACAAAAGTCAGGTGTTTGCTGATTATCAGCATGGCCTGCCATGCCAGATATCTAGTGCATTAAGGGTGGGTGATATCTAGTGCATTAAGGGTGGGTGTGGTCCTTTATGCCTGATATCTTGTAAGAGTGTGGCCATGTATGCCTGATATCAGGTAAAAGTGTGGCTCTGTATGCTAGATATCTGGTTTGAGTGTGGCCCAGTATACCAGATATCTGGTATGAATGTGGCCAGTATGCCAGATATCTGGTATAAGTATGGTCCTGTATGCTAAATATCTGGTACGAGTGTTGTCCTGTATACCAGATATCAGGTATGTGTGGCCCTGTATACCAGATATCTGGTATGAGGGTGGTCCTATGTACCAGATAGCAGGCAAGAGTGTTGCCGTGTATACCAGATATCTGGTATGAGGATGGTCCTATGTACCAGATAGCTGGCAAGAGTGTGGCTCTGTATACCAGATATCTGGTATGAGTGTGGCCCTGTCTACCAGATGTTTTGTATGAGTGTGGCCCATCTGGTACAAGTATGGCTCTGTATGCCAGATATTAGGTATGAGTGTGGCCCTGTATGCCATATATTTGGTATGAATGTGGCCTTATGTGCCAGTGGTATCTCCTGATTGTGGTCTGCCATAAATATCAATATAGTCTACCATGTAAGATCTCATGAGCGTGGTGTACCATTAAAGATCTCAGTTTAGTCTAGCATGTTTGAATATGAGTTCATCTTCAGTATGCTCTACCATATAAGATCTAGTATCAGTGGAGCCTGCAGTGTAAGAACTCATTATGGTCTACCATGTAAGACCTCCTTAGTGTGGTTTACTGTGTGAGATCACAGTGTGATCTTTGAAGAAAGACCTTTGTGTAGTTTGTGATGCAAGATTTCAGTCTTGTCTGCAACATAAGGCTCTGCTGTGGTGTACCATATAAAATCTCAATGGTGTATGATACTACATCTCAATGGTGTACCATACAAGATCTCAATGGTGTACCATATGAGACCTCAATGGTGTACCACATAAGATCTCAATGGTGTACCATATGAGACCTCAATGGTGTACCCATAAGATCTCAATGGTGTACCATACAAGACCTCAATGGTGTACCATATAAGATCTCAATGGTGTACCAATAAGATCACAATGGTGTACCACGTAAGATATCAATGGTGTACCACATAAGACCTCAATGGTGTACCATATAAGACCTCAATGGTGTACCCATAAGATCTCAATGGTGTACCATGTAAGAACTCGATGGTGTACCATATAAAATCTCAATGGTGTACCATATAAGACCTCAATGGTGTACCCATAAGATCTCAATGGTGTACCACATAAGATATCAATGGTGTACCATATAAGACCTCAATGGTGTACCCATAAGATCTCAATGGTGTACCACATAAGATATTAATGGTGTACCATATAAGACCATAATGGTGTACCCATAAGATCTCAATAGTGTACCCATAAGATCTCAATGGTGTACCACATAAGATATCAATGGTGTACCATGTAAGACCTCAATGGTGTACCCATAAGATCTCAATGGTGTACCACATAAGATATCAATGGTGTACCAGGTATTATCCCATGTCTGCACTTACACTCCCAACAAACACCAATGTAATACAGCTATGTGATCTGCCTCCTTGTATTACATAGTTCATGTGCAAATTAGCCATGTGTTGGTAGGGTAACAATCGAACTCTTTACATGCCATTGACATGAATAAAACACGGTTTGAAATCATTCTTTTGTGCATTTATTTCAGTGTAAAACATGGGATAAATACAAACCAAAGCTCATTTAGGTATCTGGGTCCACAGAACAGACAAGTGTGCTTTTTGGAGCATGTACATCCGAAGCAGGAGGCTTCGCAATGTGCCATGCTACAAAGAACACACTTGTCTGTTCTGTGGACCCAGATACCTAAATGAGCTATGGTTTGTATATTTATGTAAGCGTGCTGTATCATACACAATGTTGACAGTGGTCTACCATGTTAGGTCTCTGTGTGCATTATATAAATGAGGAGAAACTCCTATTTCAAGTGCCTTTGGTAACATACTAAGGACTGACTTGTTTCTGTTTCAGCTTCATGATGGAGAGGACGAAGGAATCAAGGTGGGCACCAGCTTTGACCCTCTCCATGACCCAGGCTGTCTCTTCAGGGACGGCAAGCGACAGATCGGTGAGTAGGACATGTCTGTGTGTACAGTAAAACCTTCATCAAGGCACCGCCTTTGCCTGGTAACCTCTTGTCTTCAAGGCACACTGCCTTTGCCTGGTAACCTCTTGTCTTCAAGGCACCGCCTTTGCCTGGTAACCTCTTGTCTTCAAGGCAAACCGCCTTTGCCTGGTAACCTCTTGTCTTCAAGGCACCGCCTTTGCCTGGTAACCTCTTGTCTTCAAGGCACTGCCTTTGCCTGGTAACCTCTTGTCTTCAAGGCAAACCGCCTTTGCCTGGTAACCTCTTGTCTTCAAGGCACACTGCCTTTGCCTGGTAACCTCTTGTCTTCAAGGCAAACCGCCTTTGCCTGGTAACCTCTTGTCTTCAAGGCAAACCGCCTTTGCCTGGTAACCTCTTGTCTTCAAGGCACACCGCCTTTGCCTGGTAACCTTGTCTCCAAGGCACACTGCCTTTGCCTGGTAACCTCTTGTCTTCAAGACAAACCGCCTTTGCCTGGTAACCTCTTGTCTTCAAGGCAAACTGCCTTTGCCTGGTAACCTCTTGTCTTCAAGGCAAACTGCCTTTGCCTGGTAACCTCTTGTCTGCTGTTTGTCAAGGGAAAGTGACTTAGAGCTAAGATGTGCTGCCCATTAAACTATATCAAACATGGAACAATTAGTGAAATGAATTTGTGAGAAGATTTTCACATTTTTTTTTCCATATTTGTAAGTGGTAGTTGCTTGTATTTCACATGTAATATCATCAGTCAAAATGGGTTGCAATGGAAGAGCACTAGCCATCCATAATTCTTCCACCATTGCTTGCTGGCATCACTGCAGAAAATGTGCCAGTTTGAATTATTGAAATTTCTGATTGAAATTCCTTGCAAAAAATGGATTTCATTCAGGGATCAGCCTGCCTGTAGTTCCACAAACAGAAGAATGTTTTTCAAAAAGGTCAGCAACTTTCCTGCTTTTGAAGTATACCGAGGAGAGTTGTTGATTGAGTCTACAAACTGGTATAAATAGAGTAAAGCTTTCAGGGTCAACATGCAAGCTCTTTATTTTACAGCAAAGTCATTTGTCTGCTGGAAATTGTGTTTGTAAAATGTGTTTATGGTCTTTATTGAGGTGTGTATGAGGATAGCAGACGCAGACCAACAGTTTCTTCTGGTTTGGCCCCGGCCTCAGCAAACAGCCAGCTACAGTGAAAGTTGTGAATTAGTCATGGAAACATCGAAACCCGGTAAATGGAATTCTGACAAAGGCTTTAGATTCTCAGCCAACAGCTGCAAGGAAATTACAATTCTGCATCACCACCACAAATAGGATACTCACGAACCTGTGTCATATAGCCACTAGAAATGATTCTGTGGGATCCTGTATCATGGCCACAAGAAATGATTCTGTGGGATCCTGTATCATGGCCACAAGAAACGATTCTGTGGGATCCTGTATCAGGGCCACAAGAAATGATTCTGTGGGATCCTGTATCATGGCCACAAGAAATGATTCTGCAGGATCATGTATCATGGCCACAAGAAATGATTCTGTGGGATCCTGTATCAGGGCCACAAGAAATGATTCTGTGGGATCCTGTATCAGGGCCACAAGAAATGATTCTGTGGGATCCTGTATCAGGGCCACAAGAAATGATTTTCTGCTATGCTGTATCACAGCCACAAAAATGCTTCTTTGCCACCCCTATCACACCCACAACAAATGATTCTCTGCCACCCTTATGACACCCACAACAAATGATTCTTTGCCACCCTTATCACACCCACAACAAATGATTCTTTGCCATCCTTATCACACCCACAACAAATTATTCTCTGCCACCCTTATCAGACCCACAACAAATGATTCTTTGCCACCCTTATCACACCCACAACAAATGATTCTTTGCCCTTCTTTTCACACCCACAACAAATGATTCTTTGCCACCCTTATCACACCCACAACAAATGATTCTTTGCCACCCTTATCACACCCACAACAAATGATTCTTTGCCCTTCTTTTCACACCCACAACAAATGATTCTTTGCCACCCTTGTCACACCCACAACAAATGATTCTTTGCCACCCTTATCATACCCACTACAAATGAATTAATTCTCTGCTATCCTTATCCCACCCACAACAAGTGTCTGTTGTCCTGCACAACAGCCTGCCGTGAATTTTTGCATTGTGCAGCACATCTGAGACACATGGAGAATGCGGTGTGTGTAAGCTGTGTCTTGTGCCAGAGCCCAGTTTCCTGTGTGCTGATAATGGAGGATATATTGATCCAGGAGTTTTTGAAGCGGTACTGTCTGCGTGTTGGTCATGAATGGTTACTTTGCTGAGAGTAGATTGAATCTATAAATAGGTCAGTGCAGTGTTAGTATTCAGACCCACAGCTCTTTGGGTGCCGCTGGCTCAGTGCTCCCTTTGACAAACGTCTCAATTTGTGCACAAAGGTGACATGATGACTTGATCAGTTTTTCCTCTGGGAACTGAGACATCTAAATTTTTTAAGTGCCAAATTTTGGACTGAGTCAACAGCTTTTCTTGGTGCACATTAGATGCAGTGTGCCCAATGCACTGAGAAAAGCTGTTGACTTGGGATGTTTTCTCTGTAACCATAGGCATGCTGGTACTTGAATGAAAGGTCATTTTATGATGAATAGGAATCTGAGATCCTAATGATAGTTCTAACTAGTTTGATTTCAGCAGATCGACTTTAGACGTGATGGGTACTGAAGGAGTTAAACTGAAATACAAGTGCTGATAAGCAGTATCCACTGGTACCTGCTGTGGTCACATGTTCTTTGAGGCCACATGTTTCTTGGCTATGAGATTTAGCCAATTTCCTTGTTGTTTACCTGTGATGACAGGTCACCTGTTGTATGTGGCCACTTTTTGTAGCAGAAAGGGTGGCCACATATGGCAGTGCCACTGTACATGTAGTTTATTTCAAATATGTCATATGTTTGGTCCTCTCATTTCGTTTTCATTGGAAACTTGTGTAGTCTGTAGGACTGGAATGTATCAATGGATAAAATATCTCAATCCAAGGTCATGTGATACTGAGAATCCTTCAAAACCACAAGAGAATATGACCATATGGACAATGCAAGAATTATTATTGATTTGCCATTCAGGTATGCACTGTATGGTTTAAGTGGTCTGTGAATGCAGCAAGACTCATGTAGGGGTGGGGTGTCTTATGAGACTTTGCTGTAGGAGTGTCTTGTGAGACTCTCCTGTAGGGGTGTCTTATGAGACTTTCCTGTAGGGGTGTCTTGTGAGACTCTCCTGTTGGGGTGTCTTATGAGACTCTCCTATGGGGTGTCTTATGAGACTCTCCTGTAGGGGTGTCCTGTGAAACTCTCCTGTAAGGGTGTCTTGAGAGACTCTCCTGTAGGGGTGTCTTATGAGACTCTCCTGTAGGGGTGTCTTGTGAGACTCTCCTGTAGGGGTGTCTTATGAGACTTTCCTGTAGGGGTGTCTTATGAGACTCTCCTGTCGAGATGTCTTGAGAGACTTTCCTGTAGGGGTGGGGTGTCTCATGAGACTCTCCTGTAGGGGGGTCTTATGAGACTCGTGTAGGGGTGTCTTGTGAGACTTTCCTGTAGGGGGGTCTTATGAGACTCTCCTGTAGGGGTGTCTTATGAGACTTTCCTGTAGGGTGTCTTATGAGACTCTCCTGTAGGGGTGTCTTATGAGACTCTCCTGTAGGGATGTCTTATGAGACTTTCCTGTAGGGATGTCTTGTGAGACTCTCCTGTAGGGGTGTCTTATGAGACTCTCTGGTAGGGGTGTCTTATGAGACTCTCCTGTAGGGGTGTCTTATGAGACTCTCCTGTAGGGGTGTCTTATGAGACTCGTGTAGGGGTGTCTTATGAGACTTTCCTGGGTGTCTTGTGAGACTCTCCTGTTGGGGTGTCTTGTGAGACTTTCCTGTAGGGGTGTCCTATGAGATGGCAAGGGGCACATCACAGCTTGTTGTACATTGTATATCACAGACAACTGTTTAATAACTGCCCTGACATTATAAGGCTGGGTGTAGTCCTGACTATATGTATGTATAACTGGACATAAATATTCAACATTTTTTGCTTAAAGTTCTCATTATAATTATTCAGCATTCTTAACTGGGAGTGTTCATTGTATAATTATTATGCCCCCCTCTTATCGCAGTAGGGGCTTATAGTAATGGCTTTTTCCATCCCTGCATCCATCTGCTATTCATGTCCTGGGTATAATTCACTTGTCCTTCAACTTGGATTAATTAAACTTTACACACAGGTGCATCTGGACATAAGGGTGTGTCAGGTGCCAAAACTGGGCATTTAGGTCTAGTATCTGGGTCGCAGTGACATATCCTTATAAAATTGTGTCTGGGCTATAATTCCTTCACTGTTGAATTAAGTTTTAGGAAACTTCAAACACACACACACACACACACACTCACACACACACACACACACACACACACACACACACGCACACACACACTCACACACACTCACACTGACACACACTCACATTCATACTCACACTCACACACATACACACACACTCACACTCACACATGTACACTCACACACATTCACTAACACACACACTCACACTCACACTCACTCACACAATCATACACACACTCACACACACACTCACACATACACACTCACACATACACACTCACACTCACACTCACTCACACAATCATACACACACTCACATACACACTCACACATACACACTCACACATACACACTCACACACACACACATCTGGACCTAAAGGTGTGTCATGAAACAAAATTAGGTCAAGAGGTCAAGCATCTGGGTCATGATGATACATTCATGCAAAACTACATTACGTTTCATGTCCGCCACGATTCTGTTGTCCTTTGACTTACAATCATGAAACTTTACACGTCTGTGTATCTGGTGGGTGTGTCATGCATAAAAGTAAGTCACTAGGTCAATTGTCTGGGTCACAGTGATAGCCTATTTTCATGGACTACAGTCATTCCAAAATGAGGCCTGTGATTAGCAAGGTTATAAATGAGAGGAAAGGGGCATGGATCCAGCAATCTCTGATTACATTTAAATTACCATTATTCTTTACTTGTAGTGCTGATGTGATTATTCAGCTTTCCTGACTGAGTGCTTATTAAATACTTATTCAGCATTCTTAATTGAGAATGCTTATTAAATAATTATTTAACATTCTTAAAGTTCTGGGAGTTCTGGCATGTATTGTAATATTATTGTGCATTGTTGACTTGGAATGCTCATTATATTTATTCAGCCTTCTTGAGTTGGAGTGCCTGTAATGATTATTCAGCATTCTTAATTTCCTCCAATGCAGACCAAGTTCTGTGTTACTCTAATACGTACACTTGCTCTGCCCCTCTTTGACAGGATTTTATTTATAGTAAGGAGAATAAAAGCATACAATGATCCCTCCCCTAGGCTGAAACACAAATCAGGAAGTTGATCAGCATCACCTTGGCAAGTAGCAGCCTCTGGTGCTTGGTGTGCTGCAGCCTGTTACCATGGCAACCATACTCAGCCAATTAGAAACTGAGTCACCTTTCCAAACCTAAGGCAGTGACCTTGTCAAACCAGGGCAGACCCCAGTGGAGCAGACATAACATGGAGCTTGGATCTACTACAGAGGCAACGTTTTTAACTTTGAGATCTCATATACATGTGGATACACCAGTTCGCCTTCTCCTCCCTCTCCCCCTCCTCCTCCTCCTTCTTCTCCTCCTCCTGTCAAGAGAGGCTGCTGTTGAACAGAGAACTTCTTACTCTGCACATCATACAAGTAGGCCATTTTCACCACTAAATTCTCCTCTAAGAGAGACCATCCCTCTTAGAAGGTCAGTACACAGTGGTATTGGGGAGGCCTTGTAAGAAGATTGCTATGTGGTATTGACCACTGAACATGTCATAATGGTATGTCAGGACGTTGTGAAGTAGCAGCTGTTACCAAACAGTTGCAGGGAATGGTTGCGTTTGAGTCCTATTCCTTTTATAGCCTTTAACTCATTCCACCCTGATAGAAGACAGAGTCAACAGCTTTCTTTGGCGTGCTCTGGGTGCAATGTGCCCAGAGCACACTAAGAAAAGCTGTTGACCATAGGCATACAATTTGGAATGATCTTCCATGCAATTTTCATCCAAAAGTTTGAAAAATACTGTGAATTCATTTATTTTCAAGGGCATTAATTTTCACATTTTTTGCATTTTGGACCGTTCACTGAAACTTTAAATTCACTATTTTCTGTTTTAAATCCTATCAGTGCCACATTAAAAATATATTTCACTGGGTTCTTATTTTCACGGTTTTGAAGCATCAGCAAAATAAGTGAAAATAAGAACACAGTGAAATGAAATGAGTTCACAGTAATAACCCCTAAATTAGTAAAATACAATTAGCAGACGACATTTAGATATTAGCGGGAAAAAGCCTCATGAGGATGGAATGAGTTAATGCTTGAATACTTTAATATGAATCTGCAAAATCTATTTTATGTCAAGTAAATTATGAATACATACATCTATTATGTATCGTTACAAATACTGCAGAGTATGCTAATGCATTGTAATATATCTGACAAAAATTGAATGGTAAGACACCATGTTGGCCTTATGTATATAAATGCAGGGTAATCAATAGAGGCAAAGCCCATGGAGAGAGCATGGCTAACTGACAATAGCGCCAGTAAAGGTCATTGTCAATATGTCATACAGATGGCAGCACCAGTACATGTCATTTGTCTCTATGACAGAGGTGTTCAAGAGATCACTTTTACTCTTTGCAGAATTTAAATTTTTGTTTACCATTTCCAATAAAAGCACACAAATGCCCAGATATTGACAATATCATGTGCTGATTTGTTTTTGATAGATTTATTTGTTTCATTTTGACACATTTTTCCAATTTTTTTGCCAAGTTTTTACAGCACAGAGCTGGACAAAAGCAATATCTTTTTCTCTGGGTAATTAAGTTGAATTAAAAAAGACTGTTGCATTTATATTGGTCTGTGGCTCATGGCAGAATATAAACAGAGCTCAATCCCTTGGTTACATATTGCGTGTAATACTCATGACAGAAGATAAACAGAATTCAATACCTTGGTTACATGGTCTGTAATACTCAAGGCATAAGATAAACAAAGAGTTCAATGACCCTGAACCAGCACAATGTATAAAGTGGCACTTGATTACTTAACTGACCCTATAACAACAGAGCTGATCAAGTGGCACCTGATTACTAAAACTGACCCTATAACAACAGAGCTGAAAAAGTGGAACTTGATTACTAAACTGACCCTATAACAACAGAGCTGATCAAGTGGCACCTGATTACTAAAACTCACCCTTCAACGACGGGAGCTGACAAAGTGGCTCTTAATTCCTAAAACTGACCCTGTACCAGCAGAGCTGACAAAGTGGCACCTGATTACTAAAACTCACCCTACAACGGCAGAGCTAACAAAGTGGCACCTGATTACTAAAACTGACCCAATAATAGCAATGGTGATAAAGTGGCATCTGACTACTTGGAGTAAAAAATCATGAGTTGGACTCCTGTAGGTATATGATAGAGTCATAAGAATACATTTTATTATTGTCAGGAGAACCCAATATATTAGTCATTTCACCTACTATATAGGGTTATCCAGCCTAAATAAATATGTTTGAATTAAATAACATGGGGCAGTGGTAGGTACATTTTGATTATGAGAGGCAGTACAGTTGGCATACGTATAATAATCATGATAAGAACTACTGTAGGCATATGGCTTAATCATAAGAGAGGGACTGTGGTTGGCATTATCATGGCAGGCAGTGGCATGCAGGCTTCATATGGTGGAACCATGAGACGATACTTCTTGAGTATCCGTATTCTCACTTGCAGCCCCCTTATCTGACAGGGTTCAGAAAATAAGGAAATAAGGCTAAATAATCTCAATTTAACCACCTTTTTGTAGTGCAGTGGAAACTCGTTAATCCAAATACCTTTGTACCCCAGTGAACTGTTCAGATTAATGAAGCATCTGGATTACTGAATCACTATTACTTGAAATGAAAAACATTGTTCCAGGAGAAGTGTTCAGGTTAATGAGACATAAGGATTAATGAGGTCCGTATTAATGAGGTTCCACTGTACTCACGTGTACTTGTGTTCTAAAATGGGGCCTCAGTTTTGTAGGCGTCCATCTTGCTTAATATCCAGGCAAATATGGCAGTCACCATGCCTGCTGAAATCTCCCTCTTTTAACTTGCAAGTTTCCTCTTTCTCACTGACACTTTTACTATATTGGAAAATATCAGGTTTGCAGAATTTGGTATTTGAAGTCTGAGACTGTTGATTTTGTG
This sequence comes from Hermodice carunculata, assembly GCA_964020975.1. NCBI lineage: Eukaryota > Metazoa > Annelida > Polychaeta > Eunicida > Amphinomidae > Hermodice > Hermodice carunculata. The sequence goes on along the minus strand of OZ026626.1, from coordinate 1,970,168 downwards.
ACCTATAACCTCCAGATGAAACCATGAAGTTTGTCAACTGTAACATTTTGGTCCAAACTATGTCAATTATTCTATAATTTTTCACTTAAAATACACTTGTTCTCATGGTATAAATGTTGTCACTTGTGGACATGTGTAAATACAACCCAAATTATGATAGCAAATGTCTGGCTCAATGTTTTCATTAAATTTCATTGTTGACAGAACGTATTTTGAATAAACGTTGTAAATGTCACAGACTTAACAGAATACCATCTGGCGTGTCAATAGGCGTTAGGCAGTGTACTTCTGTGTGGTGTCAGTTGATGTTTAAACAGTGCCAACTGATTCAAAACAGAACTGATGACTCAATGTTTCTTGGATTAAGGCAGGGAGGGTTACATTAAGAAAGATGTGGATAAACTTGCGGGGCATTGTTCGTTTGATAGTAACCATTAGCTAAACATAGTGATTTCAGCACAGTTGATAAAGGTACAAGTCTTATCTGAGCACTTTAATAAAATGCAAGCTAGGGCGAAAATTATGAATTTCTTTGATTTGCTGTATTCCATTGTGTATAATGTCTTTAATTTGCCCTATTCCCTTGTGTTTTATGTCTTTAATTGGCCTTCTTCCCCTGTGTACAATGTGTTTAATTTGCCTTATTCCTTTGTGTTTTATTTCTTTGAATTTGCCCTATCCCCTTGTATAATGTCTTTAATTTGCCCTATTCCCTTTTTATACATAATGTCTTTAATTTGCCCTATTCCCTTGTGTATAATGTCTATAATTTGCCCTATTCCCTTGTGTATAATGTCTTTAATTTGCCCTATTACCTTGTGTATAATGTCTTTAATTTGCCTTATTCCCTTGTGTATAATGTCTTTAATTTGCCTTATTCCCTTGTGTATAATGTCTTCAATTTGCCCTATTCCCTTGTGTATAATGTCTATAATTTGCCCTATTCCCTTGTGTATAATGTCTTTAATTTGCCTTATTCCCTTGTGTACAATGTCTTTGAATTTTCCCTATCCCCTTATATAATGTCTTTAATTTGTCCTATTCCCTTGTGTATAATGTCTTTAATTTGCCCTATTCCCTTATGTATAATGTCTTTAATTTGCCCTATTCCCTTGTGTTTAATGTCTTTAATTTGCCCGATTCCCCTGTGTATAATGTCTTTAATTTGCCCTATTCCCTTGTGTATAATGTCTTTAATTTGCTCTCTTCCCTTGTGTATAATGTCTTTAATTTGCTCTATTCCCTTGTGTATAATGTCTTTAATTTGCTTTATTCCCTTGTGTATAATGTCTTTAATTTGCTCTATTCTCTTGTGTATAATGTTGAATTTGCTCTGTTCCATTGTGTATAATGTCTCTCATTTTCTCGATTCCCTTGTGGTTAATGTCTAATAGGCAAGGGCAAGAACAGAAGGTTCAGGAACTGCCTAAAAGAGGGTACTGCAGTCAGTGGAGGGCTAGGGTTGTGTATTCCCATTACTTTACATTGTAACTTGCAACTTAATAACTTGAAAATTACTGCACATAGAAACACCAAATTTCGGACTGTAAATCAAGATGCCTGACTTAATACCTCACAAAAATCATATAACCACAGCTACATAAGTGACTAGTTTATTTAAGGTTGCTTTAACATACAAACTAATGGGAATACACAGCTCTAGCCCTCCAAAAGTTTGTGTATTCAGTTGTGTATTTGGGCAAATACACACCTTGGAGCTAATTCTGACCTTGCCCCATTCTCTTGTGTATATCTTTAATTTGCTCTATTCCCTGGTGTGTACTTAGGCTAGCTAATCTGATAGGGCCAATCAGTTTCCCAGCTGGGGGCCTGATGTTTCCTAGGACATATCCACTGATCCGGTACATGATTTTGTGATTCAAATACAAATGTTGTTCAGTTGTATTCTGGTTATAATGTCCTTCATTAGCATCACTATTTATCAATGATAAGAGGGGCCCACAGGGAATACAATGTTACATTTTGGTTATCAGGTACTTCATCAGCTGAATTACTTGTCAATGATATGAGGGGCACACAGGGAATACAATGTTGTATATTCTAGTTACCATGACTGTCCTTCATTAGCTTAAATGTTTATCAATGATATGAGGGGCCTTGCCTGCTAAGACAGCCAAAGTTACGCTATCGTTACTGTGTGGGTGCCCACAGTAACGATGGCGTAACTTAGAACTCTTTTGTGGAGCGCAGTCAGACACATGGAACAGTAGTATGTGTAGCAGGCAATGAGGGGCCCACAGAGAATGCCATTAGTTCATCTGTCAAGGAGCCCAGGGTAGAGAAATATCCACCGGTGTATATTTCTGAAAACTGGGCTCTTTCACGGAGTAATGAATTTATCTCGTATTCTTAGAGAAATGACAAAATCATTTCCTCCTTTGACTCCAAGGGAAACCTGCAGCTTGCAGTCTGCTAAGACGTTGCTTGTTAGGATACCTAAACAAGATAAAGTGTTGTATTCTGGTTATTATGTCCTTCATTAGCTTAAATATTTATCAATGATCTGAGGGGCCCACAAGGAATACAATGTTTTATTCAGGTTATTATGTCCTTCATTGGCTTAACTGTTTATTAATGATATGAAGGTCCCTCAGGGAATAAAATGTAAACAAATATACAGCTGTTTTCCTTAGTTTTAAGGGGACCTGACTGTTGTGAGAAGGTTTGATTTGGCTCACAAAGTTTTGTAAGCTTCTTTGTATTTGTACATTATGGTATTTTACTTTAGTATCAAGGATCATTTAAAACTGTTGAATATTGCTGATGATTTTGGCTAAACATAATCTGTGTTTGGCTAAAGAGCCAAATGTTTGATTAGCCAAACTTGGTGCAGGACTTCATAAATAGCCACTGGAGGCTGAGCAACTTGTTTGTGTCATCAAGTGGTGAAACATGATTCAACAACTTCCCATGTGATAACTTTAGTACCCTCAGTGGGCAGACCAGAATTTAAAGAGTTAAAGTTGCAGACTTGAATTAGAAGTGTCTCTTCCACTGAAAACTTCATCCAGATAGTTAAAACCTTAATCCAGGGAAAATTTTCTTGTGAAATTAAGTGCACAACTCTGCAGGAAGCAGCGGGAGAGAGAGATGGGTCCATCGCAGGGCAGACAAAACTAAACCTTCATTAACTGCACAATGCCCCTGCTGGTCATCAGAATAGCCTATAACGTGAAAAAGATGGAGCACAATAAGGTCCAACTTCACAGCACACATGAAAACAAACAAATGAATCAACAAACAAGTGAATGAATAGATGAACATAGGCACATATTATTGCTGTGAATTCTGAAGTTCTCCCCCCCCCCCCGTACTTTCAAAAAGATGTTTGAGTTTACAACAGATCTCCTCCAACTGCTTGACTCTGTAGACTTGAGAAAATAGGACTCAGTCCACAGTCATGTATAGTGCACCCACAGTCATGTATAGTCATGTATAGTGTACCCAGTCATGTATAGTGTACCCACAGTCATGTCTAGTGTACCCACAGTCATGTCTAGTGTACCCACAGTCATGTATAGTGTACCCACAGTTATGTATAGTCATGTATAGTGTACCCAGTCATGCATAGTGTACCGTCATGCATAGTGTACCCAGTCATTTATAGTCATATATATTGTACCCACAGTCATGTATAGTGTACGCAGTCATGTATAGTGTACTCACAGTCATGTGTAGTGTACTCAGAGCCATGTGTAGTGTACTCACAGTCATGTAGTGTACCCACAGTCATGTGTAGTGTACTCACAGTCATGTATAGTGTACTCACAGTCATGTAGTGTACCCACAGTCATGTGTAGTGTACTCACAGTCATGTATAGTGTACTCACAGTCATGTAGTGTACCCACAGTCATGTGTAGTGTACTCACAGTCATGTATAGTGTACTCACAGTCGTGTAGTGTACTCAGAGCCATGTATAGTGTACTCACAGTCATGTAGTGTACCCACAGTCATGTGTAGTGTACTCACAGTCATGTATAGTGTACTCACAGTCATGTAGTGTACCCACAGTCATGTGTAGTGTACTCACAGTCATGTATAGTGTACTCACAGTCGTGTAGTGTACTCAGAGCCATGTATAGTGTACTCACAGTCATGTAGTGTACCCACAGTCATGTGTAGTGTACTCACAGTCATGTATAGTGTACTCACAGTCATGTGTAGTGTACTCACAGTCATGTATAGTGTACTCACAGTCATGTGTAGTGTACTCAGAGCCATGTATAGTGTACTCACAGTCATGTATAGTGTACTCACAGTCATGTGTAGTGTACTCACAGTCATGTATAGTGTACTCACAGTCATGTGTAGTGTACTCAGAGCCATGTATAGTGTACTCACAGTCATGTATAGTGTACTCACAGTCATGTAGTGTACCCACAGTCATGTATAGTGTACTCACAGTCATGTGTAGTGTACCCACAGTCATGTATAGTGTACTCACAGTCATGTATAGTGTACTCACAGTCATGTGTAGTGTACTCAGAGCCATGTATAGTGTACTCACAGCCATGTAGTGTACCCACAGTCATGTGTAGTGTACTCACAGTCATGTATAGTGTACTCACAGTCATGTGTAGTGTACTCACAGTCATGTATAGTGTACTCACAGTCATGTAGTGTACCCAGTCATGTGTAGTGTACTCACAGTCATGTATAGTGTACTCACAGTCATGTATAGTCATGTATAGTGCACCCAGTCATGTATAGTCATGTATAGTGCACCCAGTCATGTATAGTCATGTATAGTGCACCCAGTCATGTATAGTCATGTATAGTGCACCCAGTCATGTATAGTGCACCCACAGTCATGTATAGTGCACCCACAGTCATGTATAGTCATGTATAGTGCACCCAGTCATGTATAGTGTACCCACAGTCATGTATAGTCATGTATAGTGCACCCAGTCATGTATAGTGTACCCACAGTCATGTGTAGTCATGTATAGTGCACCCACAGTCATGTATAGTCATGTATAGTGCACCCACAGTCATGTATAGTGCACCCACAGTCATGTATAGTGCACCCAGTCATGTATAGTGCACCCACAGTCATGTATAGTCATGTATAGTGCACCCACAGTCATGTATAGTGCACCCACAGTCATGTATAGTGCACCCAGTCATGTATAGTGTACCCACAGTCATGTCTAGTGTACCTGACTGCCATGTTTGAGCAAGGCATCCTCAATAAAAAACACTACTATCAGGAAGTTTTGACTTTTTGAGTGGAACATACACGGCGATGAGCCGAGTAACTTTAGAGCCCCTTAGCAGGAGAAGAGATTGGTCATTGTGAAGAAAGCCAATGGTGATGCTTAGTGTTGAATTTATTCTCTCCACAGTGTTATACTGTGGTAAATTATTGCTGGACTATAACATTGCAGCTCATATTTTAGAGTAGGCTCCCAGTAAAGTTATTATAATTCCTTGGGTCTTAGATAGCAGTTGTAGTCAGACATGTATGACAACACTCTTTCTTAACAATGTGCCTATATTCTAAACTCTTACAGGTCAACCAGTTTTCTCAGTGTGACATAAACACAGTGTGATAAAACCAAGCTGAGGGGAGCTGTTGAATCAGTTGCTGAATTAGAACTGAAATAAATAATGGGAGAAGTTGCACTCACATTTGATAAAACTATCATTCATTGTAGCAAACATACATTGTAGGATACATACATTGTAGCATGCATACATTGTAGCAAACATACATTGTAGGATACAGACATTGTAGTATGCATACATTGTAGGATACATACATTGTAGGATGCATACATTGTAGCATGCATACATTGTAGGATACATACATTGTAGCATGCATACATTGTAGCATGCATACAATGTAGTATGCATACATTGTAGGATACATACATTGTAGGATACAGACATTGTAGTATGCATATTGTAGGATACAGACATTGTAGGATACAGACATTGTAGGATACATGCATTGTAGCATGCATACATTGTAGCATGCATAAATTGTAGGATACATACATTGTAGCAAACATACATTTTAGGATACAGACATTGTAGGATACATACATTGTAGCATGCATACATTGTAGCATGCATAAATTGTAGGATACATACATTGTAGCAAACATACATTGTAGGATACAGACATTGTAGGATACATACATTGTAGTATGCATACATTGTAGCATGCATAAATTGTAGGATACATACATTGTAGCAAACATACATTGTAGGATACAGACATTGTAGTATGCATACATTGTAGGATACATACATTGTAGGATACATGGACATATTTTGTAGTATGCATGTATTGTAGCATGCATACATTGTAGCATGCATACATTGTAGCATGCATACATTGTAGGATGCATACATTGTAGGATGCATACATTGTAGCATGCATACATTGTAGGATGCTGGGAGAAAAGGAATGAAATGATAGAAGGCAACAGGTTAAAGTAGAATCCCAGATTACAGAGAGGGGAGGGAATGGGAATGGTGGTAGTCCTTATAAGGGCTTCCATGGGTGCTCCCATTGGAAAAGCCTGAGCCTTAAGAGGCGGGGATAGGGTGTGTGAGGGACGGATTTTTTTTTTTTTATTAGAAGAGTATAAGCAATGGGTGTAGGGGGATGTACCCAGGATCAGGGGCCCACTACAGCTGTGAGAGAGTGGGTGGCGGACCCTAGGCCTCAGCTCTGGTCCTGGAAAACATGGCACCTTAAGCTGATAAGGATTACCATGGTTTTTCCCCCACCTCATTTATTTTTTTAATTTTTTTTTTTACCGTAGGCCACCTGTGTCACATAGTGACACAGGACTGAGGCAGGCAAGCGGAGAGCCATATTATTATTATTATTATTATTATTATTATTATTATTATTGTTGTTGTTGTTGTTGTTGTTGTTGTTGTTGTTATTATGTGCATACATTATAGTATACATACATGTGCTTTGCAATGTAAAAACTACCGACCAAACAGTGGTCACCTGTGGTCTTAAACCACAGATATATATACCTGAATGGTTAACAACAGAGAGAGAGAGAGAGAGAGGGAGAGAGAGAGGGAGGGGGAGAGAGAGAGAGAGAGAGAGAGAGAGAGAGAGAGAGAGAGAGAGAGAGAGAGAGAGAGAGAGAGAGAGAGAGAGAGAGAGAGAGAGAGAGAGAGAGAGAGAGAGAGAGAGAGAGAGAGAGAGAGAGAGAGAGAGAGAGAGAGAGAGAGAGAGAGTATTGTCCTGTGAACCATTCTGATAGTTATATAATGGTGCTCAGTGAATATTGCACTCAGGCAATCAATGTTGGTCAGGCTCAATATTTTATGTTAGGGAAGCCATAAAAACACACGTGTGATAAAACTAAGCGGTTTTAGCCCAGGCAGACAGCAGGCAGGAAAAGCCCAGTTGGTTTTCTAGTACATGTGATTGATGTAAATCAAAAGCATTACAAATACAAACTTGCAGGTGGAAAATATCATTTTTATAGAGAACAATGCTGAATATTTAACATATTTGTGTGTCAAACTGAAAGCCTAATGTAAACAAGGAATCAGTTTTATCAGTGAAATGTATTTGTGTGATAACAGCTTGTTCAGTATTAATATCATATTCATACACAGACATGAGAGTCATGTATTCATGCAGATTGGCATAGTCTTAAATTAGGGATATGTCATTAGTTGAGAGGTTGATGAGGTATATGTTTCAATGTAAAGTCAACTTAACTGGGTCATTTTACGTCAGCTGACAAGCCAGCTGAAGTTATAGTATGGCCCATCACCCATTGTCTGTCTATCCATCTGTCCACTATTCAAATTTCTTACTTCTGCAAAACCATCAGCCAGATTCACATGAAACTTTGTGGGGAGGTACCTTGGGTAGGTTTCTACCAAGTTTGTTGAAATGGTCATGATCCAATGATTTTTTTATTTTTTACGATTTTTTTTGGGGGGGTGGATCATTTTTTGGGCAAAATCTTCAAAAATCCTCTCTGAAACTGCTCAGCCGACTGCTTGAAAATTGCATAGGGACACTTGTGGGGATCCTTAATTTGTTCAACAGGTGGCACTGCAATTTTTCTCCATAGATATTTCAATGTAAAGTCAACTTAATTGCGCCATTTGTTTTGCTTCTTGATCATATAGTTGATTGTGAAAGGCTCACAGCAAGCAGTTATCCTTGTTGACAGACCTCCCTCATAACAGGTCAAAAAGCATCCACATAAAACAGATGGTCTGTCAGAGCAGGATGAATAACAGGGGAAATGTACACCAGGGACTGGGAAATATGGTGTCAAAAGGCAGGTGGTCTCACAATGGAGGGACTACATAGGTTCTCAGTATGTAAATGATAAATTCTGTGTACTGTTCTTGGACCACATGGTGTGCTTTTCACATACCTGTAAACATTCCAGAGCTCAAAATAGGCAGCTTTTGAAATTTTTGAAAATCCTTGGGGAGGTTTGCATTTTTACAAAAAATGAAATAGAAAATACTCAATTTCCATGGGGAAGAATGTGCCAAATTTGCAACATTTTGCATGGAAACTTGAAAATTTTGGATGAGAAAGTGGGAGACCCCACTTTGTGAAGACTTGACAGGTATGTCTTCAACAATGTTATCCCAAAGAAGTGCCTGGGAAGTTATGATTTTGAATGAAACCTTCAATTTGGAACCCTGGAGACCGCTAGTGCCATTAGTCAATTAGCCATATGCTAATGTTTCATTCATTTGGCAAAAGAAATTTGCAAATGGCTTATTTATTTCAACATCATTTATATATATGAGCTAGGTTGAATTCTACAGTGATTACTATTTTATTTCACAATTTGGCTACAAATTTTGAAGCCCAATATCTGTCATTGGAACTCAGTATGGACATTGTGGTTAAAATACTGTCAAAACATCATCACATGGAGAATTTTTGACCTGATTTTTTATTATTCAGATTATAAGGAAGTGGGGTCCTTATCAGAGCAGGGGTCCTATTTGGGAGGAGTATGGTACTGGTACCCAACTCGTACAACCTGTCATAAAGTGGTTTTGTTGGCTCTGCTGACCACAGGCAGTAGAGCTCATGGCATCATTCATGTCTGTCCATCTGTCCATCCTATCCATTTAGCCGTCTGTCCATCCATCTGTAAACTTTGCTTATGAGCCACAATACAGTCCACAGATTTCCACATAGCCCCATGTAACTTTAAGACTTACCAAGTTCATAAAAATCTAGATCAAGTCGATATTGGTGGCACCATCCACAGCATTATGTCATATGTATGGGTCAAATGTGAAAATGTTCTGACCACTCTTGCATCCTCAATGTTTAATAGATCTTCGTGAAATTAAGTGGAAATGTGGAGGAGGTCAAAATCTTGGTTGTGTATGATTCTTGTGGTACCACCTATAGTTTGATTGAAATTATGAGCCAAAATGTGCTGACAGATGTAAAATTCCATTTCCCAAAAATTAGACATGCCAAATTTAGATGATATATAGATCATGTCCAATGTTAATTTGGTATATAAAATCAGTGACCTTGACCCATTTTTGATAGGTCACTAGACCTGTAGAGTTGGAAGAAGTGATTTTACAATGGCAATACCTATATTTGAAGGTCATTAAGCACCAAAGAAAAGGTCATTTAACTCAATATCTCGATAAAGAATGGATAAATAATACCAAATGTACCACAAATGTGTATCATATGGAAGTTTGATATTGCATAATGTGGATGAACTTGAATAATTTTTCAAGGTGTTAGAGGAAACAATTTTTTGGTGAAGGTCATCAGCAGAGCATTAGGCCCATCATGGGCCTTTTGTTGCCATAAGTCAAGTCTTACAAACTATTCTGGTGAAAAAGTGGCGTTGTTACTTTGTGTATGAAGTGTTGATTTCTGTGATGCTGTATACATTACTGACAGGTGTTACCATTTCTGTAGTCCTTACTCATATCATAGTCCGCAACAGAAATTGGTGTAAAATCCTAATGCACAGGAGTTAATTGTGACTGGCATTGATCCTGTGGCAGTTTGCCTGAGTCTATATTGACCTGGCACGAAGGGCTCTGGTCACGTAGCTGCAGAGCAGCAGTTTGACATTGCGGTACAACTTGATCCTATGTGACCTTGCCATACAACTTGATCCTATGTGACCTTGCCGTACAACTTGATCCTATTTGACATTGCCGTACAGCTTGATCCTATTTGACATTGCCGTACAGCTTGATCCTATTTGACATTGTGGTACAACTTGATCCTATTTGACATTGGCATACAACTTGATCCTATTTGACATTGCCATACAACTTGATCCTATTTGACATTGCCATACAACTTGGAAGCTGTTTGACATTGCCATACAACTTGGAAGCTGTTTGGCATTGCCATACAACTTGGAAGCTGTTTGACATTGCCATACAACTTGGAAGCTGTTTGACATTGCCATACAACTTGGAAGCTGTTTGACATTGCCATACAGCTTGATCCTATTTGACATTGCCATACAACTTGGAAGCTGTTTGACATTGCCATACAACTTGGAAGCTGTTTGACATTGCCATACAACTTGGAAGCTGTTTGACATTGCCATACAACTTGGAAGCTGTTTGACATTGCCATACAACTTGATCCTATTTGACATTGCCATACAACTTGGAAGCTGTTTGACATTGCCATACAACTTGGAAGCTGTTTGACATTGCCATACAACTTGATCCTATTTGACATTGCCATACAACTTGGAAGCTGTTTGACATTGACATGCAACTTGGAAGCTGTTTGACATTGACATACAACTTGGAAGCTGTTTGACATTGACATACAACTTAGACCCTATTTGACATTACCACATAGCTTGGACCCTATTTGACATTACCACATAGCTTGGACCCTATTTGACATTACCATACAATGTCATGTACAGATGTCCCTAATTCACATTCCCATAGAGTGGATCCAATTTGACATTTGTGCACAGAGTGAACCCTGTTAGACATTGGGATGTACAATATGATGGCCTCTCTTTGACATTACCGCACATGTACATACAGTGAACCCTGCTTTCAAAGACCCCTTTGACGGGCTGCCAGTGTGCGTGAGATTGAGCCTTGCAGGGCTCTGATCCAGTCTGGATCCCCTTCATCATTTATATAGTGAGACCGGACTGGAAAGAGCAGTCCCATGATACCCCCTGAAAGACCAGAAGACTACTACTATCAGGGATATCACATGATACCCCATGCCCTGAAAGTCCAGAAGACTACTATTATGGGATATTACATTTGTAGGAAGATCATGTTAATATACAGACAAAGAAAGTGTAAAACCCTTCTTTAATAGCAGATTGTGGTGTTTATGATTTAGAGCTTTGCAGAGCATTTGACTGTGATAGATAAATCTCTCCTATGAGTGAGCACCTGTTTGGAAAGACCATGATTCATTGCAGTGGTTTGTCAAGCCAGGTGATACACCTACCGTCTTGTTGATAGATCTTTTTTGAAATTTGGTGGGATGGATGAGGAGGTAAATTGATTGCAGTACCAGTTGCACAATCTACAATTTGCTTGAAATTACAAGCCAAAGTGTGTGAAAATATAAAAAGTTACATATATATAAAAAATTATTCGGCTGGATATGCTAAATTTATAAAATAAAGGTCATATCAGGCACTAATATATTTCATACTATGGATGACCTGGACCTATTTATTTAAGTTCACTGCTGCTCTAAAGTTGAAAGAGGCGACTTGTGAATGATATCCATAGTTTTCAAGTTAACCCCATTATCTGTCAGGCAGATCAAGTGTATAAAAAATCCAGATCAAGTTCAATATGGGTGGTGTCACCTAGAGTATTATGTAATATATCAGTCAAAATGTGAATATCTTGTGAACAGTGTAGCATCCTTAATTTTTGGTGGATCTTCATGTAATGTACTGGGATTATGGAGGAAATCAATGTTGATTGCCAGTGATACTAATGAGGTTCCATTGTCCAGATTGTCAAATAAGCAGGTTCCAGGCAATGGAGTTAAAGTCATGTCTACATGAGAACACAGCATGGGGCTCATAATTCACACGTATGTCTACATGAGAACAGAGCACGGGGCTCATAGTTCACATGTATGTCTACATGAGAACAGAGCACGGGGCTCATAGTTCACACGTATGTCTACATGAGAACGAAGCACGGCGCTCATAATTCACATGTCCACATGAGAACAAAGCACGGGGCTCATAGTTCACATGTATGTCTACATGAGAACAGAGGACGGGGCCCATAATTCACATGTATGTCTACATGAGAACAGAGGACGGGGCCCATAATTCACATGTATGTCTACATGAGAACAGAGCACGGGGCCCATAATTCACATGTATGTCTACATGAGAACAGAGCACGGGGCCCATAATTCACATGTATGTCTACATGAGAACAAAGCACGGGGCCCATAATTCACATGTATGTCTACATGAGAACAAAGCACGGGGCTCATAATTCACATGTACAGTTGTACATGGGAGCAGAGCTCGGGACCCGTGGGTTTCTTGTTTTAAGACTCAGGCACATCATGAAACTCAATGTTTAAAACCACCAGTTGCCTTTTATGGGTGACTGCCTGTCTCAAGTCAGGAGTGAAATTTGTTTCTTCCCGTTGGTATTAGCAAAGAAATGTTGATGCTTTGGCAAGTCTGGAATCTCTTTGCTGTCATTGTTGGGTTTGGAATTAATGAATATGGATCATGTTTTTCTGTACTATTTGGAAGGGAATTGTGTGAAGTATCAACATGATGTGACCAGTTTCATTTACAAATCTCACCTAAATTATTTTGTTGACATTAGATTCAAGTTTAAACATTCAAATTTGCTGTCATTTGCATTTTGACAATTTGAGCTGGGAAAGATTGAAGTTGCTCCCAGCAGCCCAATTGTTTGTGTGTGTAGCTAAGAATATGTCTCAGAATGGAATGCAGCTTCAATTTCAATCATTCTGAATTGATTTGCACCTTCTTAACTCTTACAGAGCCGATTTAGAGACAGAGTCAACAGCTTTCCTTGGTGCACTTTCCGCGCAACGCACGGAAAGTGCCCCAAGGAAAGCTGTTGACCTGGACCAAATTTTTCACTGGGAACATAGGCATGCTGGTACTTGAATGAAAGGTCTTTTAATGAGGAATATGAATCTGGAATCATTACAGTAATCCAGCTTCGTCAGCACAGCTTAAGCCGTGACTGGCACTCAAAGGGTTAAGTACAGTCATGTAGATTTAGTTTTTCCTATTATTGTCCTGTTGTTACCATAATGAGGCTAATGGTAAAGACACACAGGCTGTATGTATTAAAAACATTAATGTCTTTGAAACTATAGAGACAACCCTGTGTGTATTACTTAGAATATGTCTCACAATGGGGTGTAGCTTCAGTGTTAATCATCATTCTAAATTAATTTGTACCTTCTAGAATGTAATTGATAATAATTAGTCTTTTCTATTTATGTAATGTTTACCATTCTGGGGCTAATTAATGGTCAAGTCGTACATGCTGCAATTATTGAAAACATTAATTTTCTTCAAAACTAGTGACAGTCCTGTATGTGTAGCTGAGTATGTGTCTCTAAGTAGGGTATAGCTTCAATTTAAACTATCACTGATGACAAATTGTAGGAGTATTGTGGCACATGTGTCTGTATCGTTATTTGTACTTTTTTGAATGATGCCCAAGCTTTTTCTTGTGCCTCCACTGCCAGGCTCAGCATAAATATTGGTACAATGTTGCAATCATATGAGGTATCAAAAGCATAATTTGATTGTAACAAAAATTGTTGTGAGTGATAAGATGGGGATGTATATACATTGTAGTCAATGGGGATGTATATACATTGTAGTCAATGGGGATGTATATACATTGTAGTCAATGGGGATGTATATACATTGTAGTCAATGGGGATGTATATACATTGTAGTCAATGGGGATGTATATACATTGTAGTCAATGGGGATGTATATACATTGTAGTCAAACTGGTGGATATTAACTCATTCCACCCTGATAGAAGACAGTCAACAACTTTCCTTGGCACACTCTGGGTGCAATGTGCCCAGAGTACACCAAGGAAAGCTCTTGACCATAGGCATAGAATTTGGAATGATCTTCCATACAAGTTTTATCCAAAATTTTGAAAAATAATCGCCAAATTAGTAAAATACAATTAGCAGATGACATTTAGATATTGGCGGGAAAAAGCGTCATGAGAGTGGAATGAATAAAAGCTGATAAGAGACTGGGAGGCCCGTCACTATGAATGGCATGACACATACACATAAGTGCAGATATCAGATGGGCTCCCTGCCATATGCAAAAGTATCGTGTATGTCTACGTGATGTGTGTGGATTTCAGTAGACCACAGCCCTTTAGATACAACACAGAGAATTCAGCATCTCATTTAAAATTCCAGGAAGAAATTTCAATGCAGACAGAACTTTTGTACTTGGCTAGAAAAAGGTTTACTTGTGGTTAAAAGCTGCTATTTTGTTAAAGAATTGTATTCTATCAGTTGCATGCACAGATGACTGCTCTTTTGTTGAAGAATTGTATTCTGTCGGTACATGCACAGATGAAGTAGACATGTAAAACCAGCTACCTCCATGACAGGTGTAGGGCCTGAAGGAAGAGTGAGCAGATGCACACAGCACCTGTCAGTTATGAGGCAACAACAGTTGAACACATGCCACATGTAGACAGTGAAACCTGTCAGTTATGAGGCAACAACAGTTGAACACATGCCACATGTAGACAGTGAGACCTGTCAGCTATGAGGCAACAACAGTTGATCACATGCCACATGTACACAGTGAAACCTGTCAGCTATGAGGCAACAACAGTTGATCACATGCCACATGTAGACAGTGAAACCTGTCAGCTATGAGGCAACAACAGTTGATCACATGCCACATGTAGACAGTGAAACCTGTCAGCTATGAGGCAACAACAGTTGAACACATGCCACATGTAGACAGTGAAACCTGTCAGTTATGAGGCAACAACAGTTGAACACATGCCACATGTAGACAGTGAGACCTGTCAGCTATGAGGCAACAACAGTTGATCACATGCCACATGTAGACAGTGAGACCTGTCAGCTATGAGGCAACAACAGTTGATCACATGCCACATGTAGACAGTGAAACCTGTCAGCTATGAGGCAACAACAGTTGATCACATGCCACATGTAGACAGTGAAACCTGTCAGCTATGAGGCCACATGTAGACAGTGAAACCTGTCAGCTATGAGGCAACAACAGTTGATCACATGCCACATGTAGACAGTGAAACCTGTCAGCTATGAGGCAACAACAGTTGAACACATGCCACATGTAGACAGTGAAACCTGTCAGCTATGAGGCAACAACAGTTGATCACATGCCACATGTAGACAGTGAAACCTGTCAGCTATGAGGCCACATGTAGACAGTGAAACCTGTCAGCTATGAGGCAACAACAGTTGAACACATGCCACATGTAGACAGTGAAACCTGTCAGCTATGAGGCTACAACAGTTGAACACATGCCACATGTAGACAGTGAAACCTGTCAGCTATGAGGCAACAACAGTTGAACACATGCCACATGTAGACAGTGAAACCTGTCAGCTATGAGGCAACAACAGTTGAACACATGCCACATGTAGACAGTGAAACCTGTCAGCTATGAGGCAACAACAGTTGAACCGTGCCACATGTAGACTGTGAAACCTGTCAGCTATGAGGCAACAACAGTTGAACACATGCCACATGTAGACAGTGAAACCATTAGCTGTAAGGCTACAACAGTTGAACACACATCACATCATCTGATGCATGGACAGAGAGATCTGTTTTTACAGCCACCTGGCACAAAGGACCAATCCCTTTCATGTAACCAGTATGTACTGGCTTACCTGTCAACATCCTTGGACAAGAAATATGTAGACTTTTTGAGTCTGTTGAATCCTGCCTTGTAGCATCCTCCAAGGAATTCATGGGGACATTGCTACTTGCTGATTAATGTGACATGGAGATCAGTGAAATGTACAATTCACCATCCTAGAAATTTTGCAACATCATGGCATATTGGCAGTTCAGTAAATAGTGCAGTTATGCTCAGCTATCATACCAGTTTATATATCTAAATAAGCAAACCAAATACACAAGAATAATTTTGAATTTCAGTTTTATTAGAGTCTTTTTAAAAAAATAGAGTAGAATGATATTGGGACTATTTTAAATTGACTTTTCAAAAAGCTTCACACAGAGGTCATAAGGCCTGCATGTAGTAACCACACTTATAAACTTATGAATTGTTCAACATGTCTTTAACAATCAGCAGCAGATCATACTTAAAACGTGCCCCTCCTTCAGGAATATTGATAGGAATCCAGCTTGTGTAGCTGGGATCCAGTCTATCTGCCTGGTACTTCCAGCTACAATGTCAGTATGGACTGACAAGTTTGGTCTGCCGTGAAGCTCATCTGAACCAGAAATGAAGTTCTGGATGTAGACCCAGGTCAAACTTAGGCTGAAAATGAACATGAAGAATTTGTTTTTAAGATTGACAGAAGTTACACAAAGAAAGTAAAACATCAATGTTGATCAGTTGATCCAAGTGTTGACTCAACTACATGTATGTAATGCTGATTAGACTGGGAGATGGACACTCTTTGAAGTCTTGGTCACTGTGGCACCCCATTGCCAAGCTTTGGTAGGAGATATTGGGGTTACCCACCCTAGAAAAACTCTAGGACCGGTATCCTTAGTGGAGGTGTTCACAGCATGAGATTCTAAATTTGATAAAGCGATTGAAGAAATCCATAGATTTTCATAGGTGGAGATTGTTTAAGCATGCTTAGGTTTGCAAGGCAAAATGTGGAGCATTCTCACCAAATGGGGGGGGGGGGGGAGGGGGACTTAAAAAGTATAAATTTGTTCAATTTTAATAGTTCCTTTATTAGGACCACTAGATGTTATTTTTTTTTAGAAAGGATCATTAACTCATTCCATACTATGGTCACAGGCCTTGGTCAGTGGTTCTGGCACTGACCTCAGACTATGGGCATGTTGGTACTTGAACGAAAGCTCTTTACATGAAGAATTTCAATATGCAATTGTCATCTTAAATCTAGGTAAATATGCAGAAAAAACAGGGACTTGTATGAAATGAGTTAACAAAAACAGGTAATTACTGTAGCCAAACACCTTGATAACCATGAGTCTTCTATACGCTGCATACCTTTTCTGGGTCCCAATTTTCTTTCTGAATAATGTAAGAATCTCTAAATTCAGAGCTCTCTAAATCAAATACTTTTCATCAGTTTGAAGGGTGTTCAGCTAAAATTTTGCTCTTTTTTTGGAGTTGGGGGCGGGGAGAGTTAGTGAGTGCTTGAGATATTTTTGGTTGGCACGTTTTCCAATGAGTTGGCCAGGAAATAAACAAAATTATTTTTATGCCACTTGAAAACAGCAGGTGTTGGGAGGTATGGGACCTAGTGCCTGAAAAACAGCAGGTGTTGGGAGGGATGGGACCTAGTGCGTGGAAAGCTGTTGACCTGGTGTTGGGAGGCTTGGGACCTGGTCTGAGGAGCACACATGCGCCCCCTAATGCTAAATTGTCCGCTACTCTCATGTGTTGGAGGTGCATGTTGGGATTTTCTTTAAACCTGTTTCTTACTTTGATATCTATAAATTTGTCAATTATCAGTCCTTTATCACATCTTTTGTGACAATACAAGTTAATTTTGATGTACATTGAGGCATATTTACATGTGCAAACTTATAGTTCTTTGTTCCCGGAATTGAAGATTTTTGTGGTTTTCCTACCTCTAGCACTAGAAAGTTACTGGACAGTTTGGCACTAGGGGGCCCATGTGTGGAAAGCTGTTGACCTGCTGTTGGGAAGCATAGGACCTGGTGTGAGGAAAGCTGTTGACCTGGTGTCTTTGAACACAGGGGCTCAACAGGTGCTTGTTGTCAGTGCGCATTAAGTGTGTTGATAGTATACCCATGAACCCCCTGAGGTGGCAGCTGTGGCATAGAATATTTATATGTGATATACAAACTTAAAAAAAACATCGAAAAAGAAAACCATGTAGTTTATACAAGCTGTCTATTCAGTGGTTAGCATAGTCAATTTGTAGATCAGCTGTTCTCCTGGGCATTTTGTTGTCATTTTGGTTTTATGAAAAGTATGTTTCCCCTGCAATTTCTGGCAGACTGAGCTTATGACACCATAGTCAGGACAGGGGTCCCTGTGTTCAATACATAGTCATGACAGGGGTCCCTGTGTTCAATACATAGTCATGACAGGGGTCCCTGTGTTCAATACATAGTCAGGACAGGGTTACTGTGTTCAATACATAGTTAGGACAGGGGTCCCTGTGTTCAATACATAATCTGGACAGGGGTCCATGTGTTCAATACATAGTCAGAACAGGGGTCCCTGTGTTCAATACATAGTCAGGACAGGGTCCCTGTGTTCAATACATAGTCAGCACAGGTGTTTCTGTTTTCAATACATAGTCAGGACAGAGGTCTCTGTGTGCAATGCATAGTCAGGACAGGGTCCCTGTTTTCAATACATAGTCAGGACAGGGGTCTCTGTGTTCAATACATATTCAGGACAGGGGTCTCTATGTTCAATACATAGTCAGGACCCTGTTCAATATATAGTCAGGACAGGGGTCCCTGTGTTCAATACATAGTCAGGACAGGGGTCCCTGTGTTCAATACATAGGATAGGGGTCCCTATGTTCATTATAGTAGTTGGAACAGAAAGTCCCTGTATTCAGTATATATAGTTGGGACAGAAAGTCCCTGTATTCAGTATATATAGTTGGGACAGGAAGTCCCTGTACTCACTGACTGAGGATTAAAGGAATATACCATAAAAAGAATGATTTTGAGCAAAACTCCCAAGAAGAGACTGGTGTATTGTAAGGACTGTGACTGCCCAACTCAGATTCTAGAAGAGTCCAACCAACAAGTTGACAGATTCTACTGGTGGAGCAATTGATCTGGCTCTGAGTGAACCCAACTAAACCTTGTCTGTGTCAGTAGCCAAGCTCCCAGTGATCAGACAAATAATCTAGGATCATTGGAATGTTCTCAAAGCCATAAGACGTGTGCAGTACTGCTGAAGAAGGAAGTAATCACAGGGCTTAGACACCTCAGATCATCAAGGATCACCTGGTTCAACCAGAATATACTGACATATCATTAAGTGAACACAGGATTCAAATACCTCAGATCATCAAGGATCACCTGGTTCAACCAGAATATACTGACATATCATTTAGTGAACACAGGATTCAAATACCTCAGATTATCAAGGATCACCTGGTTCAATCCAGAATATACTGATATGTCAGGAAGTGATCACAGGATTCAAATACCGTAGATCATCAAGGATCACCTGGTTCAATCCAGAATATACTGATATGTCAGGAAGTGATCACAGGATTCAAATACCGCAGATCATCAAGGATCACCTGGTTCAATCCAGAATATACTGATATGTCAGGAAGTGATCACAGGATTCAAATACCGCAGATCATCAAGGATCACCTGGTTCAATCCAGAATATACTGATATGTCAGGAAGTGATCACAGGATTCAAATACCACAGATCATCAAGGATCACCTGGTTCAATCCAGAATATACTGATATGTCAGGAAGTGATCACAGGATTCAAATACCGCAGATCATCAAGGATCACCTGGTTCAATCAAGAATATATTGATATATCAGAAATATAATGTCCTCTCAGGGTGTAGAGTATGATATGCGAAAATGTCTGCACAGTGGGTCTGTTTACCTGAGTTTTGAATGCATTTTGAGAATAGATATTATCGAAGATTACTTCTTATAAATCCACCCCTATCCACACCCCCACCCCAGACCTCACCCCCATACTCACCCTCACCCCCATCCTCACCCTCACCCCCATTCTCCCCCTAACCCCCATCCTCACCCTCACCCCCATCCTCACCCTAACTCCCAGCCTCACCCTCACCCCCATCCTCACCCTAACCCCCATCCTTACCCTAACCCCCATCCTCACCCTCACCCCCATCCTCACCCTAACCCCCATCCCCACCCTAGACTTCACCCCCATCCTTACCCTAACCCCCATCCTCACCCTCACCCCCATCCTCACCCTAACCCCCATCCTCACCCTAACCCCCATCCTCACCCCCCCCCCCCCAGACCTCCCCCCCCCTCACCCTCACCCACAACATTAAGAAGAGGTGAAGTTTTCCACATTTTCTCCATTGTTGCTTCCCATTGTCAGACCCGCAGTGGCTGGTCCTGGCTCCATGGTATACAGCACTTCAAGCTAGTTTACATAGTTTCAGACAAGCGTACCACCCTATATGTTACATTCTGTTTTTTCTGATGTCAAAATATAAAATCCTGGTGTTGATCTACTTTTAGGCCAATTAAAAAAAGTCTGCATACAAACAATTTTTCCTATGCATCTTTTCTTTTTAGCTTTGTTGACCTAAGGTTGCAGAGCCTAAAGCAGCAGTCATGTCCGTCCGTTTGTCAGTTGCCTTTTATAGGTGACATCCTGTCTCAAGTCAGGAGTGAAATTTGTTTCTTCACATTGGTGTTGGAAGGTGAATGTTGACGCTTTGGTAACTCTGGAATCTCTTAGCTGTCATTGTTGGGTTTGAAATTTATGAATATGGATCATGTTTTTCTACATAAGTGTAACATACTAGAGACATCCGTGAACTTTTGGGTTGTGAGAGCGATAACTCTTAAAGTTTTGATGTCAGCCCAACATAACTTCCAGGACTTATAGGGTGTATGTAAATCTAGGTCCCTTTCCATATTGGTGGCGCCACCTACATTATTATGGAATATAGGGGTCAAAATGGGAAACTCTTGTGAACACTGTAGCATCTTTAATTTTGGGCAGATCTTCACCAAATTTGGTGGGATTGTGTGGGAGGTCAAAGTCTATGATACTAGTGGTGCCACCTATAATTTGACAAAAACTATGAGCCAAAATGTGTTTTAAGATATAAAATTCCATATCTGCAAACATAATTAGATTAGACTTGCCAAATTTATAGGATATATAGACCATATCCAAAGCTAAAATTTTATGTAATGTCAGTGACCTTGACCTATTTTTGTGAGTTCACCATGCCTGTAAAGTTGAAAAAGGTTATTTTGTGATGGCGGGGTGTAGTTTGCACATCAATGGCAATGTCAGCACAGCACCAGGCCTATGGACCTCTTGTATTACATACATGTTATCTGGGTGACCTTGATCTTCTGTCCCAAGGTCACTGTGGACATAAAGTTAAGGACTCACTCATTGTTGTCTTGGTACATGCAACAGTATCCATCACAGGAATTGCACAAATAAGCTATAATTACATGTGAAGCGAATTGCCATCTGGTGAACATTTTATACACTAAATATACATAAGCTTTATATACCAGCAGAGCATTAGACCCCTGGGCCTCTTGTTTTCTGAGGTGGTAGACCTGCCCCTGGATCTCTCCTCCTCCCCACACCCTCAGCTGCCATTCCAAATGCAACCTCCAAGTGGCCTGAGAGGGCTGGCTTCTCTCTAGGGTGACAACAGGAAAATTTACAAGGTTAGTGTTGATGAAAGTAGTTACACAATGTGTCAAAATGCTTGATCAGATTTGTTCTCATCAGAGGTGGGCGAGTTCTGTTCAACCCCAGGGTAACATAAAGGTTTATGTTTACTAGTCACAGGTGGTGTGTTTCTCTTTGAACTCTCTGCTCTGTGATTCAACAGAAACTGAATTTGGCATAAGATACATTGGCCTTTTAAAAGGAAGGATAACTTGACCACACATGTGGACAGTGTAACCATGTTATGATGTAACTGTTATGACATGAATCACATATTGGCTCCTAGACCACTGCATGGTAGAGCTGAAATTAATTAATTATAATGCCAGTAACCATTGGCAGAGAAGAGTCTGATCATTTAAAAATTGGCCAGGTCTGAATCATAAATCCACTCTGTTTATGACATACATGTATTATTTATTACACTATTGCTATCAAATTCGATACCTGGGACAAGCTTGCAGCACTCTCAATGCAGACCATTATGCTGATCTGAGAAAAAAAATGGAAATATCACACTGTGCATAAGAATTGTGGTCTTTACTAGGCGTGGCTCCAAGTGAGAGGCCATTCAATACACCAGGGGACCACTGCAGCTTGATGCTGCTTGGGGTCATCATTGTGTCCAGCAGGTTGTATGTGGCCTGTGGCCTGTGGCCAGAGGTATTGGACGCCTGGTGTGTCCTGTAGCTTGAGGTATTAGACGCCTTTTGTGTCCTGTGGCGTGAGGTATTGGACGCCTGGTGTGTCCTGTGGCGTGAGGTATTGGACGCCTGGTGTGTCCTGTGGCGTGAGGTATTGGACGCCTGGTGTGTCCTGTGGCGTGAGGTATTGGACGCCTGGTGTGTCCTGTGGCGTGAGGTATTGGACGCCTGGTGTGTCCTGTGGCGTGAGGTATTGGACGCCTGGTGTGTCCTGTGGCGTGAGGTATTGGACGCCTGGTGTGTCCTGTGGCGTGAGGTATTGGACGCCTGGTGTGTCCTGTGGCGTGAGGTATTGGACGCCTGGTGTGTCCTGTGGCGTGAGGTATTGGACGCCTGGTGTGTCCTGTAGCTTGAGGTATTGGATGCCTGGTGTGTCCTGTGGCGTGAGGTATTGGACGCCTGGTGTGTCCTGTGGCTTGAGGTATTGGGCGGTTGGTGTGTCCTGTGGCCTGAGATATTGGACGCCTGGTGTGTCCTGTGGCCAGAGGTATTGGACGCCTGGTGTGTCCTGTGGCCTGAGGTATTGGATGCTTGGTGTGTCCTGTGGCCTGAGATATTGGACGCCTGGTGTGGCCTGTGGCCTCAGGTATTGGACGCCTGGTGTGTCCTGTGGTCTGAGGTATTGGATGCCTGGCGTGTCCTATGACCTGAGTTATTGGACGCCTAGTGTGTCCTGGTGGCCTAAGGTATTGGACGCCTGGTGTGTCTTGTCAGTGAGGGTTTTAAAAAAGGACAAAAAACGTTTTTCCTGAGGATAGAGGGGTTTTCAAAAAGTTCCATTCGTGGGTGAGGATAATTTTTGAACTGCCCTTAAATTATCTGCATTGTGTGCTAAAACAATGTGTGGACAGGCTAGTAGCTCTGGAGGGACAGATCGAGTGTCCTGACAGCGGCAACAATGTTCTAACACAAGCACTGGGCAGACATTTTGTCCAGAGGGACAGGGGACTGAGTATCCAAGTTGGCATGCCAGAAATTCAAAATTTGTCCAATTGATAGGTGCAAACATTTCCTGTCAAATGTTTTGTTGAAAGTACATGTGTACTCTTACTCAATCGAGGTAAAGTTTATTGCCATACTTCCAGTTCAGTTATAAGCATTTTGTGTACAACATATTTGACCTAAAATATTTCATGTGTCATATATTTTATGAAATACTTATGGTCATAATTACTGTCCCCTCCTCCTGGAGGAGGGGCATATAGTAATTGCTTTTCCTGTACGTCAGTGTGTCTTTGCATCTTGCTGTCCACTTTTCGTGTCGGGGCTGTAATTCGCTTGTCCTTCAACTTAGAGTAATGAAACTTTCCACACAGGTGCATCTGGATATAAGGGTGTGTCATGTACCAAAATTAGGTCACTAGGCCCAGTATCTGGGTCACAGTGACATGTTCTTTTAAAATTGTGCCTGGGCAGTAATTCTTTTATTATGTAATTTAGATCAATGAAACTTAACACACAGATGTATCTAGGCATAAGGGTGTGTCATGTACCAAAAATAGGTCACTAGGTCAAGTATCTGGGTCACAGTCATAAATCCTTATAAAATTGTGTCAGGCCTATAATTGGTGTTAGGGCTGTAATTCCTTTAGTGTTAAACTTACTTTGATGAAAGTTGACAGACACATATATCTTGACCTAAAGGTGTGTCATAAAACAAAAGTGGGTCACTAGGTGTATATCTGGGTCAGGGTGATGCAATCCTATAAAATGTTACTACACTTTATGTCGAAGCTGTAATTCTGTTTATCTTCAAGTTAGATTAACGAAACCGTGCACAGAGATGCATCTATACATAAGGGTAGGTCATATACCAAAAGTAGGCCACAAGGTCAAGTATCTGAGACACAGTGGCATATCCTTGTAAATGGTGTCCATGCTATAATTCCTTTACAATTGAACTAAGTTTCATGAAACTTGACATACACATATGTCCAGACCTAAAGGTGTGTCAAATACTAAAAGTAGGTCACTAGGTCAAGTATATGGGTCACAATGACATATCCTTTTAAAATCATGCCCAGGCTATGGCAATTCTTTTGCTATATAAGTTAGATTAATGAAACTTTACACACAGATGCATCTATACATAAGAGTGTGTCATGTACCAAAAATAGGTCACTAGGTCAAGTATCTATGTCACAGTAACTTTCCTTGTAAAGTGGTGTCTGGGCTAATATTCCTTTACCATTTAACTTAGTTTCATGAAACTTGACACACACATATATCTTGACCTAGAGGTGTGTCATGAAGCAAAAATAGGTCGCTAGGTCAAGCATCTGGGTCTCCACTATTTGTGTTTGGGCTATGATTCACTTTTCCTCCAACTTATATTTCAATGAAACTTTTCACACAGGTGCATCTAAAATTAAGGTGTGTAACATACCAAAAGTAGGTCTCTAGGTCAAGTATCTGGGTCACAGTGACACATTTTTGTAAAATTGTGTCCAGGCTGTTATTCATTTACTATGTAACTTAGTTTCATGAAACTTCACACACACACACACACACACACACACACACACACACACACACACACACACACACACACATCTTGACCTAAGGTTGTGTCATGAAACAAAGGTAGGTCACTAGGTCAAGTATCTGGATCAGGGTGATACATTTATGTAAAACTGCATTACACTTCATGCCCGGGCTGTAATTCTGTTGTCCTTTGAGTGAGAATCATGAAATTTTACACACGTGGAGACGAGAGTGTGTCATGCATAAAAGGATGTCACTAGGCCAAGTATCTGGAACACTGTGCTTATTTTAGCTTATTTTTATAGACTACAGTCATTCCAAAATGAGACCTGTGATTAGCAAGGTTATAAATGAGGCAAGAGGGGCATGGATTCAGCAATCTCTGATTGCCTTCTAACTTATGTATGACTCGAAACCTTCATTGTTTAATAGTTTGTCAAACTTATGACTATTGTAAATTTGATTTTAAATAATGAGTCCACCTTTAAATATGACAACAAATATTATTGAATTATTTTTGGAGTGTATGTTTGTAATATAGTCTTCGGAATAGTGCCCTTGTATATTGTAAGAATTCTATGTAAATGAAATATTTGTTGAGTACATGGATTATGAGCATCCAAGCCAAGTAAATACATTAACAATATCTTCAATGTGAGTGATTCATAATGCACAGGGACAGGGTGGATTCCAATAGCAATCAAGGTTCATGTTACTGTCAATAGGTCTAATATGGTGGTTGGGCTGTGATCAGCCAATTATTATAATGTATATCTTCTGTTGAGTTGGTATCATGGTAATTGTACATAGATATGAGACCTTGTGTCAGACAGGTTCACATATAAATGGAGAGTTATTTAATTTTGACTGTGTGCCATATTGCACTTATTTGAGTAGTGATGGAGCCAGATGCCTGATATTAAGTGTTTGTATGATTAAATGCATCAGAACACTCTCTAGTCAGTATGTGTATACCATGTATTATAAATGCACCAAATACCACTGTGCAGTTATACCCCAGCATTTTAGGGACCAGTCAGAATATATTGCAAAAAGAGGGGGGGGGGGAGCTGAGGGAAAAATAAGCCCCCCCCCCAAAAAAAAGGGGGGGGGGCGGGCGCTGCAATTTCTTTGAATGAAGAGCGGCTTGGAAAGGAAGGAAGGAAGGAAGGAAGGAAAAAGAAATGAAAAAAGACCCTTCAAAGAGTACAATATGTGAGACCTGCTGTTCTAAAGTATTACAATGTTATGCACCAAACCTTTGTTGTGAATCTTACATACGATCCACAGGTCCTTCAAGGTGAAGATTGATATTCTCGATATTCTTCATACGTGCATGCATGTGGTGGACGCATTTTTTTTTCTTTCTTTGCTTCAATGTATGATAATTTTTTTATGTGTAAAGATAATAAATAAAGATATATATATATATATATATATATATATATATATATTGATCAGACAATTTAGTTTTCACAAAGGAGGTTCGCACTTGCTTCTCTCCTGGTTTAAATGTATTTAACAAAGTTGGTGAGTTCAACCGGGTTATATATGAAATTGATTACATACAGTTAACCTCTTACAGACTTGTTCATACATTTATACTTTCATACACAAAACTGGATTGATACTGCGTTTCCTGGCTTTAAATTGTGGAGAAGTGGAAGGAACTGATATAAAATGTTTAATGTTCCCATGAGACATGCATGTATACATATATGCATTACAAAGTTGTGGGAAATATTTAATTAAAAAAGATACATTTTCCAACCTTGCCTTTGCCAACAGTAACAGTTGTTGTTATGGATACAAATATGATATGATTTCCACCAATTAAAAAGATGATGGAACATTTTGAATTTAAAGTCACTATTATTGATTATGACTTGTGTACAGAAGCTCTAATTTGCTGCAGCAATGACATTGCACTTGATAGTGATGGAACTCAAACAAATGCTTTTATAAAAAAAATACTTGAACATGTACTGTGATATTAATACTATTTTAAATAAAAATTACTGTTCAACCACTGTATTGCAATTTCTGGTTTTAGTATATGTTCACACATATATATATATATATATATATATATATATATATATATATATATATATATATATATATATATATATATATATATATATATATATATATATATATATATATATATATATATATATATATATATATATGTATATGGTCCTGCTGGTTTGCAAAAAGATATTATTAAACTATGTCCCTCATTTTGGACAATATGCCAAACCTGTAAGTGTGCCATTAAGGCTTGTGAAGATGATCTGTTGGTGAATGGTCAGTAGCAGTGATTTCAGCGAATGAGGCAGTTTATCAAAAGATCAGACCAGTGTAAAATATAACTGGTGGTTTATGGGGACACAGCAGACTGGAAGTGACCTGAGAAATCAATGAAACTTTAGATGTGTATTTAATATTCCATAGCATAATAACTTGGGGGTGGGGGGTAATATCTTCATGGGAGGGGATATCTTTGGGGGGAACCCTAAAAATAGGGTTCAGAGAGGGGGACCATAAAATGTTTTCACCGTTTGGGGGGGAGGGAGGGAGAGGCCTACCCTCAAAGACCACTCCATGGACAGACTGCCTACCCTCAAAGACCATTCCATTTACAGACTGCCTACCCTCAAAGACCATTCCATTTACAGACTGCCTACCCTCAAAGAACACTCCATTGACAGACTGCCTACCCTCAAAGACCACTCCATTGACAGACTGCCTACCCTCAAAGACCACTCCATTG
Source organism: Hermodice carunculata (assembly GCA_964020975.1). Lineage (NCBI taxonomy): Eukaryota > Metazoa > Annelida > Polychaeta > Eunicida > Amphinomidae > Hermodice > Hermodice carunculata. The sequence goes on along the minus strand of OZ026626.1, from coordinate 1,942,553 downwards.
ATAGACTGCCTACCCTCAAAGACCACTCATTTGACAGACTGCCTACCCTCAAAGACCATTCCATTGACAGACTGCCTACCCTCAAAGACCATTCCATTGACAGACTGCCTACCCTCAAAGACCACTCCATTGACAGACTGCCTACACTCAAAGACCATTCCATTGACAGACTGCCTACCCTCAAAGACCACTGCATTGACATACTGCCTACCTTCAAAGACCATTCCATTTACAGACTGCCTACCCTCAAAGACCACTCCATTGACAGACTGCCTACCTTCAAAGACCATTCCATTGACAGACTGCCTACCCTCAAAGACCACCTGATTAACAGACTGTGCTTGGTACATTTCATGACAAATTGCAACCTGCAGCTCTCATGGAGGCTGCTTAATACATCTACATAAACAATTTCAGTTTGTCGTTTGAGACTTATATTCCCCGAACAGTTTATGGGAAGGCCAGTATTATAGATGTAACTGGTGATGGGTTAAAACAAAAAGTCAGCTTGTGTAATGTATACCGACCTGCAAGAGACAGATATGAGGATATTGAATCTTTCATTAATGACATAGTACGCATATTATCAACTCTATCCAAGGAACCGTCGGTCAAAATGATTGTAGGTGACTACAATATTGACATGCTGAAAACAAATATAAGGGAAAAATACACAGATTTTCTAGACTTCATGCTCTATAACGATTTGTGACCCCAAATTACCTTACCAACTCGTTTGGTGAGAAACGTGCAACAATAATTGAGACTGTTTTCTGTAATCTCTCCCATGCTACAAAGTCATGCCACTCCGGCATCATTTTTACTAATTTATCGAATCACCTTCCTTATTTTGTCTGCCTGAATCAGAAAACAAATTCACACGGCCCTCCCAAATATGCGCAAATTCAGAAGCAAGATGCGGAGTCTGTAGAGGATTTCTATAACGAAATAAATAACACTAATATAATGGATTCTTTTATCCAAGATCCAAATTCAAATCCAAATATAAATTATGATAAGTTTGTTGGCATCATACAGCATGCCAAGGAGGAGCGTTTGCCTGTCAAAACTGTAAAATTTAGCAAATATTAAACATAAATTCTCACCTTGGGTGACGAATGGTATTCTGCGATCCATAAAATATAAAGATAATTTGTAACGCGAATTAAAGTGTACTAATCCTTAATCTTATCAATATCAAGTTATCAAACTGAACATAAAGACTTACAAATGCATCCTGGATAAAACTATTCGTCAATGTAAGCAAAACTATTGCCATTACCAATTTGATAAATTCAAAAAAGACGCTAGGAAGACTTGGGATACTATCAGGTCAATTCTCAGTATAAATAAAAAAAAAAAGATTTCACACAGTTTTTCAAAGTGGATGACACACAAATGTCAAACAAAGGTGGAATAGCCAAACATTTCAATGAATTTCTTACAGAAATAGGCCCCAAATTAGCTTCTAAACTAAATTCAACTAATGTACCAGCCTTAACTACTTATCTTAGCAATCAACACGACGTGTTTCTCTTTTCTCCAGTGTCTTTTAATGATGTTCAAACGATTTTCAATAAGTTGAAGCCTAAAATGAGCTCTGGCCACGATTTATTATCTATGAAACTTCACAAAGGCATTAGTAATACTTTAGTTCAACCTCTGATACTAATCATTAACCAGTCGTTAGTAACTGGCACTTTTCCTGATAACTTAAAGTTGGCAAAAGTGATACCTGTGTATAAAAAAAGGAGATAATGCCAGTTTTGATAATTATAGACCAATCTCACTCCTTTCTGCGCTCTCAAAAGTCTTTGAAAAAGTTGTCTATCATCTATTATATAACTTTTTCACTTCGAACAATTTGTTTTATAACAGTCAACATGGTTTCAAACAGTTACACTCTACTGAAACAGCAGCACTAGAATTTATAGACAGAACCTACCAACTTCTTGATTCATGAAAAATACCCATAATCATCTATCTTGACCTGTCAAAGGCATTTGATACCTTGGATCATGGCACTTTTCTTCATAAATTAAACTACTATGGAATACGTGGCACTGCTTTAAATTGGTTTAAAAGTTACTTGACTAATAAACTTCAATTTGTCGAGTCTGATGGCATGCAATTTAAATCATTACCTGTTGCTACAGGTGTACCACAGGGTTCAATTTTAGGTCCCCTTCTTTTCATTTTATATATATATAAATGATATTTATCTGGTCTCCTCAAAATTTACTGCTATTCTCTATGCCGATGACACAACCCTCATAAACTCTCTATGCTCCTTTCATTTCAACAGTGGATCTATTACTGAAAATCTCTCAGCAAATATTAATTTTGAGCTAGACAAAGTACACAACTGGTTTGTAGCAAATAAGCAATCCTTAAATGTTTCCCAAACCAGAGCATAAACATACCCAAAGGTGGCCCCCGCGATAGCGGATTAAATATCCTTAGTGGGTTTAATCCTGACTTTTTGTCTTGAAATAGCTTCTTCCCTTTCTGTATGTAAGTCATATATTTGTTTACAACTTTGTATTGGTATTATCTGCTTATATGATTTTCTGAGTCTGAGTCTGAGTCTGAGTCTGAGTCTGAGTCTGAGTCTGAGTCTGAGTCTGAGTCTGAGTCTGAGTCTGAGTCTGAGTCTGAGTCTGAGTCTGAGTCTGAGTCTGAGTCTGAGTCTGAGTCTGAGTCTGAGTCTGAGTCTGAGTCTGAGTCTGAGTCTGAGTCTGAGTCTGAGTCTGAGTCTGAGTCTGAGTCTGAGTCTGAGTCTGAGTCTGAGTCTGAGTCTGAGTCTGAGTCTGAGTCTGAGTCTGAGTCTGAGTCTGAGTCTGAGTCTGAGTCTGAGTCTGAGTCTGAGTCTGAGTCTGAGTCTGAGTCTGAGTCTGAGTCTGAGTCTGAGTCTGAGTCTGAGTCTGAGTCTGAGTCTGAGTCTGAGTCTGAGTCTGAGTCTGAGTCTGAGTCTGAGTCTGAGTCTGAGTCTGAGTCTGAGTCTGAGTCTGAGTCTGAGTCTGAGTCTGAGTCTGAGTCTGAGTCTGAGTCTGAGTCTGAGTCTGAGTCTGAGTCTGAGTCTGAGTTATTTATACCAGCTGGTAGAGAACTACCTGTCTTGAGAGATCACTATTTGATCAGCCCTGGGGATGGTCTCCCCAAACAGATTTCATTGTGTTCTGTACTGTACCATACTGTACTGTACCATACCATGCTGTACCATAGTGCACTGTACTGTACCATACTCTACCTTACAGTACTGTACTGTACAATATTTAACTGTACCATACCATACTGTACCATACTGAACAGTACCATAGTGTACTATACCATACAGTACTGTGCTGTGCTGTACTGTACCATACTTTACCATACCGTACTGTAGTGTACCAAACTATATTGTACCATTCTGTACTGTACTGTATTGTACCATACTTTACCATACCGTACCATAGTGTACCACACTATATTATACCATACTGTACTTTACTGTACCATGTTGTACCTTATTTACCATCCTGAACTGTCCTGTACTGCACTGCACTGTACCATAGTGTACTGTACTGCACTGTACCATACCATAATGTACTGTGCCATACTCTACCTTATGGTACTGAACTGTACCATATTTAACTGCACCATACCATACTGTACCATACTGAACAGTACCATAGTGTACTACACCATACCGTACTGTATTGTGCTGTACTGCACCATACAGTGCCATACCATACTGCACCATACCGTACTGTACTGTACCTTACCATAATGTGCTACACTGTACCATACTGTACTGTACTGTACGTTATTGTACCATATTTAACAATCATACTATCACATAGGTCTATACCTTGTCCTGTAAATTTTTAATTTTTGGTACATGTCAATGGGTTATACAGAATGTGCCTTTGAGTCAGACCAGATCTGTAAAAAACATTGTAATCTGTAAACAAATCTCTGTGATTTTTTGTCAGTATTTTTGTGTTTTTCAGACTTCGTGCTGGTTTTTGAAGAGGGTCATGAGTCAATAGAAAAGAAGAAAGAGGGCAAACAGGAGGTGCCTGTTAAGGGGAGCAAGCTGAGCACGCAGGAGAAACATGAGCTCTGGCGCCAGAAGTTCATGAGCAGCCTGAGGAAGGCAGGAGTGGACATGGAGGAGGTGAGAACAAACTTCTTGTTGCCTGAAGGTAGGAGTGGACATGGAGGAGGTGAGAACAAACTTCTTGTTGCCTGAAGGTAGGAGTGGACATGGAGGAGGTGAGAACAAACTTCTTGTTGCCTGAAGGTAGGAGTGGACATGGAGGAGGTGAGAACAAACTTCTTGTTGCCTGAAGGTAGGAGTGGACATGGAGGAGGTGAGAACAAACTTCTTGTTGCCTGAAGGTAGGAGTGGACATGGAGGAGGTGAGAACAAACTTCTTGTTGCCTGAAGGTAGGGGGTGGACATGAGGAGGTGAGAACAAACTTCTTGTTGCCTGAAGATAGGGGTGGACATGAGGAGGTGAGAACAAACTTCTTCTTGTTTGAAGATAGGGGTGGACATGGAGGAGATGAGAACAAACTTCTAGTTGCCTGAAGGTAGGGGTGGACATGGAGAAGGTGAGAACAAACTTCTTGTTGCCTGAAGGTAGGGGCGGACATGGAGGAGGTGAGAACAGACTTCTTGTTGCCGGAAGGTAGGGGTGGACATGAGGAGGTGAGAACAAACTTCTTGTTGCCTGAAGGCAGGAGTGGACATGGAGGAGGTGAGAACAAACTTCTTGTTGCCTGAAGATAGGGGTGGACATGAGGAGGTGAGAACAAACTTCTTCTTGTTTGAAGATAGGGGTGGACATGGAGGAGATGAGAACAAACTTCTAGTTGCCTGAAGGTAGGGGTGGACATGGAGAAGGTGAGAACAAACTTCTTGTTGCCTGAAGGTAGGGGCGGACATGGAGGAGGTGAGAACAGACTTCTTGTTGCCTGAAGGTAGGGGTGGACATGGAGGAGGTGAGAACAAACTTGTTGTTGTTTGAAGATAGGGGTGGACATGGAGGAGGTGAGAACAGACTTCTTGTTGCCTGAAGGCAGGAGTGAAAAAGTCAAATGACGGAGTGAAATTTGAAGGAAGTTGATCACATGACTGCAGCCCATTAAACAAAGTGCCCAGTCTTGCACCATGCACTGAATCTGGGACTGTGCAATACAAATGCACAATGACTTGGCCTTTCTTTAAGTAGGACATTCTCTCTCATACATACAGAGTGAATTGATCATTTTTATGCACAAAATATAAAATACATTGCACCTTCTTTACAATGTGACAACTTAAAAGGTAGAAAACAGTATTCTCTCTCGAATACAATACTTCACAAAATATAGAATACCACATTTCTGTCTATAGTCCTTCATCACAAAATGAGGAATACGGTGTACCTTCTCTATAATACTTCATCACAACATGTAGAATACAGCATGCTGTCTGTATAGTGCCTCAGTAGTCAGCAGCAGGGACAACTTGTCATTATGCACTGTTTGCTAAATCTATACATGAGCAGGAAATGTGCAGGCACATGACAGTATTCAGCTGATACTGCTAAAGAATGTCCAGTCATGTGACAGTATTTATCTGAAACTACTTAAGAATATCCAGTCACATGACAGTATTTAGCTTATACTGCTTAAGAATGTCTGGTCACGTGGCAGTATTTAACTGACACTGCTTAAGAATGTCCAGTCATGTGACAGTATTAAACTGACAATGCTAAAGAATGTCCAGTCATGTGACAGTATTCATCTGAAACTACTTAAGAATTTCTGGTCACATGACAGTATTTAGATGATGTTGCTTAAGAATGTCCAGTCTGATGATAGTATTTATATGAAACTACTTAGGAATGTCGAGGCACAAGACGGTATTTATAAGATATATATACTGCTTAATAATGTCCGGTCATGTGGCAGTATTGATTTCAGCTGATACTGCTTTAGAATATCTGGTCACATGACAGTATTTTGCTGATACTATTTAACAAGGTCGTGTCACATGACAATTAAGCAGATACAGCTTAAGAATGTCCAGTCACATGACAGTATTTAGCTGCTACTGCTTAAGAATGTACACTCTGGTGTGGAATTATGGAGAGAGGACAAATTACTGTCTACTGTCACTGATATTATGATGGGTTTTTTTTTTTTTTTTTTGGTTTCTTTTTTGACAGGAAACCGTGGAGGTGAACAAGAAGATGATCTACTTCATTAAGCTCCATGCTCCCTGGGATGTTCTGTGCTTCTACGCTGAGGACCTCTGTCTACGAGCACCTCTACAGGTGCGTGTGTGTGTGTGTGTTTGTGATACAACATGAAGGTCTCCCTTTTGTTTTGTTCTGAGGATCATGCATACTCTTTGAGGTCATTTTGGGGGCTCTCCAGGATTTTCAGAGGGTCTGTTGTATCCTTTAAGTTCAAATTTGGAGATCACAAGTCAGTTTCCGTGCATCATATATGCACATTTGGACCATGTCTAGAACTGTGTTGAGCTTCTAAATGAGCCAAAGAACCACCAAGTTTCACATGCTGATATGGTGCCGAAAATTATCTTAGCATAAAATGTAAGTTGATGGCGCATTGATAACTCCTTCCATAGCAGTCCCTGATTTTTCCGTGGATTTAAGATGACAATTGCATATTTGAATTCTTCATGAAAAGAGCTTTCGTTCAAGTACCAACATGCCTATAGTCTTAAGTCAGTGGTTCTGGCACTGCCTGGCAAGTCATGCTGCAGCTGCCCTTGTGGCAGCTGCAGCATGACTTGCCAGGCAGTGCCAGAATCACTGACCAAGGCCTGTGACCATAGTATGGAATGAGTTAATACAGCAGGATCACACGTGCCTTTCACCTCTGCGAGCCCAGTTTGATTCAAAGTCAGGGATGTAAGTGGAAAGAGCTCCTACCACTCTGATTATGTCCTTCAGTTTGCTCCACCAAACAATTAGGCAGGAAAGTGTATGCCTACACTGTGCTCCACCAAACAGTTAGGCAGGAAAGTGTCCCCCTACACTGTGCTCCACCAAACAGTTAGGCAGGAAAGTGTACACCTACACTGTGCCATGGATAGTCATTAACTCCCTCAATGCCAAATTTTGCACTGAGTCAACAGCTTTTCTCGGTGCGCATTGGCCACAGTGTGCCCAATGTGCCGAGAAGAGCTGTTGACCTGGGATATTCTGGTACTGGAATGAAAGGTCTTTTTACAAGGAACACCAATCTGGAATCCTTATGATAATTCAGACTTGTCTGACTTAAGTAGGTCGACTTTAGACGTGATTGGCAGTGAAAGGGTTACTGTGGGCCTGGTCTGTTTGACACCATGTAAAACATAGGGGTCAATGTCAAATGTATTACATGTAAAACATAGGGGTCAATGTCAAATGTATTACATGTAAAACATAGGGGTCAATGTCAAATGTATTACATGTAAAACATAGGGGTCAATGTCAAATGTATTACATGTAAAACATAGGGGTCAATGTCAAATGTATTACATGTAAAACATAGGGGTCTATGTCAAATGTATTACATGTAAAACATAGGGGTCAATGTCAAATGTATTACATGTAAAACATAGGGGTCAATGTCAAATGTATTACATGTAAAACATAGGGGTCTATGTCAAATGTATTACATGTAAAACATAGGGGTCAATGTCAAATGTATTACATGTAAAACATAGGGGTCTATGTCAAATGTATTACATGTAAAACATAGGGGTCAATGTCAAATGTATTACATGTAAAACATAGGGGTCAATGTCAAATGTATTACATGTAAAACATAGGGGTCAATGTCAAATGTATTACATGTAAAACATAGGGGTCAATGTCAAATGTATTACATGTATTTTTTTTTTTTTGGCCAGTTCTATGCTTGTTTTCCCAGGATTTACAGAATGCCAGTGGCTGCAGAGAGCCCAGTCCATCATGTAACAGCTGCCACTATGACATGGGATGTTCAATTCATCCCAGTTCACCACATTCACACATTTATGCTTTCATTGAATAACCTGCACACACACACAGGGACAAGGTGTGTACAACTCAAAGTTGCACAGACCCCTAGCCATTCCCAAGCTTTGTTTCAGCAAACATGGGGACAGGGCTATACAATCACTAGGACTTCCTATGATTTTGGTCTGCAGACTACAGGGGCAACTTGCAAGTGTGGCACACCTCAACATCTGGCACAGGCGGAGTGTATTAGTTGGGCCCACATGCATGTTTTAGGTCAATCTAGTCACAGAGCTCTTCCCCGGGCCTCGGTTTGGCATCAGAAGTGCCCACGTGACCATACACAAGCATGCCAATTAATTAGCATACTAGTAGGGTAATGTCTCAATCATGAGGAGATTAATGTTGTATGGGCAAAAGGATGTACTGCAACCACTGAAGTATTTGTTAAGTTTAACTCTGAAATGAGATATACATGAAGCCACTGAATATCATATTTCACTTGCACCCAAAATGAAATAAAACACATTTTTGCTGAGTCCCTGAAATTATTACTTGTTAATTTTGTGATTAGGAAATGGAGGTAACATGTTGGAGGTCAGAACACAGATACATGTACATAATTATGCTTCTATAGATAAGACTCAGTGATAGAATTTTGTATTTTATTTATCAATGACTCACACAGCTTGGGATCACTATTTGCTCAGTGTCAGATCCTTTTTATTTATAGGCGTCTGCCATCCTTGATTGGGTTATCATTTTAAGTTTGTTTGAAATCTCTTACAGTGAAACCTCTCTTGTAAGACCACCCCTAGGGATGACCAAATCGTGGTGTCTCAAGACAGGTGGTCTCTCATAGGAGGTAAAAATAACAAGAAAAGTACTTTTGGTCTTTTGAGGAAGGTGGTCTCTTAAGGCAGGGTACCATTGTATTTGTGTGGTGATGGGGTGGGGGTGGGGTAATATATGGGTAGAGCTTGGTTTTGTTAAGTTATAGTGTAATCAAGGGTAGCTAGGACACTTACAGATGTACAGACATGCAGGGATTTTTAGGTGGGGCTCCGTAAGGAGACCGCCTCTCATGTACATAGTACATAGTAGACCTAAAAAGTTCAATATTTGAAAACCAGGAACTATTCCTGTCGTGTTAATAGTCCTGATTTGTGACAAGACTTTATTCTTAACATTTGCCATCGGCAAAATAAACAAGACTGATACCTGAAGGGTTTAATAAGAGAAAATACTCTGTCACCACTGGTCACAATTGCTGAAAATGCCTAACTGTTAGCTGAAGATGCCGAACTGTTAGAATGTGCCAAGGACGCACATATGGCGAACGTTATGTATTCTGGTGCAAACAAGAAACCGATTTTAAAAAGGTGTAGGTTATTTTCTTTTATTTGTGCTCTAAATGGTAACACTGGTATTACTGCTCATTGCTGATGTAAAATGTAGATGTTCTTGATTGATCTATGCACATTATCAGGACCTTTCTGTTTAAAGAAGTTCCGTATCTTGCTTGTATTCGTGCGTGAATGTGACGTCTAATCTTTGAACTTTGAACTTTTGTCAGGTCAATGAGGCTCTCCGTGGGTTTTTGCATATCCAGACAGTTGCCAGTCTGAACACGTCCAAAGATGCATCAGACGGAAAAAATCCATTGAGCATTCGTTACAGTGATCTAAAAAGTCCACGAGAAAATGTAATCAAGTTATCACTTCCCCTTACGAGTCTTGTGCAAGTACGCTGTTTTGGCGCAATATGTAAAGTGGTTTAAAGTGGGTAAATAGAAAGAATTCAATTGGGTTCAGAGATGGGACGAAATATTGCCGTTTAGAGTTCAGCTTTTACAATGTGTATGTGTGATTGGTACATTTGCCGGGTCCTACTGTGCAATGCGTATTTTATATTTTGCCGGGTTCCAGCAGTTGTTTTTGAACGGTGATGGAAATATATCAAGACATTTCAAAGATTGTTAGTACCAAGAATCGATAGTCCGACGGTATCAGTGGCTTTCTGTGTCTTGCGTGTGTTTTAAGTCCTACATTTGTCCAAAAAGACCATCGTTTTGTTCATCGGCTTGAATGTCATTAGCATAATGTAGGTATATAAATAATGCTGCGCAAGCGCAATGTTATTAGATCTTATTACCGTTCGGGTTATAGGAAATGCACTGATTTTACTGTTTATGAATAACACGAATCTTTCACTTTGATGTTTATTGCTTAAAGAAAGGACAGAATAGAAAATAGATAGATTTTTTTGATCTGTTGTCGTCTACTTTCAACATAATCAAACTAGCGTGGGAGCGAGCGTATTTTGGAGATCGTTTATGCGCACGCGTAATGTGTTATAACATATGTAAAGCAGCCACAGTGACGTATGAAAAGACCTGTTGCCGAATCCACTGCGAAGAGGTGGAACTAGAAAAAGACGTGAGGATTACTCTGTAGTTTCACAGGTAAGTGTGTGTTTTTCATGTTTCGTTGTTTTATATTGTGTATATTACACGAGCGAAGATATGTTTGTATAAAATTTGACAGGTTCCCTGCCACTTGCGGTGTCATCGCATCAATGTGGTATCATGCGGTCATTGCCATGTTGACCATCACATGAACATTATAGCGATGTCGTTCATCATGAGCACATGCTTTTGAATATCGGTGTATTGCTCACAAATTCAACTTGATGTGTGTTTTGAAGTCGTAATATACTGAGTTGTTATTGTATGTCACTTGGTTTGCTTTATTGATTGTGTTCAATTGATTGTGGGATTCTGAGATGAATCAAAATCTAGGTCATGGATCCGAACGAGAAGTGGATGTTTGTAAACATTGCCATGCTGATACTGTCAACATTTTCAGATCATGTTTTGAATGACCTATCACTCAGTGCTGTACTCAACCTTACGCTTGTTAAGGCCACTTTGTTTGATGCTACAACTTTTTCTCTTCGATTGATATACTATGTAGGGAAACTGTGTGCCAGAACAGTCACAGAGAGATCGGAAAAGTTGTGTTTTAATGGGAGGGAAAATGGCGTCAGTGAAAACTATTATTAAAGCAAAGCAAAACTTATAATTTAAAAGTTGGTTTGATTCATTTGCATGTTGAGCTTTAGATTTGTCACATCGTAATCATTCATAACTTGCCTTTTTTGAACGATCTGAATAGAGGTTAAAATGTATGTATATGTATATATGTGCATATTTTAAGTGTGATCAAAACCTCATCTTCTGCTGGGGTTTTGGTGTGATTTGTGAGGTCCATATTCGTGCATGCCCTTGGAATGGAAAATGACAACCTGTATGTATCAAATGTACAGGGTGGCCTTTTACAGATCAAGGGTAGAAACTAAAGCAGAGGAGAAGCACTTCCAGTGATGAGGGGGCTAACAATTCTGTTTTTATTTTGCAACACCTGATTAAAGTGTACTGGAGCTCAAATGAAATAATACAGTGAAAACTGAAAGCGACACTCAGTTATCTGACATATTCATTATCATGACACAAATTTGAAGGGACTGAAGTTGTTGTTCCTTTGTTTTTTCACTCATTAATCTGAAATATTCAGATATCTTACACATTGTCTTGGAAAAAAATAGTGTCATTCTTACGAGTTGTTCATTGTGCCTCCTGTGTGTTGACCCTTACAAACATTAAAAATGTAGCAATCAATAAAGCAGACTTAGTGACATACAATAACAACTCAGTATAAGACTTCAAAACACACATCAAGTTGAATTTGTGAGCAATGGGCCGATATTCAAAAGCATGTGCTCATGATGAGCGATACCGCCATAATGTTCATGTGATGGTCAACATGGCAATGACTGCGTAGATACCACATTGATGCGATGACACCGCAAGTGGCAGGGAACCTGTCAAATTTTATACAAACACATCTTTGCTCGTGTAATATATACAATGTAAAACAACGAAATATGAAAAACACACACTTACCTGTGAAACTACCGAGTAATCCTCCGTCTTCTTCTAGTTCCACCTCTTCGCAGTGGCTTCGGCAACAGGTCTTTTCATATGTCACTGTGGCTGCTTTACAAATGTCATAACTCATTATGCAAGCGCATAAACGATCTCCAAAATACGCTCGCTCCCACCCTAGAAATCAATTTTTGTTTGATCATACAATTTATTGTTTTTCCTCTGTTGATTTGTGGTAAATTATGTCATGATGCTTTGTACACAGCAATACAATGTTTTCTCAATTAAATTGTAATAACACTCACATATTTTCCTTTAAGAAATGTCAGCACCATGGCATCTGTTTACCAGTATCTAAGACACTTAGAACCATTTGCCTATGTAAGCCAATCAGATTGCCCGATTTGGGTCATGTGACCCTCCCCCTTCAACATTTATATGACATACTTTATTGCCAATTTCTGCTACAAACCACTTATTTCTGTGTTTGTATGGCTCTCTTCTAAGGGTCAGAGTTGATGATATATAGTTTTGAGGATTACAGACATTAACAGGTAAAGATTACAGGGAAAAAATGTTGGGCCCCAACATAGGGTACGGCTAAATCTGACCCATGGGAGGCTATCTGCAGCGGGATTTTCATTCAGGATGGAAACATGACTGTGACTGGGGAGATACTTACACATCTGGATGTAATTACTGACCACAAATATGCACCATTGGGCCATGGGACCCAGGGGGACAGGCCTAGAAGATCAATCAGGGAGAGTTCAATTCCAGGTTTTCTATTGGGGATGGGGGGGGGGGCAGGTTAAACTCAAATTTCTTTAATTGAACTTAGCACACAGGAGTGACTCTTGTGTATATGTCAGATGTGTTTGCGGCCTATGTTTGAGTGACTGTTGTGTATATGTCAGATGTGTTTGTGGCCTATGTTTGAGTGACACTTGTGTATATGTCAGATGTGTTTGTGGCCTATGTTTGAGTGACTCTTGTGTATATGTCAGATGTGTTTGTGGCCTATGTTTGAGTGACACTTGTGTATATGTCAGATGTGTTTGTGGCCTATGTTTGAGTGACTTGTGTATATGTCAGATGTGTTTGTGGCCTATGTTTGAGTGACACTTGTGTATATGTCAGATATGTTCGTGGCCTATGTTTTAAAATGTTTGTGAGCCATTTATTTTCAGTCTTCCTATGATTTTAGCTAATTTTGGCTGTCTGTCCCCAGTAGAAATGAGGGTGGGGTAAGATTTCTTGATGCATCCATGCAGGGGTGGTACAAAATGGCCTGTAACCCCAATTTTATGAAAGTAGACTTGTCCTCCAGTACAGAAATACCCTACATGGTGATTCCATGTCAAGATCTATAAGGGGTGTATGTCCCCAGAAAGTGACCACCCCTCTTTAGAAATATGGGAAAATGAGGTCATCTCAGACTCCCTTAAGCTTGCTCATCAAGCTAACAAGTGGGCTGAGTGCAAAGGGGATATTATGTATGGGCCCAGTAGATATCTACGTCTCCAAATCTGTAAGGGATTAGGGTTTCAAGGAAAGACTCCAGTAAGTTTAGCTGATTTGAAAGTACATGTAGGACACAGTGAAATTTTTAGGGGGTACCCCTTAAAAATGAATGTTTGAGCTGCCTCTCATTGGGCCTATGGGCTGACTCTATGGATATTTTATGGAAGAAATGAACAAATCAACTCTCAAAAGGCATCACACATTCACAATTTATGCTTTCATTTCGTAAATTACGGATTATATACAAACATAAAAGACTGGGGCAGGAAAGATGCAATGGTTGTCTCTGTGCTATACAGTGTATTCAGTGTCAAAACATATTTTATGACACATTTTGTGTTTCTTTCAGTTGGTGCTATGCAATGAAATTGAACTATAATGTGACTGTGTGGCTGGTATACGTTGACCTTGTATTTACAATGATCCCTAGCCAAGTTGCCAGGTATACAGCATGTAGACACAGGTGAACAGAGGATCATGTGACAGGTGTATTTTGAATCCTCACTCCTATTGTCTGCATTCGCAACAGCTTCCAGAAAGGCCGTGAAGTATGTCAGAGGCCCTTCTGTTGTATAGGGACAGAACCACCTTGTGTTAAACACATGCGGTCTTGATACAATGCATTAAACACATGCAGTCTTGATACAATGTATTAAACACATGCAGTCTTGATACAATGTATTAAACACATCCGGTCTTGATACAATGTATTAAACACATGCAGTCTTGATACAATGTATTAAACACATGCAGTCTTGATACAATGTATTAAACACATGCAGTCTTGATACAATGTTAAATGTAAAGTGATCACACAGTTGATACAAAGTTACAACTGCATGAAATTAACCTTTTGGCAGGCCACAAGTACTGCATATGCTAGCTGTCTGACCTGTGGGAGTCCAAGTGTTAAAGCTAGCTGCTGCATCACTGTAAAAATATAATTATGTAGGATCTATGATGACCACAGCACAAGGATATGATACTCCACTTTTACCATTACATAGATAGTTATTGGAAATATCCAGAGAGGACCGGGTTCATTACTTGCAAAGTGTATGCTGTGGCAAACCTTCTATATGTTATGAAGTTTTCGTATAGAAGATAGGTTAAATGTTTTGTGAATTTTAGCATCACATTAATGAAATAAGATGGAACAGTTGTTTAGTGTAGCTTTTTCATCAGCATATAGATAGGCTATGTGTACAACTTGTAAATTAGATTCTCAGAGTGGAAAGCCTACAGGGCTTACTGTATTATCATCAATTTTTATGAGGGATAAATATTCCTGAATATTTCCCGAGTAGACCCTATTTGGGAGCATTTAACTCTCAAAAATTTTGGCAGATTATTAAAATCTAATAAAGTCACAACACAACACAATAACATCCTGCATGGCACTTTCACTTTATTTTAAACCTGAGTGACCTGGAAAGGTCAAAGTGCATACATTCCTGTTGATTACTCTGTACATGGAATGGAATGGCCATTGCAATACTAATGCACGTTTTCAACTTCTCCAAAACAGTTGATCTGTTGTCTCCTGATTTAGTACAGAGAATCTATAGGTCTGATCACTTTTTACCATATAATAATATGTAATCTTGAGGTCAAAGGTTAAGATCAAGTCATTGCCTTTTTATACTGTCAACAATTTTCACATATTGGCTTATATCTTCTTAATGGTGAATCATAGTCTCAAGGTTACTATCAAACATTCATGAGAAAGTACCTGTGGGCTTTCAATCTGATGGGTTTATTTTAAACCTGAGTGACCTGGAAAGGTCAAAGTGCATACAATCCTGTTGATTACTGTGATTTCACTTTATTTTGCTGTGTTTTTATTTTCGCTTATTTCTCTGATGGCACAAAACCATGAAAATAAAAGCACAGTTAAATCATGGAAATATTATTTGATTTCAGTTTAATGCCTGAAAATAAGTGTATTCACAGTACTATGCAAGTCAGTGTGGATTGCAATGCTCACTCACATTGTCCACTTCTCAAAAACAATTGACCTGATTCACTTCAAACTTGGTGGAGGTGTACTTCAGGTAGGTATCCACCAACTATGTTCCAATGGTCAAGCTCCAATGATTTTTGGATTTTTTTTTTTTTTTTACCTATTTCTGTAGTTAATTTTTACACTTCTGTTGATTGCCATGTAAGTCTATGGGTCTGCAATGGTAGTTCACTTTTTGACTTCATCAAAACCATAAGCCAGATTCACTTGAAATTTTGGGTCCATATTCTCCATAGATTTTGGGAATTTTTTCATATGATTGTTATGACCTTTAGGTCAAGGTCACAATGCCTTGCAAAATAATATGGTTTCCCTGCCATATCTTAAAATGGGTATAATTGAAGCCCATCAAACTTTGTCATCATTTACCCAGGTGAGATTTCTCTTAAATTTGCTAAGAGATGCTCTTGAGATCAAAGGTCAAGGTCAAACTTTCAGCAGAAGAATGGTGGCCCTCTTAGAGGGATGGCTTCTGATAAGAAGTGCCTAATGGGTAGATACATCATTTTTTTTGCATGAAAAAGTTGCTTCTAGTTAAAATATGAAAAGAAGCTTCCACATTCATAAATGGGGAGACCTTGTACACTTAATACTTTTTTGTGGTGTCAATTTGGGAAAATAAAACTTGCAAAAATCTCTTTTGAGGCTAATTTGGGAAATTGTATGCTCAGTTGATAGTTTATATGTATGAAGTGTCAACTGAAAGAAAAGTAAACAATTTACAGGTGTTACAAGTATTAAATGTCAACTATTGTTTCATCAACAAATAACGCACACATAAATTATGTATTTAGAGAGAGATATAGTTATAGTCACAAAAAAAACAAAAAAAAACAAAAAAAAAAAAAAACCGAGACAGCAGGTGCTAGGATGATCCACAAAAATGGAGCCTTATTTCCAGTGGGATCCAGTCAGGTAACTCATAATATATAAAATAAATATGTATTTTGAGGTGGCATAAGACTTACTTGGTAATACAAAGTCATGAATAAAAGTGTGCCACAGAACCATACAATTTATTCTAGTCTACAGGTATCTGTATTTTTTGCCCAGCTGACTTGTCAGTCACCTGAGCTTTTAGGATGGGCTTCTGTCCGTCGTCCATGCGTCTGTCCACAGTTACATTTTCGAATTCTTCCCCGAAACCATCTGTCAGATTCACTCCAAACTTAATGGCCATGTACCTGGGGTGGGTCTCTACCAAGTTGTTCAGATGGTCACAGTCCAGTGATTTTTGGATTTTTTACGAATTTTTTCGTTCATCTTGGCGGGCAAATCTTAAAAAATCTTTTTCTCCAAAATGGCTCACCCTATTGCTTCGGTATCACATAGGAATACTCCTAGGGACTCTTAGTTTCAAATTTGTTCACCAGGTGGCACTTCAATTTTTGCCATTTTTTTAATGATTTTTTGTGTGTTTTTGCTATTTGCAGCTTCTCCAGAATTGTCTCTCAGATTAAGCTAAAACTTGGGGGATATGTTCCTTGTAGAAGGGTCAAACAAGTTGTTCACAAGGTAGTACTGCTGTGGATTCCTGATTTTAAACGATTTTTTCAATTCGGGTACTCATTGGTAAATGCAGCTTTCCTATTGATTACTGTGTAACTCAGTGGGCATTCATATGCTAACTTCTCTTTTTGCAGCTGCTTAAAATGAAATACACACAGATGTGTTTGTTTTTGTGTATTTTGGTACCAATGTGTATTTATCTAGTTATTTGATTATTGTAGTTCAATGAATAGCCACAAGAGGGCAACTTCTTCATGTAGCCAATAGCCATTCTGTGTTGTAAAAGCTTTGGCCCAGGGGGACTACTCTCTATACTGAGTGTAATGGGGATGTGCCGCTCTGAAGGATGCCTTTTCGCCGGTATTTTCCCCAACAAAGGTATCAATTTTCCCAAGATTTCCCTAACGAAGGTCCATAAATTTTTCTGAGACCCCTAACCAAGGTCACTGGTAAAATCAAAGGGCCCTAATCAAGACCAGACGATTTACGCTCCAGCCCCGTGAACAGGGCGCATGCTGCGTAAGTGATGGACGTGCCCTAATGAAGATCCATTATTTGGTAGGATGGGAGCCCTAATGAAGGGTCATTCTGAAAAACTTGAGCTGCACACCCCTACCTAAAAAAAGTGGGGAGTGCCCCCCCCCCCCCCCGGGAGCTTTGGCCCCCAGTGGGTGTTTGATGCTTATAAAGTATTCTATAACTTAGACATTGAGACTGAAATACATGTAGTGTAGACAAATGTGTAAAAGTGACAAGGTTTGGCACTGATTGTAATCCAGTAAAAGTAGGACCGTGTGGGCTGGTAGAGTTCAAGAAAGCAGACAAAGGATCAGCAGTGGTCATTTAGAACTCGACTGACTACAGGAGTGAGGCTTTGAAGCAACTGTCTAATAAAGTGGAAGTGAGTCTGAGCAGCTTCTTGGTCTCACAGTCCAGGAAGTTGCTCTGTCTGTAGAAAATTTTAAAAAAGGATTTGCTTTTGTTTACAATATTATTCATTATTTCATCACCAGAGAGGCATTGATCCAGTTTCAGCCCTAAATAAGTCAGTAATGATGTTGGTTCATGATCTATATGAGTCAAAATATGATGTTGTTGTGATAAATTTTAAAAATGTATGAGTTTTCTTTTGAACACATGATAAGAGACTTTTTTTGCTTGATTAATAAAGATATGTGATTCCAAATCTTTTGGTACTTTATATTTACACAAAATAATGATGAATTAGTGTGACCAGGAAAAACATGAAAATCTTATCTGCTATCTTCAATTACAAGAATGTGCAGCTAAATTTGGTATGAACATGTTCTGGATAACTTTAGGAAAGAAACCATTTCTGATTTTACACATAAACATACCAGCTAAAATTGTCAAATTTTATTATATTGTATAATATAGAAAAAGAAAACTGAACATGTATAAATATATATCTTGATTGAATCGTTACTAAGAATTGCAGAAGAAACACACATTATTGGGTTATTTTTTAGCTCTGTTGACCAAAGGTGGCAGAGCTTATGCAACAGCTCATGTTTGTCCGTCCATCCATCCGTAAACTTTTGGTCGTTAGCGAGATACCATACACAGTTTTCAAGTTAGCCCAATATAACTCTCAGGACATAAAGGGTGGATGAAAATCTAGGTCTGTTTGGATGTTGGTGGCACCACCTACAATATTATGTAATATAGGGATCAAAATATGAAAATCTTGAGAATACTCTAGCATCTTTAATTTTTGACAGATCTTCACCAAATTTGGTGGAATTGTGGAGGTCAAAGTCTAAGTTGCGAAAGACACTGATGGTGCTACCTATAATTGATGGAAATTATGAGCCAAAATGTGTTTTAAGATATAAAATTCCATATCTGCAAAAGGAATTGGATTAGACTTGCCAAATTTATAGGATATATATAGACCATGTCCAAAGGTACAATGTTATGTATTATCAGTGACGCTGACCTATTTTTGTGAGGTCACCATGCCGGTAAAGTTGAAAGACTTTATTTTGTGATGGCAGGGTGGAGCTTGGACATCAATGGCAATGTCAGCACAGCACCAGGCCTATAAGCCTCTTGTATTACACACATGTCTGGGTGACCTTGATCTTCTGTCCCAAGGTCACTGAGAACATAAAGTTAATGACTCACTCATTGTTTTCTTGGTATATGCAATAGTATCCATCACAGGAATTGTACAAATAAGCTATAATTACATGTGAAGCAAAGAGCCATCTGGTGGACATTTTATACACTAAATATACATAAGCTTTATATGTTCAGAGGTCACTTGGGGACTCACAACTTTGAAATGAAGAGGTACAATATAGCCACAGTGCCAGCAGAGCATTAGGTCTATGGGCCTCTTGTTATCAAAATAAGGAGGATTTATCAAAGCTCTGGAAGATATGAATAGAATTAGGTGAACAAAAAATAGTGCAAGTATAACTATAGCCAAAGACGCACTGAGTCAGTCCAATATATTTGAGAATGCAGATCAAACAGTTGATGGTGTACAAGTGACAGGTGTTTGGTATCTGTTAGTGTACAGCTGATCAATGCTTCAGGGCCAAGCTGAGGCCCAATCAACTGCTTCCTGCACATCCTGCCAGCACACTTAGGAAATTAAAATGGTTGACATGGATCATTCGTCATATTTTTGTGGAAAAATAGGCATGTTAGTACTTGAATGGAGGGTCTGTGTATGTGAAATTTGAGTGTGAAACGGCTATTATAATATGAGGTGATCCCGCTTGTGACTCTGACTGGCAGTGTTCAGTGTACAGATTGAGTGAAGGTGGACAGACGGCAAAGATGTACATTGTAGTGATAAAATACTGGTAGCCTGGGAGCAGGTCAGACCAGGTTTACTGTCACAGCAGCTTGTCAGGACCTAAACTAAACACTGAAACCTTCTGCTGGAGTACTGAAGTACATGTACAGATAACTGCTGTAACAGTGACATAATGTACAAGTAACTACTACAGTGACATAATGTACAGATAACCACTACAATGACATAATGTACAGATAACTACTACAGTGACATAATGTACAGATAACTACTACAGTGACATAATGTACAGATAACTACTACAGTGACATAATGTACAGGCCTACTACAGTGACATAATGTACAGATAACTACTACAGTGACATAATGTACAGGTCAGGTCAGGCCAGAGACTTGGGGAGTCAGTCCTCCTGTCTTATGACATAATGGTCACCTGCACTTATTACTTATGCTGTGATGTTGTGCTCCTTGAAAAAAGAGCATTGTATACCAGAGGGAAGTCCTAGTGGTACAATATAAAAACAAACAAACAATGGCAGTCTGTACAGTACAAGATATCACTGAAACTTTTGATTGGTCCAAATGTGTACATACATCAGCATGAATAATAGTTTCTGCTCTATACAGCCAAGAGTAGCCAGACAAAAGACACGTCAGATGGCAACTGCTTCAACCTTTCCTTGTTGAGATCCATCTTTGATAAAAAGTAGGATTAAAATTCTTCATGGAGTCTTTAAGGACAGTATGCTTCACGTCAATAGTCCAAATTAAAATTGTTGAGACCTTTGAGGACCATGTGCTTCAAGTCAACAACTTTTCATGGAACAATTGAAAAGTCATGTACTTAGCCTTTGTCTGGCTTGGAAGGGTACAGTTTCACCTTTGGCCAATATGAAGGCTTTAATTTTATGATTCACCTTTTCTTCCCTGAATTTAAACTTAGTTGATAAGTGTCTTTGGTATAACCTTGTTAACACTGACACATGTAACTTTATTTCCTGTACAAGAGACTGGCTTACCTGAGGCATTCAGATGCCAAAGGTTTCCCCACAGTATTATGTCCAGATGTTACAATTTAACCTTTCCCCCTTAAGCCGGCCACAACCAGCTGCAGGTCAAAGGTCATCTGCTCCAGTGTTTTCAGTAATAATGAAAAATTTCAATGAGATTTGTAGATGAGATTTATCAAGATAACATCCTCCACTAAGTGCCCAACCCATGCCAAGGAAAGCTGTTGATTTGGTCTTAAGTCAAGGGCAAAGGGTTAATGAGACAATGAAGAAAGTTGAGATGACCCCTGAGCTGCAGGTCAACACACATCACACATTATCATTTTTCTCTCAGTTTCATTTTTTCCAAGTCACTTTTTGTATGTATACTTTTTCACTGCACTTTTATTTTTTTATTTTTCTGTCAACAGCGAAACATGTGGACATAAAAATACAATGAAATAAAGTCAGTTTTCAGTCTTCAGGTTCGTGATATGATAAAATATTGTTAGGAAAAATCATGGAAAGTTTGTGAAATTGATGTTGGAAAATGTATCAGTCTGTTGCTGCAACAGGACCACTATAACATTCACCCGTACACATGTAGGCATACTCACCAATCACCAGTAATCATGTAGGCATACTCACCAGTCACCAGTAAACATGTAGGCATACTCACCAGTACACATGTAGGCATACTCACCAGTCACCAGTACACATGTAGGCATACTCACCAATCACCAGTACACATGTAGGCATACTCACCAGTCACCAGTAATCATGTAGGCATACTCACCAGTCACCAGTAATCATGTAGGCATACTCACCAGTCACCAGTAAACATGTAGGCATACTCACCAGTCACTAGTTATCATGTAGGCATGCTCACCAGTCACCAATAAACATGTAGGCATACTCACCAGCCACCAGTAAACGTGTAGGCAAACTCACTAATCACCAGTAAACATGTAGGAATACTCACCAACCACCAGTAAAGATGTAGGCATACTCACCAATCACCAGTAAACATGTAGGAATACTCACCAGTCACCAATAAACATGTAGGCATTCTCACCAGTCAGCAGTAAGCAGACTCAGCTGTGCTTCCAATCATACAAGTCTTATTTGTTGCTCAAACAAGACACTGCCAATGTGTTTGGTTCATATTTTCAGGCTCACCCTAACCCCAGCACAAACTGGTCCGAGAAAGTGCTGAAGTCCCTGAAGATCCCCAACATCATGGAGGAGGAGGTACCCAACAAACCACTGGATTATTACACATGTCCTTTCAAGAAATCCAAAATTGACAGGTTGGTCATCTTTAGTTATCGTAGCAGAGGGTTACAGCAGTGGCCTCTACACTACCTGGCCTGTCATGCTGCAGCTGCCAGCGTGGTCTGTGTCAGTGGCCTCTTCACTACCTGGCCTGTCATGCTGCAGCTGCCAGCGTGGTCTGTGTCAGTGGCCTCTACACTACCTGGCCTGTCATGCTGCAGCTGCCAGCGTGGTCTGTGTCAGTGGCCTCTACACTACCTGGCCTGTCATGCTGCAGCTGCCAGCATGGTCTGTGTCAGTGGCCTATACACTACCTGGCCTGTCTGGCAGTGTCTGCAGCAATACTTGCCAGGTAATGAAAAAGCCACTGACTTTCCAAACAGAGTGCTGGACTGGAGGGAAATCACTTTCTAAAGAGTTTGAACAATTCTGCAATCTTTATCTTATCTGATGATAAATCTACACAAATACTGCTTTTATATGTATGTATGTATGTATGTATGTATGTATGTATGTATATATATGTATGTATGTATGGATGTATGTATGTATGTATGTATGTTCACACACATGCATATATATACATATCTATATATACATGTACATACATACATACACACACATATATACATACATGTATACACATACATACATGTATATATATATATATATATACATATACACATACATACATACATACATACTTACATATGGACATATATATATATACATACATACGTACATACGTACATACGTGCATACATACATACATACATACATACATACATACATGCATACATGCACAGTCCTGGGGTATGTGTATTGTAGTGGATTGCTACAGATTTGTAGATTTTTTCCCACCAATGTACAGTTTCTCAATGTTATTGAAACCCACTTGAAAGAGAAGTCTGGGCTCATAATCATCATTTATGGACTGACTAATGCCAGCAGTAAATAGACTCTCAACATTGTCTGCCTCATAGTTAACATAAATTGTTCCATTCTCCTACAGGTTTCTTGGGAGTGAAAACCATGACACATACTTCAGTAAGACAGAACGCGGCAGGATCATGTATGAAATATTAGCCACAGCAGCCTATGGGAAACGGAAAAGAGCGGAGATTGGCATAGATCGTCTGGTCGAGGAAGGAGTCTATGAGGCAGCATTCCCACTGCATGATGTGAGTTCTTGTATATTTTAAACATAGAGGGGCTGAAATTCTATAAAGGTGTAACCCTTAACCAAGGACTGACCAATAGAAATACAGAGTAAGATATTTTATCACGGAATGGTACACTTTATGACTCATGTATAAGTCGCAGGATGTTGTGAAGCCTGGGATCAAATTCCTTGCTGGTGGTATTAATCCCATATATTAACATCAGGCCCTAGAGGGTTTAAACCAGTCCATTACATCTTAGGTGAAGGGTTAAAAGCAGTCCTTGTTGAAGGGTATATGTCCTGGGTGAGGGGATAATAGCATCTCTCTTCATCTTGAGTGAAGGGTTAAAGCAGTGCGGTACTTTTTGGGTGAAGGGTTAAAAGCAGTCCAGGGCATTTTGGATAAAGGGTTAAAATCAGTTTTGTAATCGTGGGTGAATGGTCATTGTTGGTGAGCTAAACTATGGCTGAGAAGTTTTAGAGCTACTGGGAGAATCCTGTGGAACTCCAATTGGCGCCAAGATTAGGTCGCCCAATAGTGAAAAGATGTAGAGACAAAGGTGTCAGCCATTGGGGGATTTATAGATCACAGTAGCATGTAGAGACAAAGGTGTCACCCCTTGGGGGATTTATAGATCACAGTAGCATACAGAGACAAAGGTGTCACCCCTTGGGGGATTTATAGATCACAGTAGCATGTAGAGACAAAGGTGTCACCCTTTGGGGGATATATAGATCACAGTAGCATGTAGAGACAGGTGTCACCCATTGGTGCATATATAGATCACAGTAGCATACAGAGACAAAGGTGTAACCCATTGGGGGATATATAGATCACAGTAGCATACAGAGACAAAGGTGTAACACATTCGAGATATATAGATCACAGTAGCATGTAGAGACAAAGGTGTCACCCATTGGGGGATATATAGATCACAGTAGCATGTAGAGACAAAGGTGTCACCCATTGGGGGATATGTAGATCACAGTAGCATGTAGAGACAGGTGTCACCCATTGGGGGATATATAGATCACAGTAGCATACAGAGACACAGGTGTCACCCATTGGGGCATATATAGATCACAGTAGCATGTAGAGACAAAGGTGTCACCCATTAGGGGATATGTAGATCACAGGCGTATGAAAATACTCTGAGTGCGAGAGCACCAATGCACTGCTTGTCTAGTAATACCACAAGGCCAGTATCCCACGACCAATGTTACTCATACCACTCCTTATACATGTGAATAAAGTACATATTCCTTGCTTGAGCATGCTACACCACGCTTACTCTTTTATTTTCCCTGCAAAGAGGACAAGTACGCAGAATGTTGAATTTAATGCGAGAACGTTGCATACAGTTAGCTAGAGAAGGGCACAACTTCACCATAAATGAACAGGCAAGTGGTATTCTTTTTTGGCAGTAGGTTAAAAGTGACTGCAGAAAGTTATCCAGGTTGGCTATCAGGTGCAACGACTTTGTTGCAGTTGCATTGGCACACCAGCTATTACGTTTCCATTTTCACCCATGCCGGTCATGAAAACGGAAGATAAACAAACCGAGTAGCTGTACAAAACAGGCCTCGGCCACGGTAATGTAAGTGAGTTGTGCACCGTATGCTTGAAAACACACTGAAACTTCATTCAACATGGAGAATAACAGACAAGGAACACATACACGTATGATTTTACCATATTCAAGCAAGGAATATGTACTTTATTCACATGTGTACACAGTAGTATGAGTAACATTGGTCGTGGGATACTGGCCATGTGGTATTACTAGACCAGCAGCATAGGTGCTCTCACGCTCAGAATATATTCATACGCCTGTGATGTAGATCACAGTGGCATACAGAGACAAAGGTGCCAGCCATTGGGGGGTATGTAGATCATAAAAGTAGGCAAAATTGTGATAGCTTAATATTCATGAACAATAGGTTGGCAGATAATATCAGTAATGTAAGAGCCCCACCATTTTAAAAGGAAGAAAATTAAATAAAAATCAGTGTGCTAATTTTGCCGGAGTACTATGTTCCAAGCCTGAGTGGGTGGTGCATGGATACAGTCACAGGGAGGTAGCTCCATTCATCAGTAAATTGAGAGCAAATAAATTTTGATTGTTTAGCTGTTGTATTCAGAGACAAAATAGAGTCGAGTTGGTGACCCATAGACTCCCAATATGGAAGGATATGCAGCAGTCAGAGTGAAACTACCACATATGGAAATATGTGGACTGTATATTGTTAACTCTTTGCCTATGTGTGTGTGTGTATCCTGACCTGAGCTTGGCTCAAGTGTTTTATTTGGGATACATATGTGTGGTTGGGGCCCGAGGGTTAATGGATTGATTGAGTGAGTGGCTACATGTAGAGGTTATTATCCTGGCCTGTAGCAGCATGTATTGATCTACCTGATGGCGGTACAGGTCACTAACACTCTTGGGACACAACTCGATTCAATAAAGCCTGTTTCCAGTACCACACTAGAAGACTACATACGTCACCAAGTTGTTATGGTGTAAGGTCAGATGCTGGCACTTAAAACACCCCAGGCCCGAGTGACCCAGCCAGGCCAAAGACAACTTTATGCTCTAGCTTCTCGGTTAGCTCCACCAGTCTCCTAGCACAGTTGCTATTAACCAAATATTCAAGTCAAGCGGTTATATTTCCATATATTTTGAGTGGTTTGAGCTGGCAAATATTAATATTATATAAATGAATGTTAATGCTGTATATACTGTCAAAACTGGTAACCAAGGGTTAATGCATTGGTTGATGGTTTAAAGCTCCCTGTCTTGAATGTTCCCTAACCTGAATGCTTGCTGTCTGGAATGCTCCATCTGGAATGCTCCCTGTCTTGAATGCTCCATCTTGAATGCTCCCTGGTCTGGAATGCTCCCTGGTCTGGAATGCTCCCTGTCTGGAATGCTCCCTGTCTGGAATGCTCCCTGTCTGGAATGCTCCCTGTCTGGAATGCTCCCTGTCTGGAATGCTCCCTGTCTGGAATGCTCCCTGTCTGGAATGCTCCCTGTCTGGAATGCTCCCTGGTCTGGAATGCTCCCTGTCTGGAATGCTCCCTGTCTTGAATGCTCCCTGGTCTGGAATGCTCCCTGTCTGGAATGCTCCCTGTCTGGAATGCTCCCTGTCTGGAATGCTCCCTGTCTGGAATGCTCCCTGTCTGGAATGCTCCCTGTCTGGAATGCTCCCTGTCTGGAATGCTCCCTGTCTGGAATGCTCCCTGGTCTGGAATGCTCCTTGTCTGGAATGCTCCCTGTCTTGAATGCTCCCTGGTCTGGAATGCTCCCTGTCTGGAATGCTCCCTGTCTGGAATGCTCCCTGTCTGGAATGCTCGCTGTTTTGAATGCTCCCTGTCTGGAATGCTCCCTGTCTGGAATGCTCCCTGTCTGGAATGCTCCCTGTCTGGAATGCTCGCTGTTTTGAATGCTCCCTGTCTGGAATGCTCCCTGTCTTGAATGCTCCCTGTCTGGAATGCTCCATCTTGAATGCTCCCTGTCTGGAATGCTCCCTGGTCTGGAATGCTCCCTGCCTGGAATGCTCCCTGGTCTGGCTTATATAAGTACAAACCCTATGCCAGGCCCTGTCCCCCTTACAGGCCACTGCTTACATTGGCACAGGGTGTGACAGTGCATATAGAGAATCCAGTGTGGGTACCCCTTTGGGAATAACGTTGGGATCACGAGTTATTGGATAGTCATGTTTTTGGACACTGTGCTGAGCAAAAACATGAAAATCCAACAACGATTGATCCCAACGTTATCCCCAATGGCTGGGCCACCCATACTGGATTTTGTTTCTGGTATGTTTTTAAAAGGGCAAATATGTGTTGTGCTTACACTGCATTTACCATGCTACGTACAACTTACAAGATACTTCCAAGATCCATTCACAGAGGTGTGATATGGCGCTGATCATAGATACATACTAGGAATCCATTCTAGGACATGTCTGGTCTGTTCCATGACCTGTTCTTAAATGCGCGCCTTGCCTTGTCCTCACCCAGCCAGGTCACTGCAGAGTGTGGAATTTATCACACCTATTCATAGCTGTTGTCTATGATACCAGGCATCCATGGCTTATCCCTATGACCATGATAACTAGGGACCAGGCATTCACAACATATGCACCAAATTGAAGTTCTATTGGAGAAATAAGTTTGAAAAGGATGCCATTTTGAAAGGGAGAGGAGTCCGTATTTTATTAAATGCACCATGGCCTCTCATTGGTTGGTCTCCTACTTAAAACCAATGAGTGACAAATCAAATGAAAGATTACAATTAAAACCTTATCCTTTGCACCCATGTAGGATATTAACCCATTTAGGATAAGCTTCAGACATAGGAGAACCACTTACTCACCATACACTTAAACTGCTTATATCTCCTATGTGTCAGTTTAAGTGCAAGGATTAATGATTCAACGCTGTTACACTGGCAGCTGCATGTGGTTAAGAACTCTTGGTGTTAACCCCATGTGTGCTGAGTTATGTCAATATGGTGGATAGTATAATGGAGATCATGTGGTTAAGAACTCTTTGTGTTAACCCCATCTGTGCTGAGTTATGTCATTAAAGTAGATAGTATTATGGAGATCAACTCTTATTTAGTTTTGTAGCTTTATAACAAAAATGAAAACGCAAAAGTATGTGTTATGAATAAAGAATTGACTCCAGAGCATCTACCAGGGAGCTGGCCAGGACTCCATGTTAGACCCACTCCATTCCTTACTCTGCATAAAGGACTCCGGAATGTTACGTGAAAATACTTTACCCTTCTTTTTGTGGAGGACTTAATGTTATTTTATTTTATTTCATTTATTTTTCTTGTACATGTTTTGATCAATAATGTTATTAAGTTGTACAAATGTATCTGGACTGGTTTCTATGATGTAGTTGTGGAACAAATTGTAAAGAATTTTCTAAATTTCTGTTAACTGTTCAGTGATTTAATCTGTCCAATAATGAGTATGAAGTTTTTGTGTGTGTTTATATTTAGAGCTAGCTGCCTAATAGCTTTGTCCATCTGTGTACATCTAGTATTTTGTCATGTCTGGGTCACCTTGTTTCAGTAGGGATCCACTGTCGTGGAAGAATACGGTGTTAGCATTCAAAAGATTAATGACAGTATATTGTCTCTCCCAGAGTTTGGCACCACAACCTTGACTGGTTTATAGAACAACTGTATGTGACAGCAGTAAAAGTACACGGGGGTGTTTACGATTATGATCATACTAAGACTTTTGGCGAGTAAACAAGTCTAAATTATATGTAAATTAAGTACATGTTTATCACAGCTGAAGCATACATAGTATAAATCTGTAAGTATTTCTGGAGTTGGTGCCAGCAAGGAAAAAGGTAAACTTTCAAACTGGAAGGGACATAAAGTTACTTTTCCTTTTCTTGTTTAGTTTTTCATCTTTGCCTTTGAGTATGCAGTGTTTTTACCTCATTGTTATTCTGGACAAACACATTACCAACAAGTGTCTTGTATACACAGCACACCCATAAAGCACTCTCCCCAGAGGAACTAGACAACAGCAGCATTAACACCTTGCTTATCCCCTGGAGTGACCCAATATACAAGCTACTGGCTGGGCCCCAGAGGCTTGGCTCAGGTCAGGCTACTGGTGGCTTATGTACACTTTGACCAGGTTATTCCACATTCAAAATAATGTATGTATGGCTATGAAAGTCTCTCTTTATGGAACATTCATTATACTTTTAATCACAGTCTCATAATTTGACTTGTCACAGAATTGTGTGTGGCCAAGAGAGGTATTTATACACACACACAGCAATATATGACCAGTGATGTAAACTGCTGGTTCAACCCATTGGAGTAAAGTGACTAAACTTGTAATCTTGGGATAAATTCCTGTAAGATAATATATGAAACTGATCAGCAAGTACTTACCTTTCTACTAAATCACACTTTTTGCCTTTAGTTGGTGCTCCTCTCTTGATTAGTTCCTGTTTCAACTCAAAGACTGTCCACCTCCCATACTCTGCCATGCTTAGCTAGTTGGCACTCTGTCAGGCTAGGGTGTATAGTACCCCAGAGCCATCTGGTGGTGAAACTCATTTCTGACATGGTCTATTGCCCATATAATCCTAGATTGTGGAGGACTTGAATTCATTGTTGCAAATGAGGGCAGTCACAGAGCCTGGTTTGATTTGTCTGTGTGATCAGTATAAAAAGCTGACAATAATATTCCATCGGGGTAATCATATGTGCAAAATGCAGAGATTTTGACATTTTCCACAGAGAAGAATAACGGAACTCCTACATGCCATTATAAAGCTTACATGCCATTACAAAGCCTACATTATAAAGCTTACATGCCATTATAAAGCCTACATTATAAAGCTTACATTATAAAGCTTACATGCCATTATAAAGCGTACATTATAAAGCTTACATGCCATTATAAAGGCTGCATTATAAAGCTTACATTCCATTATAAAGCTTACATTATGAAGCTTACATGCCGTTATAAAGCAACCATGATTTACGTGTATCTTTAGATTGTAGAGTTCTATTTTCTAATGCTTTGTATCTTCAGATTTTGCAAAATGTGGGGAAAATATTCACCAGATATGTGTTCCATATGTTTTATATAAACAAATTGTGAAACTGAAACTGTAGTATGTCCTAAATAATTTGAGCTGTTCAATTGTTCCTTGCATCCAAGTCCATGTATATCTCTGTTTGGTGCCCACCTCCTGAAAAATTGGGAGTGGCCAAAGGGGTCTGGCACAATAGAAAAGAGTGTTACACACATTATTGCAGTGTTGCCAACCCTCCCGGATTGCCTGGGAGATTCCCGGAATTTTATGCTTAAAATTGTTGAAAAAGTGTGGATTTTTGACAATTTTGAGTCACCTCCCGGAAATTCATCAATATGTCCTTTCTATATTTCATATTAATTTATCAATCTCCCTTAATTTTACTTTTTATCTCCCGGATTTTAAGTTTGGCAGGTTGGCAACACTGTGATTGGCATATTCTAAAGAGATGTTTGCCATTGGGAGACTGTGTTGCATTGTGGAAGTATCTTTATGCTACCCACTAATCTTAAGACTCATCACAGTGACCGCGTATATCCTTTTAATGCCATGTATAGACCGGGTGTATTATTCTATGCCATATATAGCAAAAGTAAATGTTGCCATAAACACAATAGACTCTGCGATATGTGACCCACTTGCGCAAAGGCGGCTGATGGTTTTTTTTTGGGGGGGGGAGGGGGGTTGTATATCAACATAACAGGGTCCAAAATGAGGTAACTTTCACATAACATGAATTCCCCTAAAAGGGCCTCACTGATGTAGAAAGCTGATTTCCTTACACTCGTGTTTGAATATATGTGACTACCAGCTAGAGTATGTTAGATCGCGGCATGAGCGATGAGGGATTGTGCACATGTGCACACTCACTTATGGCTCATGCCACGATCTAACATACTGCAGGCAGGCATGCTCCTGGGCATGACTTTCTGCTAAGTACATTTATGTATATTTTTCCTGGCCTTTGATCATGAATTTCATTCCTATCTTGTTCTGTCATACATGATAGTTCCATTTAAACATTTTAATAAAATTAAAACCACAAAATTTTGTTAAAAACATCAATAACGTGACACTTCGGACCCAGCATTCAACTCAACAACACATTGTGGTATATGTATACGCAAATATTGGCTTAATATATCTGTGGCTCTTGGCATATCTGCTGTGGTCACAATGCAGTGACTAATCGGTGTATTTTCCTTGCTTTCCATAAGGAAGTTTCACTCCTGCTTTTATCTGTGTCTGGATTTGTTCGACCAAAGTCTTTTTAGCTCTGCTGTCCAAAGGTCAGCAGAGCTTATGCGACTGCTCATGTCTGTCTGTCCGTCCATGACGTTGTCATTTCAAGCTCCATCTTGACTACATGTATGTCAAGATGGACCTTGAAATAACAAAGTGTAATTCTCAAAGTGTTTAGAGTGGTAAGAGGGAAAGTACCCGGGGTAAAGTATACTTAACCCACCTAGAGAATTTTTGGTAGTCCTCCGTAAGTCGGAAAACCATGATCATACTCACTTTTTGCAGGATTTCTTTCTTTTCAATCTTCATGGATCCGGTATAGTGGAAGAGGTGGCTTCCAGCTAATATCTTAGTACACTTTACCTCATAACACCTCTAGGCAACTTTTTGGTGCTATGAGCCAAAATGTGTTTTAAGATATAAAATTCCATATCTCGAAAAGTAATTAAATTAGACTTGCCAAATTGATAGGATATATAGACCATGTCCAAAGGTAGAATGCTATGTAATATCAGTGACCTTGACCAATTTTTGTGAGGTCACCATGCCTGTAAAGTTGAAAAGGTGATTTTGTAATGGCTGGATGTAGTTTGGACATCAATGGCAAAGAGAATTGAGCCTCCAGATCAAAATTGACTTGATTACATAATACATAAAACTGTACTTGGTGACCTGCTTTTTGGGTCACTGTGACCCAGTAATTATGGAGTTTGGCACTTGTCCAAGTTTATTGTTTTTCCTCAATAACTCAAAAAGTTATTACCCGATTTGAACCAACAGACTATATATGGAAAGCTGGATGTGGGGCACATATTTTGAATGCTTACAATTTTTTGATCCGAGTTGAAGGTCAAGGTCAAATGGCCAATTTGAATATTGGGGTCACATGAATGGGCTGCACCCCACAATTCCTGAGATAATCCCATGTAACATTTAGCAGTTATAAAGTATATAAAAATCTTCGTCGACTTCAATGTTGGTGGCGCCACATATTGTATTATGTAATATACAGGTCAAAATGTGAAAATCTTGTGACTGCAGTACTGTCCACAGTTTTCAAGTTAGCCCAATATAACCTTCAGGACTTTTAGGGTGTTTAAAAATCTCGGGTCTTTTCGATATTGGTGGCGCCACCTACAATATTATGCAAGATCAGGGTCAAAATATATAAATCTTGTGAACACTCTAGCATCTGTAATTTGTGGCAGATCTTCACCAAATATGGTGGGATTGTGGGGCAGGTCTAAGTCAACATCAATGTTGGTGGTGCCACCTAAAGTATTACGTAATATACAGGTCAAAATGTGAAAAATTTTGTGACTGCAATACTGTCCACAGTTTTCAAGTTAGCCCAGTATAACTTTCCAAACTTATACAGGGTTTAAAAATCTGGGTTCTTATATATATTGGTGGCGCCACCTACAATATTATGCAATATCGGGGTCAAAATATGAAAATCTTGTGAACACTCTAGCATCTGTAATTTGTGGCAGATGTTTACCAAATTTGGTGGGATTGTTAGGATAGAGCCAGAAGTTTTGTTTTATTGTTCAGTGATGAACAACAGTGCACAATATGTGGAGATTTTATTGTTCAGTGATGAACAGCAGTGCACAATATGTGGAGATTTTATTGTTTAGTGATGAACAACAGTGCACAATATGTGGAGATTTTATTGTTCAGTGATGAACAACAGTGCACAATAT
The DNA here is from genome assembly GCA_964020975.1 of Hermodice carunculata. Classification (NCBI taxonomy): domain Eukaryota; kingdom Metazoa; phylum Annelida; class Polychaeta; order Eunicida; family Amphinomidae; genus Hermodice; species Hermodice carunculata. The sequence continues at coordinate 1,909,815 of OZ026626.1, read as the reverse complement.
GTGGAGACTTTATTGTTCAGTGATGAACAACAGTGCACAATATGTGGAGACTTTATTGTTCAGTGATGAACAACAGTGCACAATATGTGGAGACTTTATTGTTTAGTCTCAATTATTTGCTTGCATGCTAAATTAGAAGTACATAATGTATCAACCATTTATGGTAGATTTGACTGAATTTCAGGCATTGGGTTTTTTTCCCTTTGTTTTGTCATTTTTTGGTTCAGTTTGACATATGGCATCAAATGTACTTGGTTTAAACATATTTTATTGTCAAATTTACAAAGAAAAATCCACAACATAATCATACACAGCAATTGGGAAAAGGGCACGCCCTCTATGAACCCCTTTTGTGAAAAGGGAAGACAAATAGACAGGACAAGACAGAAACACACACCAACAAAATAAGAAAACATGAACACTGACAAGACAGATAGTGGGACAATATCTACAGTGCACATGATATACACTCCGAACCAGGTCGGAAATCAAAATATGTAGTAAAGATTGCTGTGTATTGAAAAACAGAGTAAAAAAATTTGAGAAGCAGATGCCAAAACCTGAAAGATGATCACTAGTGGTTGGAATTCCACAAGTTGAACCAATGCCAGTTGGTTTAAAGTGGTCAGTTGCAGAAATATAGTCATGTATAGCTAAAAAAATATCCCTGTTTTCTTGGAGAGAGCAGTCAATTGAGCCATATAATAAAGTTTGTAACGTAAAGGGTGCAAAACGGACAATTATGGTGTGCAAGTGCAATCGTGGTACAATATATTTCGTACAGGAAAAGAAATAATGCCATATATCTTCGTTGGGTGCACCACATGAACAGGCAGGGGAATCCTTAACACCAATTTTGAATAGATGAGAATTTAAGAGGCAGCCCCTTCATCATGTTGATCAGTTTACCAGTTTAAATTAAGATTTCACTTATGTGATCAGACCAATGTAAATCCGAGCGCATAGTAAGACCAAGGTGTTTGTGATCAGCGACACTTTCCAAAACATGACCTTGAAAAATAATAGGAGGATGATTAGGTGATTGACTTCCCTGGAAATAAGCATGGAATCAGTTTTTAAGGGATTAATAGTCACAAGCCAATCCTTAGACCACTGATCAACATCAAGGAGGTCCCAGTTTATAATGTTTGCTGAAGCAATAGCCTGGCTAGGGTCATTGACAGTTAGATGAAGAAATGTATCATCAGTGAACATTTTAATATTTCATTGAACAAGGTCAACAATATCATTAATGTAAATAAGGAATATAAGCGGTCCTAACACCAAACCCTGAGGGACACTGCATTTATTTTACCCCAGCTGGATGAATGACCCTGGATTACGACTGGTTGATAAGGATTGCTGAGGTAATTTTCAAAGTACCAGTCAAGCAGGTTGAGTGACACCAGCTTTTTGCAATTTGTATAATAGGCCAAATGTATTTCAATAGCAGACACTCAGCAAGTGCCTACTCCACAGGGCCTTAGCCCTTGTTTACATATACAATTACTGTCCACAGGGCTTAGCCCTTGTTTACATATACAATTACTGTCCACAGGGCTTAGCCCTTGTTTACATATACAATTACTGTCCACAGGGCTTAGCCCTTGTTTACATATACAATTACTGTCCACAGGGCTTAGCCTTTGTTTACATATACAATTACTGTCCACAGGGCTTAGCCCTTGTTTACATATACAATTACTAATTACTGTCCACAGGGCTTAGCCCTTGTTTACATATACAATTAATGTCCACAGGGCTTAGCCCTTGTTTACATATACAATTACTGTCCACAGGGCTTAGCCCTTGTTTACATATACAATTACTGTCCACAGGGCTTAGCCCTTGTTTACATATATAATTAATGTCCACAGGGCTTAGCCCTTGTTTACATATATAATTAATGTCCACAGGGCTTAGCCCTTGTTTACATATACAATTAATGTCCACAGGGCTTAGTCCTTGTTTACATATATAATTAATGTCCACAGGGCTTAGCCCTTGTTTACATATATAATTAATGTCCACAGGGCTTAGCCCTTGTTTACATATATAATTAATGTCCACAGGGCTTAGCCCTTGTTTACATATATAATTAATGTCCACAGGGCTTAGCCCTTGTTTACATATACAATTAATGTGACCCAAATGCCTCTCTCCTCTACCTTTGTCTTCTTCTGGGTTCAGAACAGTGATCAACGTTATGTTGTCTCAGCTGACTGTAAATTCATTACCCGGGCAAGACTGTGCCTGGAAAGGACAGGGATATGGATATAGAGAAAATAAAACAACTTAAAAATGAAAAATTCTTAATGATGAGAACTTGACAACATTTTTCATCGTAAATTTCTTGGAGTTTGGATCAATATTAAGATAGATAAGAAATATCATGTATGGAACATATGTAAATTACTCTGAGTGAGGATCAGTGGTAAGGGTGGTTCAACATTTTCATCATTTTTGAATTAGTACTTACAGTGTGCAAGGGGGGAGGGCTTTAGAGGGGTCTGTACACTTTCACAGAATATGGCAAATGATGGTCAATTTTTGGCCTGTTTTGTGCAATTTTGCTTTGATTTTTGGAAAAATCAAAAGTTTTAAATTACTGCTTTGGGGGGGAGGGGGGGGCATGAAATTTAGTACCCTAACTACTAATTTAAAAATTATGATAATGTTAATCCATTCCTAAGAGAGACTGAAAATGTCACATATTGAAATATCTAGTAAGCTCATTTAAATAATTGGCATTTTCAAGGAGATAAGATATGAACCTTGAATAGATATTCTTACTGAACTTTATAATGCATCCATATTTCCTATATGAGCTGCCCATTAACCATCTGATTTAGATAAACTTGTACAAAATACAAAAGAAGGTAGTTTGTACAGTGAAACCTCATTATAATGCCACTCAGATATCCCACATATTCGCTCAATAACGCAAGTTTAGAGAGATAAAAAGTCCATTCCTTTGTTATATATCTCATTTATATGACATATTGAGATATCTGACACATTTTCCAAGGAACTGATGGTGTCATTATAAAGTATTTTTACTGTATAACCATCAATTGTGAATTCAATATGCACTCTCATCCTGTTTATGTCAATCATAGGTTTTTTTTTAAGATTTGACCGAATTAATAAATATGCTACCACTTCATTTATGTTCAAAACCATAAACAACGTCATGTCTCTTATTCTTCATATTTTGCTTCAACTCACCTGTAATATACATGAGTGTTCTACAATGTAATTGTCAAATTTATATTTGCTTAGATCCAGAAGGAGCTCGTCCAATTTTTCAATACTACTCCAGTACTAAGCATGGCATCAGATGAACATCTGACTACAGTAGTTTAACCTGAGCTCAGGACTTACATAATTAGAGGTTATCTCATGGCTAAATCAGTATCCTACCCCGGTACAGTTCCCCTGAGAGCCTGTATCCTCCTGAGACCCGAAAATGGCTAAATCAGTATCCTACCCCGGTACAGTTCCCCTGAGAGCCTGTATCCTCCTGAGACCCTAGACCCTTCGGGTCTCAGGAGGATACAGGCTCTCAGGGGAACTGTACCGGGGTAGGATACTGATTTAGCCATGGGATGATCTTTGTATCCTAAATGTATATGCCATAATAAGACGAAAAAGGCATATGCAGCTTTTCCTGGGATTATGTAAAATGCTACATACCTATTCAGTGGCCAAAATATACAATTTCTGGTTCATCATTTTGGTTGAGAAAAGCCCACCTCCCTTTCAGAAAGAAATAGACCTAAACTACTGTCCTGATAGGTCATGCATCTTGTGCGGCAGGCACCCTTGCAACGTGAGTGACGTCATGGCACAAAACGTCAATAGAGTTGCTGTTTCCGCAAATATAGAACGTGAGGGATATACTGACTCTCAATGTTCTTTCAATGGGGAGATTGTATTTCCCTTGGGAGGATACTGGCTGTTGCTAGTGTAATATTATCCATGTGTTCCAATTGGACAGTTTCAGTATCCTCCCTTATTTTGGTGTCGGTATGTCCCCTGAAAGACACTGTATGCTACAGGACTAAAATTGGAGTATGAGGGTGGTTCTAACACTACATTTAGGATACTGTATGGTATAGCTTAGATATTGTGTGGGTGAGTGATATACTGATACATATGTTTTGAGTTATTATGACTCCGTCATGAATTTAACCACTGTCTGTCTCAAGCTGTTCTTTGATAGCACCAGCTAATGTCTTATGTAACAGGTGATTATATACGTCCATTTGGGTTCACATCTCCAGTGTGGCTGTTGTAAACCACTTGATATACTTATATGTAATAAATATGAATAATTGTCAGCAAGTTGGAAACTGAGTCCACAGTTTTCCTGCATGTACAGTGAAACCTCATTATAATGACACTCCGATATCAGACATCTTCAATATAATCACACAAATTTTCCTGGGAAAAGGTTTATTTTCTTTGGTGTTTGACTCATTTATCTGACATAGAGTTATCCGACACATTTCTTCGGGAACAGATGGTGCCATTATAACGAGTTTTCACTGTACTGGAAGGCACAGCAGGGAAAGCTGAATTGATCTGCAGTGTTCAGGAAAACGTGTGGATGTCAGTGCAGGCCAGGGCTCCACACTCAAGTAGAGACAGCTTTGGTAATCAGAACAGTGAACATCACGGCACTGGCCCACTCAGTGACCCTAAGAACTTCCTGCAGTGAACATCACCGCACTGGCCCACTCACTGACCCTAACAACTACCTCCAGTGAACATCACCGCACTGGCCCACTCAGTGACCCTAACAACTACCTCCAGTGAACATCACGGCACTGGCCCACTCACTGACCCTAACAACTACCTGCAGTGAACATCACGGCACTGGCCCACTCACTGACCCTAACAACTACCTCCAGTGAACATCACGGCACTGGCCCACTCACTGACCCTAACAACTACCTGCAGTGAACATCACGGCACTGGTCCACTCACTGACCCGTAGAACTACCTCCAGTGAACATCACAGCACTGACCCACTCAGTGACCCGTAGAACTACCTGCAGTGAACATCACGGCACTGGCCCACTCACTGACCCGTACAACTACCTGCGGAAAACATCAGATGGAATATTTAATATACATCATGCAACTAATCCCCAGGTCATTATTTCTAATCCTGTTTGTGACATTTGGCTGTGGTAGTGTCAGCAGATATTCCTTTCTGAAGTGTAAAAGATATGTGATGTGATCCAGCTATTCACTGGTTCTTATTTTGTCCTGGACTTGTCCAAGGTTATTGTTGTATTTAATCAACAGTCAGCGACAGCTTGGTGACAACAACAGGCAAACATGGCTATACATGCATTGTCCAAGGCTGATGTCAAAGCCATGGTCTATATATATATATATATATATATATATATATATATATATATATATATATATATACATGTTATACATACATGTGCATATGTGTATGTATGTGGAATTATAAAAATACACATTCATACAGCAGCTCCTATCCCTGCATTTTGAGTTCAGTAGCACACACAATATCAGATGCCAGAACCTCCGAAGGAAATATTATGCCAAAATATATAGACACAAAGCTAATCGCCTCTAGCCGCTGTGTGGAGTTCATGGCAGAAGATGTGAACTGTTGGAGGTATAGAAGTAATGTCTCTTTGAAAAAAAAAATGGCTGATGAAAATTTTGCAGCAAATAATTTTGTCAATGTCATTTGGGATGCTGGGTGTATGTAAGGTCCTACTGACATGGACTTAAGGTGGTGAAGTAAGGCTGTGAGTGGAGAACACAGAAAGATGAGACAAGTGAGGCTCTGATATAACACTAATCAGCAGAGCTGTGGTATTTATAGCAAGTCCAGAAGGCCATAACACTTAAACCTGAGGCCGAGGTTACTGGTCCAAGACCAGCGGGACATAGCCTCAATATATATTGCTGTGTTCTGAATGGCAATTTTTCCTGACACACTGCTAGTGGCCGGTGCTGCTGTGTGACCTTTTGGTCTAAATAGTTGACAGTTGCTTTATTCAGTCTAAATATATATTGTGTACATAATAATGTCTTCAGATGTTTAAACCGGGAGACTGACTGCACTAAGACTCCAGTGAGTCGCTTTCGTCCAGGCCACCCTCAAGATAAATAAATTTATTACAGTACTTTACAATGATTCAAACACTATGCAAAATAAAATTAAGTAGACCAAGTGGCAGAAGAAATATGTAGAGTTTAAATGATTATGGCTTATTACATATATGACAGTTAATGTTACAGTTGGTCTCATAATTGTTAACAATATAATTCTTAGCATACTGTGAGAAACCTATAAAAGAGTGAGTGTGGGTCTTTGTTATGACTATCTCTGGTATGTGATTTTCATTAATTAAGTCTGGTATTTTATGTGTAATACATAATGGATTAAAGTTAGAATTTGTGAAGAGTATTGGCATAGTTGGGGTTAAGATTGGAATGTCATGGATTGTTCCCTCAAATCTGCTTGGGGGCGCTACTGTTCTAGTTGGCTCAATCTGTGGCCCTTGTTGATTAGCATCAAACAGACCTGTAATTGTCAAATGCCAAACTGTGCCACTCTACGGTCTTTATGTTGAACAAACAAAATTTAGATATAGATCTGTGACTTTTATTCTGAGGCCTTACTGTCATGCATCATCATATTGTGACATCATCATATTGTGACATCATCATATTTACACCAGCAATATAATCCTCAGGGCTCCCACAGGGCTCTGTATTGACCTACATGTATCTTTTTTTAATGTTTTTATGAATGACATTTTTTTGTTTTGTTTTGTGAGAGAACCTGGCCTTTTGGGTTTGTTAACCTGAGGTTATTACTTGGGTTTGTTAACCTGAGCTTGTTACTTGGGTTTGTTAACCTGAGGTTGTTACTTGGGTTTGTTAACCTGAGGTTGTTACTTGGGTTTGTTAACCTGAGGTTGTTACTTGGGTTTGTTAACCTGAGGTTGTTACTTGGGCTTGTTAACCTGAGGTTGTTACTTGGGTTTGTTAACCTGAGGTTGTTACTTGGGTTTGTTAACCTGAGGTTGTTACTTGGGTTTGTTAACCTGAGGTTATTACTTGGGTTTGTTACTTGAGGTTGTTACTTGGGTTTGTTAACCTGAGGTTATTACTTGGGTTTGTTAACCTATTACTTGTACCTCCAGCTTACAGTATGATATGTCAACATGCCCATCCGCCTGGCTGTAAACTGTCTTTGTTAACATGATATTTATGTAACATGCGCTTGAAAACTGTAGACCGTATCATGTTCACAAAAACAGTTTAAAGTAGATTTTTACATACTCTTTTAGTCCTGTAAAAATCTACGTTGAGTTCTTTATTGTTGGGGCCATGAAATATATGCACTAAGTTATGAAAATTTTTAGAAGCCCTTTGTTTCTGAGAGTTTCCATGAATTATCACAAAAGTTGGTATGAATGTCAGCTTGTGGGGCAGAAAGATGAGAACTTGCTGAAAATTTGGTGGTGCCTCTGAGAGTATGATCAGACAGGGAGCAAAATAGTGTTAAAAACAATTAAATTGAATAGGTTGAGAAAGAATGGGGTTAATGATACCAAATGTGAATCATATATGGAAGTTTGTATTGCATAATTATGGATGACCTTGATCAACTTTCTCAAGGTCACCAAGGGAATATTTTTTTTTTTTGGGGGGGGGGGTCTATGTATTGGTCATTTCATCTTAACTTTTGTACATATATTCATGCATGTCAATAGAGGAACATTAAACAGAGAAAAGTCCTGACAAGGAATCATGGTGGTGGCACTGGTGGTATTAGTTGGACCTAATATCACAAGTGACAGAAACATATAAAATTAATAATGGTAATGATAAATTATGATGGAACTACAATATTTACAATATGCATTAAGCCAAGGGTCACATTTTGTAAAGTTTTGGGTGACCATGACCTATTTTTGTAGGCAATTAAACCTTTAGTACAGGAGAGTAAATTCAGTTGTTGAGAGAGCAAGGTTAATGCCACCAAATGTATATCAAAGTGGAAGTTTGTTATTGCACAATGTGGAGGCCTGAAGTATTTTCTCAAGGTTACAGAAGCATTGTATTTCAGGAAATATGTTATAATCTATGGCTTTGAAGGCGCATGAGAGACCTCAGCATTATTTAGAATGAGAGGAACTCAGTACTGACAGATGTTGTATGTGTGGGGTGAGGAGGTGAACACTGACAGATGCTGTGTGTATGGGGTGAGGAGGTGAACACTGACAGATGCTGTGTGTATGGGGTGAGGAGGTGAACACTGACAGATGGTGTATGTGTGGGGTGAGGAGGTGAACACTGACAGATGGTGTATGTGTGGGGTGAGGAGGTGAACACTGACAGATGGTGTATGTGTGGGGTGAGGAGGTGAACACTGACAGATGCTGTGTGTATGGGGTGAGGAGGTGAACACTGACAGATGGTGTATGTGTGGGGTGAGGAGGTGAACACTGACAGATGGTGTATGTGTGGGGTGAGGAGGTGAACACTGACAGATGGTGTATGTGTGGGGTGAGGAGGTGAACACTGACAGATGGTGTATGTGTGGGGTGAGGAGGTGAACACTGACAGATGCTGTGTGTATGGGGTGAGGAGGTGAACACTGACAGATGGTGTATGTGTGGGGTGAGGAGGTGAACACTGACAGATGGTGTATGTGTGGGGTGAGGAGGTGAACACTGACAGATGGTGTATGTGTGGGGTGAGGAGGAAAGCACTGACAGATGGTGTATGTGTGGGGTGAGGAGGTGAACACTGACAGATGGTGTATGTGTGGGGTGAGGAGGTGAACACTGACAGATGCTGTATGTGTGGGGTGAGGAGGTGAACACTGACAGATGGTGTATGTGTGGGGTGAGGAGGTGAACACTGACAGATGGTGTATGTGTGGGGTGAGGAGGTGAACACTGACAGATGGTGTATGTGTGGGGTATGTACTTGGCATACAAGGCCAAATGGTAAAATGGATTCTTTTCTCCCTTTGTAGGGCCCATATGAGAAACCTCAGCATTATGTAGCTGGGGAGGCCCTTAACCCACGTCAGATCCTGTATGAGTACTGGGCTCGCTGGGGCAAGTGGTACAAGTATCAACCACTTGACCACATCCGAGAGTATTTTGGTGAGAAAATAGGAATCTACTTCGCTTGGTTAGGTAAGTAAAGTTGACAAAGTCGAAGACCTTTGTCAGAGGTGAGAAAATTTATGAAAGATATATGGGGGAAATGCTCTTGTTTGTTATTAGCATTGTCATGCAAATTTGCATGTAATTAAAAAATAAAAGAAGAAAAAAAACTTGTGGAAGTCACTTTATGGGAGATTTTTGGAAGTGAAGATTCCTTCAGGCTCGTATGGTCTGCATATTGTGTGCTTTATTTAGGTAACATTTTTATGTTTGGTATCCTTGTGATTAATCTTAATCTATGGATTTACAAATACCATCCCCAATTTTTTAAAAATACTGGAAAATGTTCTAAAAAAAAGACTCATTGCTTGAAAATTAACTGTGTTTCATCTCACATTGAGAACACCTTTCATAATAAAAAGGGGTTTTATTTGACACACAACAAATACAATAAAAACTATAAAAACAAAGATTTGCTTGACAGCAAATCTGTCTGTGTATGACAAAATTTTGCACATTTCAATAGCAATAATGCATAATTTATTATGCTTGTATGTAGCACAAAGATATAAATTAATTTTTTTGTTAAACCTGCATCTAAAATAGTTTTACAGATGTTCAACATCGAAATTTTGTTTATTAGCCTAAGTAGCGTAACACTGTTCATTGAATGAACACATATCTCAAATACACAAATTGAAGTTGGAGTGGTATCTCTATAGGTAATAGTTTTCAAGATATCCATCAATATTCAACACTTCAGTCTTATGTTACGGCTGAAATTTGCATAAATTTAAATCTGGCAATTTTATGTTGCTGTTGATGGGATACACCCATAGTAAAAAATTACATTGAATTTGAAAGGCCATCTCTGTCAATAATAGTTTGAAAGCCATTTATCCTCATTCATCAATTTTGTGTACGGGCCAAAATTGGCATAATTAAAATCTGAATTTGAAATAAATGACAAATTAACATATTAAAATGTTACAGTTTTTCAGACATTGTTTATTGGATGAACGCATAGCACAAACACATAAATTAAAGTTGGAATGGCATCTCTGTCCTAGTTTTGCAGGTGTTCATCATTATTAAATTTTGTTGGCCAAAATCGGCATAAATTAAAATGTGGCATCTTTTAGTCATTTTTGGCTGGATGTGCCCATAACACAAACATAAAAGCTGAAGTTGAAATTGCATCTCTATCTATAATAGGTATTCATCATTATTCCACAATTAGTGTGCATAAACTGAAATCTTAAATTTCAATCACTGCCCATTGAATGCATACAACAAACATATAAATTGAAGTTGGAATGATGCTGTCATCTATAATTGTTTTAAAGTTAGTCATCAACATTTACCATTTCAATTTTGTGTATTAGCCCAAATTTGCATTTTCAGTCCCTCTTTATTGGATGCACCCATAGTAAAAGAACATAAATGAAGTTTGAATGGCATTTCTATCTATAATGGTTGTGAAGATATTCTTTAATGAGCACCTCAATTTTGTGAATACGGTCTATGCATAAGTTCACCAAGCGGAGAAACCTCAGCAAAGATTCCGATGTCAGAGCCAAGCGCGCACACGTTTCTGGGTAATTTGCGGGCCACTCAGTCTTATGGCACAGGCTGCAGCGCTACTGAATACAGCAAGTAACGAGGAGTGAAACATGGACCATGATTTCTTCAAAAAACAGAATCTAGGGTGGCTGAAAAAGAATTTGAAAAACAAAAGAATATCAGTTGATGGAAGGAATAAAGCGGCACTTTTATTTTTGATATTTGTCAGTTTGATGTTTCTTCCTGGTAACAACATTACAGCCCACTACACAACAGTCAGTGGTGGTTTACCATGATAATTTGCCTTGTCACTCAACGTTCTAACTATCAAAGCTTTCCGTACTCCCTCCGCCAACGATCTACAATGGTAAACTTCTATACACCTCCTGTATTTGGTCCATTTCCTGCTTTTCTGTTCATGTTGACACGCACAAGATTAGTGCTGCCATCATGCCTTATCCTGACCACTTTTGAGAAGGTGCACAGTGCGCCATCTGGTAGCAAAAAATCAGCCCACATGCCTCACTTTCGTAATGGGACAACTGCCGGGGTTTTCCCACTTGTTGAACTTATGCACAGACCGTATTGGCCTAAATTTGCAATGATAATAATTTTCCACCTGTGGATTATGTGGAAGATTATTTGGAATTATGTGCAAAACTTCACCATAGGTACTATACCCATGCCAAATTTAAAGTGTTTGTGTGCGTGTGTGTGTGTGTGCGTGCATGTGCGCGTGTGCGTGTGTGTGCGTGTGTGTGCGTGTGTGTGTGTGTGTGTGTGTGTGTGTGTGTGTGTGTGTGTGTGTGTGTGTGTGTGTGTGTGTGTGTGAGAGAGAGAGAGAGAGAGAGAGTTGAAGTCAACACAAAGATAAAGTGGAAATATGGAGGAAGGAAGGAAAAAGATTATTTGGAAAAGCGATATGTCTGTGTTCACATACAGACATAACAAAATGTTAGGATTACTTATAAGCTTAGTTAATCATTGAATCAGTTTTAAAAAGTTTATTAGATTGAAGTTGTTGCCAAAAGTAAATCACCAGCTTACAGATGGTAGTTGGTTCAGGAAAGCCAGTGATTGTGATTAATGCTAAAACACTTTTAAAAAGTTGATTAGATTGACTGATTAATAACTTCTGTGTTCACATGTGTTACAGATTTTTTTTTTTTTAAAAAAAGGTCGATTGCATTAAAAGACAGTACCTTTGTGGTGATGTGTGTTACAGGATTTTACACTGCTTGGTTACTGCCGGCAGCAGTGGTGGGGTTACTGGTCTTTCTCTATGGACTCTTTACCATCAACGCAAACCCTGTGGCGTAAGTACACCTCAATGTCTCAATTCCTTTTATTGTGCGCTGGAACAAGCACATGCTCTTCTTCCCCTTTGTACATCTTGACGGCAACCACACGATCCCCAGTTTAGCTCAGCTGACTTGTCAGCAGTGCACTGTGCCATAATTACTGCAGTGCACTATGTCATTCCCCATAATTACTGCAGTGCACTGTCATTTCCCCATAATTACTGCAGTGCACTATGTCATTCCCCATAATTACTGCAGTGCACTGTCATTTCCCCATAATTACTGCAGTGCACTATGTCATTTCCCCATAATTACTGCAGTGCACTGTCATTTCCCCATAATTACTGCAGTGCACTATGTCATTTCCCCATAATTACTGCAGTGCACCAGGTCATGTCATTTCCCCATAATTACTGCAGTGCACCAGGTCATGTCATTTCCCCATAATTACTGCAGTGCACCATGTCATTTCCCTCCCCATAATTACTGCAGTGCACCATGTCATGTCATTTCCCCATAATTACTGCAGTGCACTGTCCAGTGTTTTTCTTATAATTACAATGTGCAATGATGCACCATGTCATGTGGCGATGGTTACAGCTCCTTCGCCTGCATCAGGGATGACACCAGCAGGGGTCACATTAAGGATTTTTCAGTATGGGTCCGTTGGACCCATCTTATTTTTTTTTCAGGAAAAATAGTGGGTCCATGAACTGAATCGATGGGTCCAGTCTGAAATTGTGCAAACTGGACTTCATTTGATGTAATTTGATTAATTGATTTTATTTGGTATAATCAACATCCATCAAAATGATAAATAAAACATGCAGGTAACTTAAGCCTAGAAACGAACATAACAAAGGGTCTGTATGCTCACATAGGTAACTCATTATTATAAAAATTAAGACTGAATAAAAAGTTACCAATATGCCAACTTGATGTAAAAGGGTCTATAAGTTGTTGACTGTGCCAAGGATGGATTCAATCGACCCAGGAACCTGCTATTAAGACTAAGTCTATAACACATCCTTGGTCTACCAAAAAAATGATCTTGAAGGGGGCTTAACACATAGCATGCTGTAACTGTGCCAGGATCTGGCATTGCACACGGTGTGCCACCGGACATTTTTTTAACTTGCTTGCACAAAAAGCGGCATGCATGATTGAACATTGATTTACAATTACGTGATTTATATTTCTGTGCATTTTCTGTTTCAATATACCTGAAAAATTTGATGCCGTAGGCGGTATTAAGAGTCTGATCTTAAGTGCGGTAACTTTTTTCACCAAGCAACATGGTAGGCCTACAAGCCGTGTAACACACGAGCGAGTGTACACAGCCTGTCACGGGCATGCACTAAGGCATGGTTTTCCGCTATGTTGAACGTAGCCTATATTTTTTCCGGCCTTGGATCATAAATTTCAGTCCTATCTTATTCCGTCATACAGATTTGTTCCATTCAAACATTTCAAAAAAATCAAAACAACCAAATTTTGTTTAAAAAAAACACCAATAACCATGTGACCCTTCGGAGACATTGATGAACAACAGTCAACATCGTGTTAGGCCTAGCTTGGATGAATTATGGACATAATTCCTCCAAGGGCCCAGCTAATGCAAATGTTCTCTTCATCCACTTGTAACCCTGCGATGACTAATCTGCGTATTTTCCTTGCCCTCTTTAATGAATATTCACTCGTGCCTTTATCTGTGTCTAGATTTGTTCGATTGAAGTGTTCTTGGTGAAAATATGATGTGAAAATTTAACATCTTCATCCAATAATCTTTGCGTAATACGACTTGTACCTTCCGGACATTACGGCATGAAACAATCACATGGGCAACAATGAATTTGATTGGACAGTGAGCTGCACGTGATCAAATCCATCCAATGAGGAGCCTGGAAGTGCTCTCAGTGCATTTACAATTAGGTGAAATGACGTACATCCATTCCCATTCTGGAGAATTTTTGGAGGGATACCCCAGGAATATTTTTTCTTAGCAAATAAGAGAGATTGTTACATAGAAAGACAAACATCAGAGGATTCCATCAGTATAATACATAATCATGATATTGATAATGGTTGATGCAAAACACCATGACTGCTTGGGGTAATTTTTGCAGTTGTATCATTCAAAATGCATCGCATTTTTTTTGTGCGTGCATCCACAGAGACACAAAATGACAATGTTTCCTTAATTTCCAGGCGTCATTTATTTATTTTCTGTGTCTATGACGTAGGATGCAAGCTTAATGTGACCCCTGCACCAGATCATTATTTCCTGACTTTTCTTCACTGAATTACAAATGGGCAAGACATGCATCCCCGGGTTTTGCCACTGAATATTGGATGGTATTCTCATATTTTACTTGCAAGTTTTTTTGTTTTTGTTTTTGTTTTTTTTTTTTGTTGTTTTTTTGTTTTTTTTTGACAGAGATGTCTGTTTCCAGCTTGTCAGACTCTCAATGTCCATGCCACATTCCTTACCAGCAAAATGTCTGGGGATTCACACATTGGATCAAACTCAATTTACATCAGAGCTACCTTGATGCTATTTCCTGACCTCATTACATGTTGGTGTCCTTGACCTTATGTTCAAGGTCACAGGACATACATGTGTGTGTGTGTGTGTGTGCATGGGGGGGGGGGGAGAGGAATCCAGTTTGTCTGTGACATCTGTTTTAGCTTTTTCACTGGGAAACTTACTGGACTTCTAAGTTAAGCAACATTTTAACTTGTGAAGAAGTTGAAGTCACCAATAGAATTTTTTCATAAGTTCATAAGTGTTAGTACTGAACTCAGGTCAAAGATCTTCATATGCAGCTCTTAGTAGTTATTGCCTAAAATATGAAAGAGACAATACTCATTCATGATATTCAATTGTACTTGTTATATTAACTCTTTCACCGCGGGAAACGACAGCAATCAAATTCCCCATAGCCCGTTGGAAGCAACTCTACGCAAATTTCAGTGAAAATTTTCAGAAACATTTGTATTATTAAATTTGTATGGATTTCAAGAGCACCATCAAATTTGCATAAGCTTGAGATACTGAAATAGCCCATTTGACAACAAAGTTTCATGAGTGAATTGTTACTGGTACAATGTGCTTCACTGCCTGCTTTATCATTGTCATTAAAGATTGCAATGTGGGATATAAGCAGTATTTTGAATTATCAAAGTGCCCAGAATTGTAGCGGTCAAGGGTGCTAACCTGGGATATATTTAGCGGTGAAAGAGTTAAATACTAATTTGATAAAAATGAAAACATCATGTTTCCTGTTTATTTGTAGCTCTTTGCTGTAGTTAAATTTGATTGGCTGATCTTTACAGTGTCTGTCTAGTCTTATGATCAAATGCATTCACTGTTAGTGATAACCATTTCGTCTGGGAAGCTGGTCCAGGCAGTAACAACCTCTGAGAGAGACACTGTACTTTCTAATATATAGCTTTGCTCGACGAATCTCTATTTAAGGCATTCCCCCCGAAGAATAGTTTTGAGGTTTCTTTTCAGCAATCCTGATAGCACTGATTGGTCACAAGACAGATCATTTCTGAGGATTTTAAAAGACTCAATCATATCACCCCATAGTTTTTACCCCTCGGCCCAAAAGGCTGAAGGGGTACTGTCATCACCTACACGTCCGTCCATTAGTCCATGCCTTGTTAATGCCATATCTCCAAAAATACTCTCTTTAGAGAGACCAAATTTCTATCACAGGTATTCAATTAGGTGCTTTATGTGTCTATTGAAAAAATAGGTCACTAGGTCTCATTTTTAGGTCACAGTACTACATTGCAGAAAAAAAAGCATTAATGCAATATTTAAAACAGCATTGAATGTAACTTCATCAGTTATTTATTACAGTTGGTCCTAAGAATGCTCCAAATGCCTATTGAAAACTAGGTCACTGGGTCACATATTTAGGTCACAGTGCTGCATTGAAGAAAAATTGTCTGGTCACGCCATGATATCTTCAAATTTTAAATGACTCATTGTGGCTGCACCAATTATTTGTGACAGTTGGTCCTAAGAATGCCTGAGACACCCAGGGAAAACTGGGTCACTGGGTCACACATTTAGGTCACAGTGCTGCATTGAAGAAAAATTGTCTGGTCACGCCATATCTCCCAAAATACTCACTTTACACAGACCAAATTTTTATCATAGAGGGCCACCGAGGTGCTCCAGGTGCCTATCAAAAATAGATCACTAGGTTACATATTTAGGTCACAGTACTACATTGAAGAAAAAAACGCCGTTAACACAATATCCAAAAAATATTGAATGCAGCTTCATCAATTATTTATGACAGTTGGTCCTAAGGATACCTCAGGTGCCTATTGAAATCTAGGTCACTGGGTCACATATTTTGGTCAAGTACTGCATTGAAGAAAAATGGCCATACCATGATATCTTTTCTCATTGCATGTGCACCAAAGCTTTATTATGTCAAACAGAAGTAGCCTTGACCTACCGGAGGGGTATTGTGGTCACCTACACATCCATCCATCTATCTATCTGTCTGTCTGTCTGTCCGTCCTGGCAAGGGTTTTTGCGGTCACTGATTGGCTTCTTGTCTATATGCTTGGAGTGGCAAGTTGCAGTTTTTTAGGGTCTCAGAATAAGTCAAACCTTTGAACCTGGGATCAACTTTGTGGCTCGTCTTTGCACATTGTCCAATGCATCAATAACTTCTTTAAATCGCGATACCATATTTGGTTAGCATACTCAATATGTGATCCTACCATTGACCTGAACAGCAGTAGAAATGATTCGTCATCAGTATATTCAAAGATTTTCTTACAGTTCCCATCGTTTGTTCACTTTGTTTAGTTTTTCTTGCATGTGTTTCTCAAATTTCTGAATATTATCAAAGAACGCTTCCAAATTTTTCTCAAAAATTGATTCCTTTAGTGTAAAATTGTCATCCTCCCATTGTAATATGCCTTGGGATTTTGGATTTGCCACCTGTCATACATGTAACAACACACTTATTTGTGTGAAATCTCAGAAGCCACTTGTCACTCCATTTTTGTAAAGATTTAGTATTATAACGTCCTGTTTTTGTCCTGTAGTATATTTTTTTGTTGTCAGGAAACAAATATATTTTAGATTCAGGGTCAATTACATTAGGGGTAAGTCATTTATGTATATTACTGGCAAGAGGGGTCTCAGTACACTTCCCTGTGGTATTCTGCAGATAACATCCCTCTCTTTTGATATGGAATCATTTTAATTATCACCACTTTTTGTTTACAATCATTTAGAAATGCTCTAATCGGATTTAATGTCTTGTCTGGAATACCATATGCCTTAATCTTTGTCAAGAGATGATTATGTGGTAATGTGTCAAAAGCTTTTTGAAAATCACAGGACAAGGACTCCCTGCTATTCACTATGTCTGTCCATTCATCTATGACTTTCAGTAATTGTAGTGTGGGTGATCGACCTTAAAGAAATCCAAACTGTTGTGTACTGAATAAACAGCAGAGGATTTTACTGTATAACACTAGCAGTGATATGTGGCATCAGAGCGTTATTGTGTGGCCATTGGAGGACATGGTGGCTTAATTGTTTAACAATGCTAAATGACATTGAATGTGACAGTACTGGATCATACAGGGGCATATTGTGCAACATTATCTGATGACATCAGGGCAATATTGCATGTTTGGGTTTGGGCATTATTGTGTGACATTACCTTCTGACAACAGGCATTATTGCATGACACTGAGGGAAACATTATGTGATATTGCCTGTGAACAGCAAGTAATAGAGGAGTTTAGGACCCCAGGGGGCTGCAGTTGACGGTGACCCTGTGACAGTGACAGGCCATTGTTACGTGACATTTATCCTGTGACAGGCCATTATTACATGACCTTTACCCTGTGACAGATCATTATTACATGACATTTATCCTGTGACAAGCCATTATTACATGACATTTACCCTGTGACAGATCAATCATTATTACATGACATTTACCCTGTGACAGATCAATCATTATTACATGACATTTACCCTGTGACAGGCCATTATTACATAACATTTACCCTGTGACAGATCATTATTACATGACATTTACCCTGTGACAGGCCATTATTACATGACATTTACCCTGTGACAGGCCATGGTTGTGTGTTTTTATGTTGCTTGTACCCATTGCAGGCAGCAGGTGTGTAACAGTGGCCATGGCTTCCACATGTGTCCTCTCTGTAGTGAGAAAATTGGCTGTAAATACTGGTACCTGTCCAAGGTGTGTCTCTATACTAAGCTGGCGTATCTCTTTGATCATGGGGGCACCGTATTCTTTGCAGTTTTTGTCTCCTTTTGGGGTAAGTTAGTATCTGTTGGCGCTCTTATTCAGATGCTCCTTGTAATTGGTGTTAGCAATCAAAATAATTTAAGATCAATTTAAGCAGTTTGACTTTGAGCTAAGGAAGATTTTCTATTCAGAGCCTTGAGCATTATAGCATTATAAATGATGTACACTGGAGCTTGTATCCCCCCTTCCCCCCCTCCCCCCCCCCCTTCCAATTTTTACAAATTACCAAACTCCTATCCTGTAGATTGTTTTGGAGATTGTGTCTTAACTGATATGAATCTAAATGTCACTGCAGGCTTTACATCAACAATGAATATGTGTGTATGAGGGTCAGGAAGGTCCATTCATGGTTTGTAGCAGATGTATTATTGCAATATGTGTCATATACTGCAGCTACTTGTCTGAATGGCCTTGAATAGAACACAGTAGTTAAAAATAATTGTTGGCTGCTTATATTTTCAGTTCTTGTGCTGCCAATAAATAATTGATTATAAAAGGAAATAAAATCAATTTGCAGTTATTTTTTCATTGTTGTTTTGACAGCTGTGACATTCCTGGAGTACTGGAAGAGGAAAAACGCCAGTCTAGCTCATCACTGGGACTGCCTGGATTTTGAAGAAGAGGAGGTAAGGCAGCCAATCAGAGACTGTGTAACATCTGTGTAACTAAAGGGGTGTCCAATGAGAGCCAGCATAACATCTCTGACTAAAGAGGTAGCCAGTCAGAGACAGCGTAACATCTTTGCAACTAAAAAAGGCAGCCAGACATCTGTGTGGCTGTAACTGTATGTTCAACTCCATTGTTTGGCGGCCATTGTAATGTAACAAAAAGAAGTGGAGAGCAGTAGATATTGAAATTAAACCTACAAAAACATGGAATTTGCATGATATACTTGTAATGTGGAAGGAAAAAACATAAAAGATCTCTTTCAAAGCATCATCACATCATCACTGGTGGAGCCCTTAAAGGAAATTTGTGCCCCCCCATCATGACACTGTTGTCTTAGCAGGAAAAACAAAAGACTCAGAACCTAACTAATAAAGCCCCCCCCCCCCCAAAAAAAAATTTAAAAAAATTGAAAATGAATCAAATTTGACATACTCTTAAATTTTTGTTTTTTAAAAAATCTGTCAGTATTAATTTTCGTTTTGGAGAAAAACCAAACGTCAGTATCTATAGATATGTGAAATATTCTTAGAGTTGACCATTTGTATTAGTACCCCCGTGTCTCTTATTTTCATCACGGTGGTCTCTCTTTAGTGTAATTCAATGTACTTTTTAAAATACATCACAAAATTAAAAGATCTCTTTCAAAGCATCATCACATTTTACGGTAATGCAACCATAGTGGACGCTCTCATACACGACCTACGTCTTTTAAAATCGCCATGAAATACCAATGGTCAACTCTTAAAATATCACCATGCCTCTCGGTGATTAAAAATATGACAGAATCTCTCAATTTAATTTTAAGATTATCCATCCTTTGAACAAATTTGTTTTTTGAAAGTAAACAGCAACAAAAAAGAACACAAACACTTAAGGTCGCTGCATTTTAATAAAATTTGGAAGCCTCCTCAGCCCTGAGGAAGGGCCCAGGAGGCGGGCCCAGGAGGCGGGCCCAGGAGGCCCGAAACGCGTAGGTTGGAGGCTTCCCATTTCCACCTCACACTTTTCTCGGAGTTTGACTTTATTTTCATTTCACTTATAGCAGACTTTTATCATCGACCATGCAGATTTCCAAATGTCGTCCGCTTCATTTATCAAAGTTAATTCTGTGAACCCATGTACCGTTTGAACACTATAAAGCCTGATATTCTAAGAGCAAAGTCCTATTCCATACCATTCACTGAAAAACTGCATAGTTCTAAATCATAATAGCAAATTAATTCATAAAAGGAACAAATCATATTCATAAAATGTGAAATTTAGAAGAAAGTTTTAGGCATTATCAACCTTTATAAAATTGTGTCATCAGCGGGGAACCAAAACTTGTTTTGATGCCATTAATCCCCTTAATATAATCGTGAGTATTTTGTGATGTTGTGAAATCCTGGCTGAGCATATTATGAAAAAGTCTTTGGTCACAGGAACGTCCACGGCCAGAGTACGCAGCTATGGCACCAGCCATGGAGAAGAATCCAGTGACAGGGATCAAAGAGCCATACTTCCCGGAGAGAGAGCGCATTCCTCGCATCATATCTGGAGTAGCTGTCATTGTTATTATGGTGAGAAAAAAAGCAATGTGCATATAATAGGTGTATTAACCCGGCTTTAACACTCAGTCAACAGCTTTCCGCGGGCTACTTTGCACACATTGCACGCACGATTTCCCACTATTAAAACTGTTGACTAAGGCTACTTTTTTCTTCAGACAAGGCTTGCTGGTATTTGAATGAAAGGTATCTTCATGAGGAATTTGTATCTTTTAACCATTATATGTTTAATGGTAATTAGAAAATGACTATAGCCATGATTAGCACTTTAAGGGTTAATATCAAAATTCAGCTATAGTTTTTACATGAACGTCTAATTGTGATGAATGAGTTCTTGTAGATGAAGTGACAGACAATGTGAATATCATAAATTGTTGAACGTACAAATATCGCTTATTCTGACCTGCCATTGCTGAAATTAAATTTTATGGTAGTTACAAAATACAAGTAGACATAGGCACTAGTATGCAGGATAAAGTGTATGTCATTAAACTTGGAAACAAAACATTTTTTTCTTTCCATTCTATTCACATAAACACCATAAATGTAGGCTTTAAATGACCTGTAGATTTCTTCCATGGAGATACATGTATATGTCTCAGTGGAAGAACTTACAGGCTGGCATTTGAAATCGTGCATTCAAAGAATAACACTGAAAAGAAAATTTTTTTTGCTCGTATTTTTGTTGTTTTACGCAAAAATATTTTTCCATAAAAGGTGTGAAACCATCCTGTCAGCGTAAAACGTAAAAATGTGTGGTAGTTTTGGACTATCATTATATCTTGGTAGTTCTTGTTTTCCTATGATCCGGATCAGCTTTTAGTTATCATTTGAGGTGGTCAGATGTGTTAGTCTGTCATATCAAGGACATTAAAGTAGAGAGGGATCAGAAAGGTGACAACAACAAGAGTTAATTCTCTATAACGTGCTCACCCCCAGATCTCGGGCCTCTGGTCATTGTTTGTGTTAATGCAACAACACAGTGCGGGAAGTCTGCTAGTTTTGCTCATTTACACTTTGAACAATTTCATAAACAGCATTGTTTATCAGCAATTTTGATCGGTTTGTACGATATTGGAAAGACATTCGTTGGATAATCAGGATAGCAATAGGTATTGTTCATTACATTATCAAGTTTGAATGAACAGAAAATATGTAGATTGACTATCATTTTGAACTGTAGTCCAGTGATTTTGTGATAGTAGCGCGAAAGGGAACAGCTGCTTTCATATCGGCAAAAAATGGACAAAAAGTGGTCAGAATGTCAAAATATATGTGTAAAAACTCCTACAGTTTCAGTGCTAATTTGAATATATGTACATGTTTCCATTGTGTGCATCATAATGCATTGTGTACATGTTTTTTGTATGATGGTTGTTTATTTCCCGATTTTTGCAAATTGCTGAAATTGTTAAAATAAATCAACCTAAAACTGTAGATGGAACTGCTTTGGTTTAAACATATTTTATTGGACATTAAAATACATATCATAACAATATTAATTTAAAACAATTGGGAAAGAGGACAAAGTCCTATGTAAATCCCTCTTGCTGGGAAGGACAAATGAACAGGACAATACCAGACACACAAATACACACAAAAGACGACTGACACCCAGAAGAGACATAGAGTGGAGGAAGATGTTTACCACCAAAGTGACATATTAGACTGACCATAGATTCAAAATAAAAATACATACAAATAAAAATGCTAATAGAATTTGCAAAATCAACCAATACCTATAGTGTCAAAATGATCAGTCCTGGAAATATATTCTAGCACTGCTAGAAAAATTTCCACATTTTGCACAAGTGAAGCTTTACGAGAGCCATATAATACTGTTTGTAAGGTAAATGGTGCAAAAACAAAATAAAGTCATACAAAGCTGATTATGACGCAGCCTATGAGGGACAGATAAAGAAATAATGCCATGTATCTTCGCTGGGTGAGCCGCAAGAACATTCAGCAGAATCTTTTACACCAATTTTAAATAAATGCGAATTTAATTGGCTTGCATCCAGACGGAGACGTGTATGTTGAACTGAAAGGAATCTATGGCCGATGTTATAAAGTTCCTGGAATTTTATTCGATGAGGGATTTTTTGGATTTCAATATCTGTAATGAGGGAGAATTCCAAGTCTGGAGGGGAAGTTGGTTCCAGAGCCTGGCTGTAGACGGAAAAAATGATGTATCAAAAAGGTCAGTTCGAGCACGAAAATGAGGAAGATCAAACCTGTGACGAGTATCATGGGTCTGAGTACCTGGAATAGAGGCACTGTAAATGATGGAGCATACTGAATTGGGAGCGAGATTGTTTACAAGTTTATACATTAAAATCAATTTGGATATTTCCCTACGTTTAGCCAGAGTCAACCATCTGGCTTCCTCATATAACTTAGCATTGCTGGTTCCATACATTGCACCAGTAACAATATGAGCGGCATCTAATAGAATACTTTGTATTTTTCATTATCATAAGCAGTACAGACATTCCAAACTGGACTACCATATTCCAAAATTGGGCATATAAAAGAGATGTAAATAGTTTCCAAAGTTCTTCTATCCAGACCGATTTTCAAATTCTTCATTATGTTGATCAGCTTGCTTTGTTGCAAATGTGGAATATGTGATCAGACCATTTTAAATCTGGACAAAGTATTAGTTCAAGGTGCTTGTGATGGTTAACGTCTTGCAAAACGTGACCCTGGAAGACAATAGGGCGTGATCATTTGATTAGATTTTCGAGAAATAAGCATTGAATCAGTTTTGAAAGCATTAAATGTTACCAGCCAATTCTGTAATTTCAGAAAAAAATAAGTTTGCGCGAAATTAAATGCGTGAAAATTTCTAGAACTGCAGTATATTAAAAACAGAAGAGGTCCAAGCACATAACCTTGCGGAATGCCAGCATTTATTTTCCCCCAGCTAGAGGTGTGGCCTTGGACCACAACACGGTAGCCATCATTGAGATGATCAGAAAACCAGTCATGGAGATTTCCTACAATACCAGCCTGCCTTAGTTTGAATAATAGACCAGAGTGCCAAACTTTATCAAATGCTTTACTAATATCAAGAAAGATAACACAAAAATAGAACTGCTTTAAAGCAGAATTGCATTGCCATCACATTTTGAAGTCTTCATTAGTAGGTCACTTACTTGGTGTACAAGTGAAGTGAAAGTGTGTTCAACTAGTCGACAATAGGACTTTTTTAGACATGAAATTTGTTTATTTGTTGGC
Organism: Hermodice carunculata; assembly: GCA_964020975.1. Taxonomy (NCBI): domain Eukaryota; kingdom Metazoa; phylum Annelida; class Polychaeta; order Eunicida; family Amphinomidae; genus Hermodice; species Hermodice carunculata. The sequence goes on along the minus strand of OZ026626.1, from coordinate 1,885,975 downwards.
ATGCCATCATGGGTCTGTATTTAGGTTGAGCGTGCTACTGCACATCAGTGAAACTTCACTCTCGGGTACATGTACACTGAATGTGAAGGCAAGGGGTGAATGAGTAATGGCAAAAACAACAAAGTCAGAGACCTATGCACAGAACCAACACCGAGGCGACCACAATTCTTCAAATAACAGTGCTGCCTTTCCGATCCTTCTCTTACTTATACCATGTATACATCCCTGGTCATATAATCTCAGATCACTCGAGGGTTTAGTCTGTCATAGTCTTAGATGGTGGTCCCAGTCTATCAAAGTATTCAGATCAACTGAGGGATTAGTCTGTCATAGTCTTAGATGGTGGTCCTAGTCTATCATAAAGTATTCAGATCAACCGAGGGTATTTAGTCTGTCATAGTCTTAGATGGTGGTCCTCATCTATCATAAAGTATTCAGATCACACGAGGGTTTAGTCTGTCATAGTCTTAGATGGTGGTCCTCGTCTATCATAAAGTATTCAGATCAACCGAGGGTTTAGTCTGTCATAGTCTTAGATGGTGGTCCTCGTCTATCATAAAGTATTCAGATCAACCGAGGGTATTTAGTCTGTCATAGTCTTAGATGGTGGTCCTCATCTATCATAAAGTATTCAGATCACACGAGGGTTTAGTCTGTCATAGTCTTAGATGGTTGTCCTCGTCTATCATAAAGTATTCAGATCACCCGAGAGTTTAGTCTGTCATAGTCTTAGATGGTGGTCCTCGTCTATCATAAAGTATTCAGATCACACGAGAGTTTAGTCTGTCATAGTCTTAGATGGTGGTCCTCGTCTATCATAAAGTATTCAGATCAACCGAGGGTTTAGTCTGTCATAGTCTTAGATGGTGGTCCTCGTCTATCATAAAGTATTCAGATCACACGAGGGTATTTAGTCTGTCATAGTCTTAGATGGTGGTCCTCATCTATCATAAAGTATTCAGATCACACGAGGGTATTTAGTCTGTCATAGTCTTAGATGGTTGTCCTCGTCTATTATAAATTATTCAGATAAGCTGAGGGTTTAGTCCATCATAGTCTTAGATGGTGGTCTTAGTCTATCATAAAGTATTCAGATCACCAGATGGTTTAGTCTGTCATAGTCTTAGATGGTGTTGATAGCCTATTAACAAGTTCGTTGTTGGTCCTAGTCAGCATCTTCATCATGGTGCAGTGGGTGTCCTTCCTCTGTCGTCTGTCAGCAGGCATACTGTTTCACAGACTGGTCAGACATGCCTCTGTCTCCTTACTGTTTGTCATCAGGCATACTGTTTCACAGACTGGTCAGACATGCCTCTGTCTCCTTACTGTTTGTCATCAGGCATACTGTTTCACAGACTGGTCAGACATGCCTCTCTCTCCTGACTGTTTGTCATCAGGTATACTGTTTCACAGACTGGTCAGACATGCCTCTGTCTCCTTACTGTTTGTCATCAGGCATACTGTTTCACAGACTGGTCAGACATGCCTCTGTCTCCTTACTGTTTGTCATCAGGCATACTGTTTCACAGACTGGTCAGACATGCCTCTGTCTCCTGACTGTTTGTCATCAGGTATACTGTTTCACAGACTGGTCAGACATGCCTCTGTCTCCTGACTGTTTGTCATCAGGTATACTGTTTCACAGACTGGTCAGACATGCCTCTGTCTCCTTACTGTTTGTCATCAGGCATACTGTTTCACAGACTGGTCAGACATGCCTCTCTCTCCTGACTGTTTGTCATCAGGTATACTGTTTCACAGACTGGTCAGACATGCCTCTGTCTCCTTACTGTTTGTCATCAGGCATACTGTTTCACAGACTGGTCAGACATGCCTCTGTCTCCTGACTGTTTGTCATCAGGTATACTGTTTCACAGACTGGTCAGACATGCCTCTGTCTCCTGACTGTTTGTCATCAGGTATACTGTTTCACAGACTGGTCAGACATGCCTCTGTCTCCTTACTGTTTGTCATCAGGCATACTGTTTCACAGACTGGTCAGACATGCCTCTGTCTCCTGACTGTTTGTCATCAGGTATACTGTTTCACAGACTGGTCAGACATGCCTCTGTCTCCTGACTGTTTGTCATCAGGTATACTGTTTCACAGACTGGTCAGACATGCCTCTGTCTCCTGACTGTTTGTCATCAGGCATACTGTTTCACAGACTGGTCAGACATGCCTCTCTCTCCTGACTGTTTGTCATCAGGCATACTGTTTCACAGACTGGTCAGACATGCCTCTGTCTCCTTACTGTTTGTCATCAGGCATACTGTTTCACAGACTGGTCAGACATGCCTCTGTCTCCTTACTGTTTGTCATCAGGCATACTGTTTCACAGACTGGTCAGACATGCCTCTGTCTCCTTACTGTTTGTCATCAGGCATACTGTTTCACAGACTGGTCAGACATGCCTCTGTCTCCTGACTGTTTGTCATCAGGTATACTGTTTCACAGACTGGTCAGACATGCCTCTGTCTCCTTACTGTTTGTCATCAGGCATACTGTTTCACAGACTGGTCAGACATGCCTCTCTCTCCTGACTGTTTGTCATCAGGTATACTGTTTCACAGACTGGTCAGACATGCCTCTGTCTCCTTACTGTTTGTCATCAGGCATACTGTTTCACAGACTGGTCAGACATGCCTCTGTCTCCTGACTGTTTGTCATCAGGTATACTGTTTCACAGACTGGTCAGACATGCCTCTGTCTCCTTACTGTTTGTCATCAGGCATACTGTTTCACAGACTGGTCAGACATGCCTCTCTCTCCTGACTGTTTGTCATCAGGTATACTGTTTCACAGACTGGTCAGACATGCCTCTGTCTCCTTACTGTTTGTCATCAGGCATACTGTTTCACAGACTGGTCAGACATGCCTCTGTCTCCTGACTGTTTGTCATCAGGTATACTGTTTCACAGACTGGTCAGACATGCCTCTGTCTCCTTACTGTTTGTCATCAGGCATACTGTTTCACAGACTGGTCAGACATGCCTCTGTCTCCTTACTGTTTGTCATCAGGCATACTGTTTCACAGACTGGTCAGACATGCCTCTGTCTCCTGACTGTTTGTCATCAGGTATACTGTTTCACAGACTGGTCAGACATGCCTCTGTCTCCTTACTGTTTGTCATCAGGCATACTGTTTCACAGACTGGTCAGACATGCCTCTCTCTCCTGACTGTTTGTCATCAGGCATACTGTTTCACAGACTGGTCAGACATGCCTCTGTCTCCTTACTGTTTGTCATCAGGCATACTGTTTCACAGACTGGTCAGACATGCCTCTGTCTCCTGACTGTTTGTCATCAGGTATACTGTTTCACAGACTGGTCAGACATGCCTCTGTCTCCTGACTGTTTGTCATCAGGTATACTGTTTCACAGACTGGTCAGACATGCCTCTGTCTCCTTACTGTTTGTCATCAGGCATACTGTTTCACAGACTGGTCAGACATGCCTCTCTCTCCTGACTGTTTGTCATCAGGTATACTGTTTCACAGACTGGTCAGACATGCCTCTGTCTCCTTACTGTTTGTCATCAGGCATACTGTTTCACAGACTGGTCAGACATGCCTCTGTCTCCTGACTGTTTGTCATCAGGTATACTGTTTCACAGACTGGTCAGACATGCCTCTGTCTCCTGACTGTTTGTCATCAGGTATACTGTTTCACAGACTGGTCAGACATGCCTCTGTCTCCTTACTGTTTGTCATCAGGCATACTGTTTCACAGACTGGTCAGACATGCCTCTGTCTCCTGACTGTTTGTCATCAGGTATACTGTTTCACAGACTGGTCAGACATGCCTCTGTCTCCTGACTGTTTGTCATCAGGTATACTGTTTCACAGACTGGTCAGACATGCCTCTGTCTCCTTACTGTTTGTCATCAGGCATACTGTTTCACAGACTGGTCAGACATGCCTCTCTCTCCTGACTGTTTGTCATCAGGCATACTGTTTCACAGACTGGTCAGACATGCCTCTGTCTCCTTACTGTTTGTCATCAGGCATACTGTTTCACAGACTGGTCAGACATGCCTCTGTCTCCTTACTGTTTGTCATCAGGCATACTGTTTCACAGACTGGTCAGACATGCCTCTGTCTCCTTACTGTTTGTCATCAGGCATACTGTTTCACAGACTGGTCAGACATGCCTCTGTCTCCTGACTGTTTGTCATCAGGTATACTGTTTCACAGACTGGTCAGACATGCCTCTGTCTCCTTACTGTTTGTCATCAGGCATACTGTTTCACAGACTGGTCAGACATGCCTCTCTCTCCTGACTGTTTGTCATCAGGTATACTGTTTCACAGACTGGTCAGACATGCCTCTGTCTCCTTACTGTTTGTCATCAGGCATACTGTTTCACAGACTGGTCAGACATGCCTCTGTCTCCTGACTGTTTGTCATCAGGTATACTGTTTCACAGACTGGTCAGACATGCCTCTGTCTCCTTACTGTTTGTCATCAGGCATACTGTTTCACAGACTGGTCAGACATGCCTCTCTCTCCTGACTGTTTGTCATCAGGTATACTGTTTCACAGACTGGTCAGACATGCCTCTGTCTCCTTACTGTTTGTCATCAGGCATACTGTTTCACAGACTGGTCAGACATGCCTCTGTCTCCTGACTGTTTGTCATCAGGTATACTGTTTCACAGACTGGTCAGACATGCCTCTGTCTCCTTACTGTTTGTCATCAGGCATACTGTTTCACAGACTGGTCAGACATGCCTCTGTCTCCTTACTGTTTGTCATCAGGCATACTGTTTCACAGACTGGTCAGACATGCCTCTGTCTCCTGACTGTTTGTCATCAGGTATACTGTTTCACAGACTGGTCAGACATGCCTCTGTCTCCTTACTGTTTGTCATCAGGCATACTGTTTCACAGACTGGTCAGACATGCCTCTCTCTCCTGACTGTTTGTCATCAGGCATACTGTTTCACAGACTGGTCAGACATGCCTCTGTCTCCTTACTGTTTGTCATCAGGCATACTGTTTCACAGACTGGTCAGACATGCCTCTGTCTCCTTACTGTTTGTCATCAGGCATACTGTTTCACAGACTGGTCAGACATGCCTCTGTCTCCTGACTGTTTGTCATCAGGTATACTGTTTCACAGACTGGTCAGACATGCCTCTGTCTCCTTACTGTTTGTCATCAGGCATACTGTTTCACAGACTGGTCAGACATGCCTCTGTCTCCTTACTGTTTGTCATCAGGCATACTGTTTCACAGACTGGTCAGACATGCCTCTGTCTCCTGACTGTTTGTCATCAGGCATACTGTTTCACAGACTGGTCAGACATGCCTCTGTCTCCTGACTGTTTGTCATCAGGTATACTGTTTCACAGACTGGTCAGACATGCCTCTGTCTCCTTACTGTTTGTCATCAGGCATACTGTTTCACAGACTGGTCAGACATGCCTCTCTCTCCTGACTGTTTGTCATCAGGTATACTGTTTCACAGACTGGTCAGACATGCCTCTGTCTCCTGACTGTTTGTCATCAGGCATACTGTTTCACAGACTGGTCAGACATGCCTCTGTCTCCTGACTGTTTGTCATCAGGCATACTGTTTCACAGACTGGTCAGACATGCCTCTGTCTCCTGACTGTTTGTCATCAGGTATACTGTTTCACAGACTGGTCAGACATGCCTCTGTCTCCTGACTGTTTGTCATCAGGCATACTGTTTCACAGACTGGTCAGACATGCCTCTGTCTCCTGACTGTTTGTCATCAGGCATACTGTTTCACAGACTGGTCAGACATGCCTCTGTCTCCTGACTGTTTGTCATCAGGTATACTGTTTCACAGACTGGTCAGACATGCCTCTGTCTCCTTACTGTTTGTCATCAGGCATACTGTTTCACAGACTGGTCAGATATGCCTCTCTCTAAAGAGCTGCATGGTGGACATGATATGTAGGGAATTATGTAGATTCCTTTATGATTAGAAGGTCACTAAGTCAACAGCTTTCCTTTGTGCCATTGCACACCAAGGAAGACTGTTGACCTGTGACTGTTGACCTGTGACATGTTATTGTGATACATTGTGTCTGTACATCATTCCCTTGAAATACTCTGTAATTACACAAAATTGATGCACAAGTTTTGCAGCAGAGGAAATCGTACATCAGGGCCAGAATTTCAGCGAGAATCTGAGAATCCATTCCCGTAAAAATTCTCCTAAACTTGACTTTCTTTAAAAAGAAAACTAATGGACAAAATTTCCAATAGATTCTGGCAAAATTTTGCGAAATTCTGGCCCTGTACATCTGTCATCATACATTTGGGAGCTTTTGGGAAATGTGAGTAAGAAAGAGATCAGAATGTGTTGATAATGGGATAGCTGTAAACTGACCAATGGGAAAAGGTCTTACAAACAAACAGTTGGAAGCTTAAGGTGGTCACGCCTACTGGTGGCGTCCATTAATGATTCTCAACCAAACACAACAAAACTTGCGCAGGGCTAAACCACTTTTTCTGGGAACATCTGATGTACAAGAATCTGGACATACCAGAATTGGCAAGCATGTCTTTCTCTTCTCTAACTTGAGCTCACTCAGCCTGAGAGAGATACTGGTGATGGGATTGGATGCGGGGACTGTCACATGACTGTCACATGACCAGTTGTATGAGCCTTGGGTTGTATGTAATGTTCACACACAGCGTGTAGTCCTAGGCCAGGCACAGCCTTGCCTTGCAGAAGCGTGAACCGGTAGAGCTGTGCTGTTTGTGTGAAGCGCATACATGCAGGTTAAACAAATGCTCAGTTATGAAAGTTTAATCTGCCTGGTCCTCATACATGAGTCAGTTTATATACAGTGGTTCCCTTCATCTAGACCACGCCAAATGTGTCAATAAATGACCATATTAGAGAAAGAAAATACAATGATAATGTCACACTTTCCACATGAGATGGTGACGGCTGGCGATGAAGTGGGTTTCAGTGAGGGTTGGCTTGTGCTTAGTGGGGCCTCTTAGAGGCAAGTTGGCCTGCGGTCAGTGGGCCTCTTAGAGGCAGGTTGGCCCGCGGTCAGTGGGCCTCTTAGAGGCAGGTTTGCTTGTGGTCAGTGGGGCCTCTTAGAGGCAGGTTGGCCTGTGGTCAGTGGGGTCTCTTTAGAGGCAGGTTGGCCTGTGGTCAGTGGGGTCTCTTTAGAGGCAGGTTGGCCTGTGGTCAGTGGGCCTCTTAGAGGCAGGTTGGCCTGTGGTCAGTGGGCCTCTTAGAGGCAGGTTGGCCTGTGGTCAGTGGGGCCTCTTTAGAGGCAGGTTGGCCTGTGGACAGTGGGACCTCTTAGAGGCAGGTTGGCCTGTGGTCAGTGGGTCTCTTAGAGGCAGGTTGGCCTGTGGTCAGTGGGCCTCTTAGAGGCAGGTTGGCCTGTGGTCAGTGGGCCTCTTAGAGTCAGGTTGGCCTGTGGTCAGTGGGGCCTCTTTAGAGGCAGGTTGGCCTGTGGTCAGTGGGCCTCTTAGAGGCAGGTTGGCGTGTAGTCAGTGAGGCCTCTTAGAGGCAGGTTGGCCTGTGGTCAGTGGGGCCTCTTAGAGCCAGGTTGGCCTGTGGTCAGTGGGCCTCTTAGAGGCAGGTTGGCCTGTGGTCAGTGGGCCTCTTAGAGGCAGGTTGGCGTGTAGTCAGTGAGGCCTCTTAGAGGCAGGTTGGCCTGTGGTCAGTGGGGCCTCTTAGAGCCAGGTTGGCCTGTGGTCAGTGGGCCTCTTAGAGGCAGGTTGGCCTGTGGTCAGTGGGGCCTCTTTAGAGGCAGGTTGGCCTGTGGTCAGTGGGCCTCTTAGAGGCAGGTTGGCGTGTAGTCAGTGAGGCCTCTTAGAGGCAGGTTGGCCTGTGGTCAGTGGGCCTCTTAGAGGCAGGTTGGCCTGTGGTCAGTGGGCCTCTTAGAGGCAGGTTGGCCTGTGGTCAGTGGGCCTCTTAGAGGCAGGTTGGCCTGTGGTCAGTGGGCCTCTTAGAGGCAGGTTGGCCTGTGGTCAGTGGGCCTCTTAGAGGCAGGTTGGCCTGTGGTCAGTGGGTCTCTTAGGGGCAGGTTGGCCTGTGGTCAGTGGGTCTCTTAGGGGCAGGTTGGCCTGTGGTCAGTGGGTCTCTTAGGGGCAGGTTGGCCTGTGGTCAGTGGGTCTCTTAGGGGCAGGCGGGTGCACTGTGGTAGTTCATATCTAGATGCAAGAATTGTGAACGAGAATTGCCACAGACTGGACCAGAAATGCTTGGAAGGGATGGAATATTTGTCACTCTATGTGAGGTTGTTTGCAGTGTTCTCTTTAGTTATCTGTCTTACTGTTAATTGTCTTGGCGTAAAGCTTTGTATGACCAGTACATGGTCATGGTAGAATATTGATAAATTGTTTCATTATGATGCAGCAGATCCACTACTCCAGTCATGGTATTAATGTTTTCAGATGATTCTAGTCATCATCTTCATCATCGCTGTCATCATGTACCGGGTGCTCATCTCTATTCCGCTCTTCAAGAACCCCATGCTACAGTCCCAGGCCAGCATCATCTCCAGCATGTCCGCCGCTATCGTCAACTTGATCCTCATTATGGCCCTTGGCAAAGTTTACGAGAAATTGGCCCTCAAGCTGACTCAGTGGGGTAAGACAGCGCCACCTGTAAATGATACGGTCCATTAAAATAATGTGTGCCCTCTAATGAGCACCCATGGTCCAGTAAGCACCCCTGTATGTTATGCAGATGAAAAACTTAAATATCTTGCCAAATATTTCACTTTCCCTTCCCCACCTTTTTAAGGTACCATGGCTAATACAAGGACTCAAATGTGTAGACACCATGGAGGCATATTTTCTTGTGAATTTGATAAGGACCAAGAAGTCGATCCACAATGGAGAATTATTCTACTGTAAACTTAAGAAGTGCCATAATTTTTCCCTGGGACATGTAACAGAGCCATTTGAAAACTTTTTCTTGAGTGCCAGGTGTAACAGTCTTTTGACAGAACTGTTTGGTGAGTGCCAGGTGTTACAGTCATTTGACAGAACTGTTTGGTGAGTGCCAGGTGTTACAGTCATTTGACAGAGCTCTTTTGTGAGTGCCAGGAATATGACAGCCATTTGCCAATCAAAGTGACCATTCAGACAGCTCACTACATGTGCTGCTGGATGGATTTATAAATACTACACAGTACCGTAGCCTCCACTTGAAACTTGGTCAGGCCAAGTCCAGAAATTTGGAAGTTTTAAGCAAATTTCTGTTTATTAATATAGTTTTGGTAATACATCTAGACCTATGAGTCCAATGTTGGTCCGACCAATCTGACCAATCTGACCAATCTGACCCCAAGGCTACGGCCCTGCTACACATGTATTCCTTCTCACCTCATTGACTGGGCTCACAGCTAGCATTTCTTTTATTTTCCAAAGGTATATGCTATTTTACAGAATTTCTGGAGAAACTCATATCGTGTCATATTTATCACTTTTTGTCTGTGCCTCACAACTGCACTTCACCCTGACAGAGTTTCAGGACCAGCTGACATTGTATATTGTGTTCCATTTGTCTTTAACCTCAGAGACACATTGCCTTAGGACAGAGTTTTAGGGCCGGGTCATATTGTGCTTTATTCTACATTTGAGGGCGGAGTATCATTTTCCAGAGGTGAACTCAAAAGTAAAAACTTGCTGTAGATCACATGACCTAAACATTGTTACACCTAAATTGTTCTATGACGAATTTAAACAAACACGACAAACCAGGTCAGCATTGAAAGTAGGCCTAGGCCACTTTTTTTTAATGAATACCCAATTAAACATAGAATAAACAAAATCATCCATGGCTTACAGTGAGTTAATATTTTTCTCTCGCTCAGGATTGGTGACCAACAATGATCCCTCATGAGAGAAAAATTGTAACTCACTCTCACCCATGTAAGTGTCTCTTTTGTATTTGTCTTTTCTTCAAAGATGCACTGTTTGGACAGAGGTTCAGGACCAGCTCATATTGTGTTTTATTTGTTTTCTCCCCAGAAATGCATCGCACCCAGACAGAGTTCGAGGACCAGCTCATATTCAAAGTTTTCATATTCCAGTTTGTCAACTTCTACTCCTCTATCATCTACATTGGATTCTTCAAGGGAAAGTGAGTAGACTGCCTAACACACCTGCCAGGTATTAGACCCATCCATACCCCTGGCAAGGAATGAACCCACCCATACCCCTGGCCAGGAATAGACCCACCCATACTTCTAGTCGGGAATAGACCTATCCATACCCCTGGCCCGGAATAGACCCACCCATACTTCTAGTCGGGAATAGACCCATCCATACCCCTGGCCAGGAATAGACCCACCCATACTTCTAGTCGGGAATAGACCCATCCATACCCCTGGCCAGGAATAGACCCACCCATACTTCTAGTCGGGAATAGACCCATCCATACCCCTGGCCTGGAATAGACCCACCCATACTTCTAGTCGGGAATAGACCCACCCATACCCCTGGCCTGGAATAGACCTATCCATACCCCTTACCAGGAATAGACCCACCCATACCCCTGGCCTGGAATAGACCCAGCTATACTCCTGGCCTGGAATAGACCCACCCATACCCCTGGCCTGGAACAGACCCACCCATACCCCTAGGCCTGGAATAGTCCCACCCATACCCCTGGCCTGGAAGAGACCCACCCATACCCCTGGTCTGGAATAGACCTACCCATACCCCTGGCCAGGAATAGACCCACCCATACCCCTGGCCTGGAATAGACCCACCCATACCCCTGGTCTGGAATAGACTCACACATACCCCTGGTCTGGAATAGATCCACCCATACCCCTGGTCTGGAATACACCCACACATACCCCTGGCCTGGAATAGACCCACCCATACCCCTGGCCTGAAATAGACCCACCAATACCCCTGGTCTGGAATAGACTCACACATACCCCTGGTCTGGAATAGATCCACCCATACCCCTGGTCTGGAATACACCCACCCATACCCCTGGTCTGGAATAGACCCACCCATACCCCTGGTCTGGAATAGTCCCACCCATACCCCTGGTCTGGAATAGACTCACACATACCCCTGGTCTGGAATAGACTCACACACACCCCTGGTCTGGAATAGATCCACCCATACCCCTGGTCTGGAATACACCCACACATACCCCTGGCCTGGAATAGACCCATCCATACCCCTGGCCTGAAATAGACACACCCATACCCCTGGTCTGGAATAGACTCACACATACCCCTGGTCTGGAATAGATCCACCCATACCACTGGTCTGGAATAGACCCACCCATACCCCTGGTCTGGAATAGACCCACCCATACCCCTGGTCTGGAATAGACCCACCCATACCCCTGGTCTGGAATAGACCCACCCATACCCCTGGTCTGGAATAGACCCACCCATACCCCTGGTCTGGAAGAGACCCACCCATACCCCTGGTCTGGAATAGACCCACCCATACCCCTGGTCTGGAATAGTCCCACCCATACCCCTGGCCTGGAATAGACCCACCCATACCCCTGGTCTGGAATAGACTCACACATACCCCTGGTCTGGAATAGACTCACACATACCCCTGGTCTGGAATAGATCCACCCATACCCCTGGTCTGGAATACACCCACACATACCCCTGGCCTGGAATAGACCCACCCATACCCCTGGCCTGAAATAGACCCACCCAATCCCCCCAACTGGAATAGACTCACACATACCCCTGGTCTGGAATAGATCCACCCATACCCCTGGTCTGGAATAGACCCACCCATACCCCTGGTCTGGAATAGACCCACCCATACCCCTGGTCTGGAATAGTCCCACCCATACCCCTGGCCTGGAATAGACCCACCCATACCCCTGGTCTGGAATAGATCCACCCATACCCCTGGCCTGAAATAGACCCACCCAATCCCCCCCAACTGGAATAGACTCACACATACCCCTGGTCTGGAATAGATCCACCCATACCCCTGGTCTGGAATAGACCCACCCATACCCCTGGTCTGGAATAGACCCACCCATACCCCTGGTCTGGAAGAGACCCACCCATACCCCTGGTCTGGAATAGACCCACCCATACCCCTGGTCTGGAATAGACCCACCCATAGCCCTGGTCTGGAAGAGACCCACCCATACCGCTGGTCTGGAATAGACCCACCCATACCCCTGGTCTGGAATAGTCCCACCCATACCCCTGGCCTGGAATAGACCCACCCATACCCCTGGTCTGGAATAGACTCACACATACCCCTGGTCTGGAATAGATCCACCCATACCCCTGGTCTGGAATACACCCACACATACCCCTGGCCTGGAATAGACCCACCCATACCCCTGGCCTGAAATAGACCCACCCGTACCCCTGGTCTGGAATAGACTCACACATACCCCTGGTCTGGAATAGATCCACCCATACCCCTGGTCTGGAATAGACCCACCCATACCCCTGGTCTGGAATAGACCCACCCATACCCCTTGTCTGGAAGAGACCCACCCATACCCCTGGTCTGGAATAGACCCACCCATACCCCTGGTCTGGAATAGACCCACCCATACCCCTGGTCTGGAAGAGACCCACCCATACCCCTGGTCTGGAATAGACCCACCCATACCCCTGGTCTGGAATAGACCCACCCGTACCCCTGGTCTGGAAGAGACCCACCCATACATCACGGCAGGAAGCAGACCATTCTTGGAAGTCCTGAAAAAATAAATCTCAGGGATGATTGGTTGTTTGTTTTTTAGCATAACAAAAAACTGCTTTGAAAGCTTTGTTATACTAATGAATGATAATGAATGCTGCCATGTGGAACTGTAAATTCTGCTTTTGATAGGGATTTATTTCTTTTAAATGTGTTCACTTGAAGCTTTATTGGTTTATCTCAATTCACGAATCAGTCAGTACTTGATGTTAGTTTTTGGTTGAATGTACTCAAATGTTTAAAGCCAGGACCATCGTCTAGCTGAGATTGTGTTTTTACACAGTGTCAAATGTCATTTAAACAGGATAGTAATACAAAGTAAAAATGTCCAGAACTCAGTTTTACTTTTTTCATCATGTAAATTTTTAAATATTATATATATTCACGTTATTGAATAGTGGTATATAATCTGTATTGACCTTATTGAATTATGGTACATAATCTGTATTGACCTTATTGAATTATGGTACGTAATCTGTATTGACCTTATTGAATAATGGAACGTAATCTGTATTGACCTTATTGAAAAGTGCCCATGTTATATAACCTGTATTGACATTAACAGTGATATATAATCTGTATTGACCTTATTGAAAAGTGCCCATGTTATATAACCTGTATTGACATTAACAGTGATATATAATCTGTATTGACCTTAATAGTGGCATATAATTTGTACTGACCTTAACAGTGGTATATAAGCTGTAATGGGTGGAATGTCTTTGTTGACAGATTTATTGGTTACCCTGGGCACTACACCAAATTCTTTGGTCTTCGCAATGAAGAGGTAAGGATACTTGTATATTGTTCAATCCTTGTCGCATTGTGTGCTTCAAAATGACATTTAAAAATGAAATATTCATGAGCAGCCTGATGGCAATAAACTTGTATTTGATCAGAAATTCACACTTTTTAACGCCGTGCACATATGATTTGCATGTTCTCTTGTTTGCCCAAAGCATTTCCAAAGCAGTTGTAGCTCTGTATTTGGAGAGACAGGAAAATAGTACCACAGTTAACCCCTTGGCCCTTGAAGTGAGACTGAGTCAACAGCTCTCCTTGGCACAAGTACCCAACCCATGCTAAGGAACCTGTCAACTAAGTCGTAATTCAAGGGAGAAAGGGTTAACTTAACTCAGCTTTTGTTATTGCTTCTCATCTGTCTCTGTCATTCAGCTGGCAGTTCAGGATGTTGTAATGAGTCATGTTACAGGAGGATATTGTAATAAGTCCTGTTACAGGAGGATATTGTAATGAGTCCTGTTACAGGAGGATATTGTAATGAGTCCTGTTACAGGAGGATGTTGTAATGAGTCCTGTTACAGGAGGATGTTGTAATGAGTCCTGTTACAGGAGGATATTGTAATAAGTCATGTTACAGGAGGATGTTGTAATAAGTCCTGTTACAGGAGGATATTGTAGTAAAAGTCGTTTTGCAAATGGATGTTGTAATAAAAGTCATTTTATTAGAGGACATTGCAATTTTAACATCTTTTAAAATACAATTTATTTAAGCATCAAACAGGGAGGGTATAGTATTGTCAGGAGGGTAGTATTGTCAGGAGGGTAGCATTGTTAGGAGGGTAGCATTGTTAGGAGGGTAGTATTGTAGCATTGTTAGGAAGGTAGTATTGGAGATATTAGAACATACTCAACAAAAGGTTCAATGCCCCCCCCCCCAAAAAAAAAAAAAAAAAAAAAAAAAAAAAAAAAAAAATAAACCAAGAGTAAACAAAAATAAAAGCTTGCAAAAAATCTGACAGCTCAGTACATGTTCAATGAGTTAAACTTTTTCTGAGTGAAAAATGCTACTTACCGTGTGAATAAATCATTGGCACAATTGAGGAAACATTAAAATTCAATATTAGAACAATTATTTGGTAACTACATGTATGAAGTTACAAGACAGTACAGTGGTACCTGCCGTATGCAACCACTGCTATGAGGGGCTGCATTGCTTTTTTCGGTCACTAGGCTTGGACATAGGAGTCCGTTTCTCTTTGTAAAATTTTACTTGTGGTGACAGGTCACCTGCTGTATGTGGCCACTTTTTCTTGGCAGAAGGGGTGGCCACATACAGCAGGTATCACTGTATTGCTGAATTTGACACACTAACCAGCATTAACTCATCAGAAGACAAACCACACAACTGGGCACAGAAAAAAAAAATTAATAAGACATTAGTAACAGAGTATGATAATGCAGCTTTAGATTACGTAAATATCCAAAGTATTTCAAGATAGGAAAACATTAAACATCTGTAACTGAGATACTGCGTATGTGTTTACTTTGCATCACATATGATGATTAAAGTATCATTGTATTGTAGTATTTTATTGTATTGAATAGTACACAATTCATACCTAATTCATAACCAATTGATCATAATATAAGATAAAAGAGTTACTTATTAGGCAGGGCCAGATGAACATAAGATGTGTATAGAGATACATTAAGATGACTGGACGTCTCCTTCATAAACTTATTGAACTATGTACCATGAACTATGGAAGCACTGGAAAATGGAAAGCATCACAGAAGGCAGTGTGTAGTGATGACAGAAATCATGTGATATGACATGGTTCCAGTGTGGAGGGATGACAGAAATCATGTGATATGACATGGTTCCAGTGTGGAGGGATGACAGAATTCATGTGATATGACATGTTGTCAGTGTGGAGGGATGACAGAAATCATGTGATATGACATGGTGCCAGTGTGGAGGGATGACAGAAATCATGTGATATGACATGGTTCCAGTGTGGAGGGATGACAGAAATCAAGTGATATGACATGGTGCCAATGTGGAGGGGTGACATAAATCATGATATGACATGGTGCCAGTATGGAGGGATGACAGAAATCATGTGATATGACATGGTTCCAGTGTGGAAGGATGACAGAAATCATGTGATATGACATGGTTCCAGTGTGGAGGGGTGACAGAAATCATGTGATATGACATGGTTCCAGTGTGGAGGGGTGACAGAAATCATGTGATATGACATGGTGCCAATGTGGAGGGGTGACATAAATCATGATATGACATGGTGCCAGTGTGGAGGGATAACAGAAATCATGTGATATGACATGGTTCCAGTGTGGAGGGATGACAGAAATCATGTGATATGACATGGTGCCAGTGTGGAGGGGTGACATAAATCATGATATGATATGGTGCCAGTGTGGAGGGATGACAGAAATCATGATATGACATGGTGCCAGTGTGGAGGGATGACAGAAATCATGTGATATGACATGGTGCCAGTGTAGAAGGATTACATAAATCATGTGATATGACATGGTGCCAGTCAGGAGAGATGAAGTATACCACATGTGTACATCCTGTCAAGGAAAAGCCAATCTTGGTTTTGAAAAGCATGATGGGAAAAGCTAGTTAATGATGTGAGCCCTGTACACACACAGGGACCATAATCAGTCTAATGTCATGGCCTAGCAGAGACTCTCCTCTAACATTCCACACTTAAAATTCAGCTGGTATCTCACAACAGGTCCTGACGAGCTAATTAATGAAGCACTTTCACTCCTTGACAGGTGATAACAGGGATTCTGAAAGAGATACAAGAACTGTTATTCTTTCACTTAGCTTTTGTACAATGAGATGTATGCCGCATGAAGTGATGTGACAGGTCCATGCATAGATGGATAATAAAGACATAATAGTACCCTATTTCCTGACATTGTAAAAAAAATAAATGTCTATTGAGTGGTTGGCTGGAATATTAAAGTACACATGACAATTTAAGTGCTGAATGATATTTTACCCCTGGTATTAGAAATTTCTGACTTTCATACTATGTTGTCATAAGGCATGTTGTAGTGGGGTACCGCCTCTTTGCTACCAAAGCATATCAGTGGCTTCGGTGAGCTTTGCTCTGTCAGTAATTCAGTTTTATCGTATCTAGGCAGTTGGTATGTATGCACACAATTATTGATTATAATGTAATAAAACCCAATAAATTATTACGTTGTGATACATCCTAACTGTCATATCCATTTTAACTGTGTCAGCTCCAGTCGTGCTTTCAACAAGCCAACTGTGGTGTATTCTGACATCAAGTATATGATGTGACAATTCATAAGGTGAGGGACTGCAACTCTAATAGATCAAATATTTTGAGTATCTTTTATCAACAAGCCAAGGTAGCAGGGACAACTTGATGTGGTGAGGACATTACAGACCTTGGTACACGATGCAGACGGTGAAGCAGATTCAGTGTGATCTGTAGGAATTCCTTGCAGTGGAACTTGTAATTGTACCTGATTTGAAGAACTGGTATCACGAATAGGACATAAAAAACTGAGATAACAGTATTCAGAACAAGGTGTCAACTGTGAACCCTCGAGAAAAACATCACCGCCAAGAGCTAAAACTAAAGAATCATCACAACACTCAAACTGCACTGCTCTGTAATGTGCTAGACAAGATCACTTCCATGAATGTATTAAAACATACTGACAAAGTAGATGAGTTTAACGGGGAAACTTATAAACAATGAAATACCTGGTAAGACCATTAGCACTGAAGACTGAATTCTAATGGTAAACCTGACCAGTTTTCATATCGTAAGATTTTTATCAGTGGCTGGTAGGAATTGGTGTCCATTGGGGCACATAGCACGGGGTAACTTTGCTAATTGGTGTCCATTGGGGCACATAGCACGGGGTAACATTGCTAATTGGTGTCCATTGGGGCACATAGCACGGGGTAACATTGCTAATTGGTGTCCATTGGAGCACATAGCAAGGGGTAACTTTGCTAATTGATGTCCATTGGGGCACATAGCACGGGGTAACTTTGCTAATTGATGTCCATTGGGGCACATAGCAAGGGGTAACTTTGCTAATTGATGTCCATTGGGGCACATAGCAAGGGGTAACTTTGCTAATTGATGTCCATTGGGGCACATAGCAAGGGGTAACTTTGCTAATTGATGTCCATTGGGGCACATAGCAAGGGGTAACTTTGCTAATTGATGTCCATTGGGGCACATAGCAAGGGGTAACTTTGCTAATTGATGTCCATTGGGGCACATAGCAAGGGGTAACTTTGCTAATTGATGTCTATTGGGGCACATAGCAAGGGGTAACTTTGCTAATTGATGTCCATTGGGGCACATAGCAAGGGGTAACTTTGCTAATTGATGTCCATTGGGGCACATAGCAAGGGGTAACTTTGCTAATTGATGTCCATTGGGGCACATAGCAAGGGGTAACTTTGCTAATTGATGTCTATTGGGGCACATAGCAAGGGGTAACTTTGCAAATTGATGTCCATTGGGGCACATAGCAAGGGGTAACTTTGCTAATTGATGTTTGTTAAACATGAGAAATGTAACATGAAGCTGTTTATGTCAAAACTACCAGGAAGACGTGTCATCATGATGACACGTCTTCATCACGATGCTGAGACATTCCTGGTAGGTCATGGTTTAGCAGTTGCTCTGGGGCTTTCGAGAGGAATAATGTCAAGACAGCTGTCTCGTGGTAATACTGAGGCAATTACAACAGTCTGCAACCTATAAGTATTGCTGAATACAGGAAAATGTAATCATAAATAATTTGCAGCTGTCTGAAGATCAGCTTGTATAGCGTCTGATACCAAGTTATGGTAATCAGCAGAGAATTACGAAATTTAACATAAGACTCAGAAAGTGTGGTTATCTATCTGTAACATTGAGGTGAACCAGTTTGAACAAACAAACAAGCACACAAGTAGGCAAGCAGGCAAAGAGAGAGAGAGAGAGAGAGAGAGAGAGAGAGAGAGAGAGAGAGAGAGGGGAGGGAGGGAGGGAGAGAGAGGAGGGAGGGAGGGAGCAGAGAGAGGGAGAGAGAGAGAGGGAGGGAGAGAGAGAGAGACAGAGGAGAGAGGGAGAGGAGGTGAACCAGTTTGAACAAAGAAAGAAAGAAACAAGCAAGCAAGCAAGCAAGCACACAAGTAGGCAGGCAGGCAGGCAAAGAAAGAAAGAAAGAAAGAAAGAAAGAAGAAAGAAAAGAAAGAAAGAAAGAAGAAGAAAGAAAGAAAGAAAGAAAGAAAGAAGAGAAAGAAAGAAAGAAAGAAAGAAAGAAAGAAAGAAGAAGAAAGAAAGAAAGAAAGAAAGAAAGAAAGAAAGAAAGAAAGAAGAAAGAAAGAAAGAAAAGAAAGAAAGAAAGAAGAAGAAAGAAAGAAAGAAAGAAAGAAAGAAAGAGAAGAAAGAAAGAAAGAAAGAAAGAAAGAAAGAAAGAAAGAAAGAAAGAAAGAAAAGAAAGAAAGAAAAGAAAGAAAGAAAGAAAAGAAAGAAAGAAAGAATTATACAAACTGTCATGAGCAGTGTTTCTGGTTGGGATGAAATGATTCTGAGGAGCAGCGGTTTCGTTGTGTAGGATCGTTGAGTCCCAACCAGAAACACACGCTAATGATGGTTTGTATTTATCCCATAATGTTTCTAGAAAATATTCTGTTTATACAGACAACAAATGTTAGTTTTTAAGCAAAAAAGAGGCCAGAAATATGTAGAAAAGCATAACCATCCATCGCTGCCATGCGTGGATTTTTGCTATGAATGTAATGCGTTACTATGTGATATGGAAAGCTGTCAGACATATTAACCTCCCAAGGGCCCTTTTATAGGATAAAGTAATAGAAAGAATGAAAGAGCAGAAAATGTTGTTTGACATAAGCATTGCCTGTTTTCCAAAAGAGACTATCATGTTCTGCTCTTGGAAGGATTTGTGTCTGCAGCCAAACTGTAGGTAACACATCTGCGACTTGACATAATAGTATCTTGCTCACTTGTCCAAATGTAACATGTGATGTGCCTGTCAAATTTTTTTTAATTCAGAATTTTGACTGTCCTTCAAAATACAGACAAAGCTTTGCCTGGTACTTGACAGTTCTGTGCCCTTGTGCATAATATTTTTCATTTCTTTTGCCACTGGATTTATGTCACAGGTTCCATTTGTTCCCGGCATCATTTGCTTCCCATTCTTTGATATATGCAATAGAACAGGAACATGTTTGGTTTTTAAATGCACAAGTATGTCTGGAACCTGTATTTGCAGAAGATCACCTGTTTGTGGGACATTAATTTTTTTTAATAGCATAGACATCACTGCTACATGTAACCAACATCAATAGAGCAGGCTTTGAACAGAAAACTTTTTACATGTATTTTCGATGTACCTGGCAAACACTGGTGTTAATGTTTTGCAAACCAACCTGTGGACAAACTGCATAGGTTTTTACCAACAAAAATGTAGGACTATCAGAAGGTGGGGTACAACCCCACTCTGTACCCACTAGGGTCATTATTAAATATTGTTATTTGTTGATGGTGTGAGAAGTTTGTGTTACACACATATGTACATGCTACACACATATACTAGTAACTTGATAAACAGTTACAAAGACTGGCATGTTTGTCTGTGTTCCCGTACAGTGGTACATGCATGGAGAGACCACCTGCATTTTCCACCACATTTGTGCCACTGCACAATAAAGTCTACACATGTAAATGTACTGCACCTAATACAAAAGACCACTTATTATATGACCACTTGATTCTGGTGGAAGGGTGGTCTTAAATTGCAGGTGTAGGATTCAACATAAAAGTAGTACATGTAATCTGAAATAGATTTCATTTTCAAGCAAATTAGTTTCTTTTATGTGATTGAATGAGATACAAAGTTATTCATCATGTATCAAGTGAATGGATGTACAAGTCATGTTATGAAGTCTAATAAATGAATACATTTACTGCAACCTCTTCCATCCCCAACTTTATATCCATATCTACATGATACACCATGTAGTATGCAATACAGAGTGGACCCAGTGGCAGGCAGTGGTGGGCAGCACACAGCGGCAGGGAGTGGCGTCTAGGGGCAGACAGCATCTAAGTAAGGCCTGCTGCTGGCCACTGCCATGTGCCCCTGCCCACCGCCGACCTCCAGTCGACCACAAACCCTTCTGTGGCATTAGGCGGCCACTGCCTGCCGCTGCGCACCGCTGGCCACTGCTGGCCGCAGCCGAAACTGGTCATATTCTGCCGAAAGCAGTTTACTAGTGAAGGATACAATCCTCACAAAACAGGTGGAGAAGAACAAGTTAATGCAATGGTGCATCATCTCTTATTAAAACATGATATTGCCCGAAATATATACCATAGTTAAAATGTGCAAAATGCTCCTAAATCCAGGTTTATTAAGTAGCAAAGATACAAATGGGGAATGGGATATGTACATATATATATATGTGTGTGTATAATTTTTTTGACTCCGATATTACCAGGAAGCTGATATTTCCTGTACTGCTGAAGATGTGACCCTTTCAGTGTCAGAATGGCAGCTGTCTCACTGAGCCATTATTTCTGGTCTTAATCAAAATGTGATTGTTTCAGTGTCAGAATGGCGGCTGTCTCACTGAGCCGTTATTTCCCGTCTTAATCAAAATGTGATTGTTTCAGTGTCAGAATGGCGGCTGTCTCATTGAGCTGGCTCAGCAGCTGGGAGTCATCATGATTGGCAAACAGGTCATCAACAATGCACAGGAACTGATCGTCCCGTGAGTAGCTAGCTGTTGGCCTGGAGCATGTAACAGTTTATTCTATGTGGGGAGTTAAATGTGGCTTTTGGGGAGTTCAAACCAAATACCATATTCCATCCAGATCACATGACCAAAACATTGTTACGACTTCATTATGACACACAAGCAACAGTGACATATTGCATTAACACTTGAATTTTTTAGTAATTTTGGTATTAGTAAGTGTACTTACCTCTCAACCACTATTACCAAGACCTCTGTGTCTGAGTCGAATGCCCAAGAAATTGAGTTGAGTTCACTCACTTGATTCCAAAACCCGCTGGTCCTGTGGCACCATATCTTGGTTTGTATGGATCCAGTGGTGACTCACGGTGTGTATGCTCACCATATCTTGGTTTGTTTGGATCCAGTGGTGACTCACGGTGTGTATGCTTACCATATCATCCTTCTTCTTTGGAAGAGTGGTCAGTTGACAGCAGAAAGGAGGCGGGGTGGTCGAGTGGGCTTCTCTGGCAGTCAAGAGGTAAGTACATGTACTAATAAGGAAATTACTGAAAATTTCACACATTAGTTATGTAAAGTTACCTCACAACCGCCATTGCCGATTTACAGATGCAAAGGTGGAGGGTGCAACGTTACTGGTATACTGACCACATATTACAACCATCCAGGACTGGCAGCTGGGGGGGGGGGGGGACTATCTGTACGTGTGAGGAGTCAATGTCAGAAGAGAAAACCTCGGAGGTATACAGCCAACAGCGGCATCCAGCCAAAGCTGGAAACCCTCCTTACCGACCAGCATGGGACCGCACTGAACCCCCTGGAACTTGCCCACCAAAATTATAGCTGTCCGCCTCTTCGGTAGACACTGTCTGTTTCTACTCCTTTGGACCTGGAGATCTAGATGTGAAACTGGCCGGCGCCAGGGGGTTGGTATATGGTTCCATAGGGCAGTGATCACCTGGGTCAGCCGGCTGAAAGTAAGGCAGGATAGCAGGACCGACTGCCTGATACAAGTCCGAGATTAGGCCAATATGGCAAATAGCCATAGGCCCACTAAAAGTGCACCGACCCAAAGACTGCATCAGATCTAAACCACAAGCATGCCATTAACTGGAACATGTTGGCTGCTCTGATGGGTTTGGGAAAGCCTAATGGACAAGTATTGGAACCTAAGCAAAAGAGCCTGTGACTCTCATGTGCACAAAGGGGTACATGTACATGCCCCCCCCCTCTAGCACCATCATGTCATGCAATATAGTGTTCAGAGAAAGTTGTAGATGATCGCCAGTGGCAGGCCCCCTGATTTTCAACAGCCATGACATTCTGCAGGGCATACCAGGAGGCATTAAAGGCTCACACCTTGTGAGCTCTGGTTGAGAGATTCTCTAGACACCAGGTTTCTGTACAGCGGTCTTGTAGGCCTTAAGGATTGCCTGCTTACTCCACAGAGAAATCGTATTTTGGCAAACTTGCTCCTTACAAGAGTTACTGAGGGCCACAAAGAGGGCAGACCTCTGACCCCGAAAACTGTCGGTGTGTGAAAGGTACCAATGGAGGGATCTCATGGGACACAGCGCTCATTCCTCCAGGGAAATAGCAGTATCCATAGCATGGGGGGTAAAACCCTTGAAGGCCATAGCGGGATCTATAACAACTTGCTTCTTTGCAGGGAAGCGAAAGTGAGGTCTCAGTGTCACCTGGGAGTGGTCAGGTGACCATTGGAGTTGGTCATGAGCTAGAGCATGGATGTGGCACAACAGTCAGAAAACACCCTCCGATGAGTCGAGTAAACAGTCAGAGAAGAGAATCGAAGCCTGCCTCTGGGAATTCTGTCTGCGGCCAATTGCCAGAAACATCTGTCGTGGATGTGCTGTGCAACAACCATCAAGCGCAGAGGTTGAGCACCTGAGGGTTCCTGTGGAACACATTCATCTGCAGCTGCACTGAAAGTTTCAGCCATGCTGGTAAACATAGCAGAGACTGGACACTTAGTTCCAAGAGGTCTATTGACCAATCTGTCCCCTTCCGCCATGGGTTGACCAGGATCCAATTGCAGTTGTGCGACTGAACTTGCACAGTACCATCAGGAGGATCCGCAGAGTTGGAAAGGCGTATGTCCAAAGGTTGGTCCAGTCCATTGCTAGAACATCCACTGCTAGGGCCTTGGGGTCCAGGACTGGCGAGATGTAAAAGGGTAGTTTTGCATTCTGGCAAGTTGCGAACAGGTCCACATGTGGAGTTCCCCTTCTGGCCCACATGGCCTGAATGACCTGTGGGTGGATGGACCAATCTGTCCCTACCAGCTGACCTCTTCTTGAGAGATGGTTGACCAGGACATTTAGGTGTCGCGGGACATGCCTCTGTATGTTCTCCACCAGATCCTGGAAGTAGAGGAGTGCAGAGTGTATTGCCTTCAGTTTATATGATGAGACGCGAAGAACCCAGGCAGAGTGCTGCAAGGGGCGATAGTGAAGGCGACCAAGTGGGACCTGGGAGTCCATCAAGGAGAGAAAGCCCAACAGGGCTTACCATTGTTGCGCTGAGTGAACCCTGCGAGTCAGAAAGGCTCTGAGCAGGGACTGAAGTCTCTCCCACCTGTCTTCCAAGGGGCGACAGATGTAGGCAACCAATTCGATGCCAAAAGTCTGCTCTGACCAAGAGCTGGACGCTCTTCAATTCATTATCAGGCCCAAGTGTTCGCAAAGTTCCAGAACAGACTGTGTGTGATGCTGTGAATCCAGGTGTCAAAGCACCAGGATAAGGCAGTCGTCTGGGTACACATGAATGCGAAAGCGGACT
The DNA here is from genome assembly GCA_964020975.1 of Hermodice carunculata. Lineage (NCBI taxonomy): Eukaryota > Metazoa > Annelida > Polychaeta > Eunicida > Amphinomidae > Hermodice > Hermodice carunculata. The sequence goes on along the minus strand of OZ026626.1, from coordinate 1,861,953 downwards.
GGTGAAGGTAAGCAGCAACTGTCTGTGTGAACCAGGTGAATGCCACCAGTGCTGTGGCAAGGCGGAACAGAAGTGCCCTAAATTGATAAACTTGGCCTGAGAACATGAACCGCAGATGCTATGTGGAAACACACATCCTCAAGATCTAGGGATGTCGTCCACTCTATGAGCTGTAAGGCTGCTGCCACAGACTAGGGGGTCTCCATCTTAAAAAACGGGACTTGAAGGTGTTCAGCATCATCAGGTCTATCCCCAGGCACCATCCTCTGTCCCGCGTGGGGACAAGGAAGAGTAGGTGGTAGAAGCCAGGAGAATTGTGATTGGCCACTGGCTATATGGCTCACCTGCTCCTTGGCTTCTGGACCATGCACCTGCAGGACACTGATGCTTTGGGTTCCACTGCGGTTGGTGGGAACCACTGGGGTTAACAGCTTAAAGGAGCCCTGTCTTTGCCCAAAAGCTGCAAGTGGCCGTGTCTCCGGATGTTTAGGAGGAGCAAATGGTCTGTAATACACTCCCAGTGTGCACAAAATGCGGAGAGGCAGCATCCAACTGGCTACCGCATGGAGTCTGACGGCATGGCAGAGGGGGATCCTGATACAAGCTGGTTCAGCATGTCAGAGTCTGGAGCCCTGAGGCTTGCCCGACTTCTTGGCTTTGGTGAAGTCCTTCCCCATCTCGGATTGCTGCCCGCTCTTTCTAAGGCATCTTGTCCCAGAGGGAGCACGAGCCAAAGGGTGAGTAGGCACAGTCTGAGACTTGCGACGCCTTGGGGCTGAGGCGGCCAAGGTAGAAAGTGACGGAACAGAGTCGGTCAATGCCTTGGTACAGGTCTGATCGCTGGAGCGGACCCAAAGAGCCTGCACCCAGGGAACGCCTTCTGCCATCTTTCTTCCAAACAAGGTTGCCAAGAAGAGGGGCTCTGTTCAGGCTCTGTGGAATATCTAGTCAGGCAGCTTCTGACCCGGGAAGTAGGCATCTCTCTGCAACAAATCAAAGTTAGCCTCCAACGTGCAGGAGATTCTTACCTGGCAATTGACTGCTGATGACAACAAAGTTGCAAGGAGTGACGCCTTGTCTAGCCAATCCTGCAAAGCCTCTGTGATATGCACAGAGCCCTTGAGGTCTCTCCTGGATGACCAGCCAATGAGACATCAGAGTATGACGCTATAAGGACAGATCCCCTGGCACCCTCTTCCAGTGGCTTGAAGGCCTTGGGAGACATAATGATGGACTTTGGCTGCCAAACACAAACTCCCATTCCAAATCTACCAGCAGTGGATGGGAAGGAAAGATCTGCTCCAGCACAGAATAACATCGCCCCTGGATGTCTGGCTTTGGGAGGAGTTGCCTGTGCCTCAAGTAGCTAGATGTCCAAGGCTCTACGGAAACCATATGCCACGAGTCTTAGCTGTGAGCTGGTCGTAAAACTCAGCTACAAAGGACGAGAAAGGGACAAGGGTCCTATGACTCGTATCCTCCAGGGACCACAGCTGCCCCCACACCACCTCCGCTGGTGGGACCACAGCTTGGTTACCAAGCAGGTTGTGAATGAGGGCTTTGACATGGTCAAAGTCCTGTGGTGGAGGCAGAAAGGCATCCATGGTGCAGAAGGCTGTTTCACGGTCTCCACAATCCCCATCAAGGTCGGCTGCTCAGAGTGACTTTGGCATGAGGGTTGACGACGCAAGTTCAGCTGGGATCTGCTGACCGAAGTATCCAAGAAATTAAGCTCATCTTCCTCCTTGGCGTCAAGGTTTAAAGACTCAGGACTCGCTGAGGCGAGTGGTGAGACCCAAAGCCCCATCACACAATGCATTGTTTGAGGCTGATGGGGAGGTGGCTTGTGACAGTGGGGGTCTGTCACCACACCAGGCATAGGGGAAGCTGTGACTTCCACCAAAGTCATTTCAGCCTCAAATGCCGCCTCTGTCTTCTCAGCCCAAGTGGGGCTGGAAAATGGCGCTTCTGACAGACCGGTAGCAGGGGACATGGCAGCCACCAACTGAGGAGTCTGCTGGCCAGAGGGTACCTGCTGGGTCGCCAGGAGGCTTGGCTCAGGGACCACAGCTGCTGCTGACTGAGAAATCTGCAGGCAGGAGGGAGGCTGAAGGAGTTTGGGGAACTCCTGAGCCTCGGGGCCAAGAGAAAGCGGACTGAAGGCAGAAGTGGCAAGCTGCTGCACCATGAGGGTTAGCTCAAGCTCAGCATCAGTGGCAGCAACAGCAGAAAAAGACAAAGTTTGCGACCGAAAGGATGTTCCTCGCAGAAGTTGAGTTCTTGCCTCTCAAGAGAGGGAGACAGGCCACCCATCTCCAAAGCAGAAACAAGCGGGATTGACAACTGCTTACTTCGGGGCAAAGGTGCAGGAAGCAAAGTTGGCACTGTGGTTGGAGGCACTGAAGGTGGCACTTGGGTCACTAGAGGGGCCACTACCGCCGGAGCCAGAGACCCACTAATGGCAGAAGGCACCACCACAGACTTGGGCGCCTTCCTTCTCTCTCCAGCTTGCCTGGGCTTGTGATATGAGCTCTCAGAACCGGGAGCTCGGGAAGTTTGTCCTGGTTTTGGTGGTTTCCGGATCACTCGAACTTAAGATCCAAGCGCTTGGACTGGCCAAGGTTCTGGGATGCCTGCAGAGGAACCTGTAGGCTTCCACTTGGGCTTCACCAAGTTTTGCTGTTTGTACTCTGAACACTTGGACCAAGGGGACCTGGTCTTGAAAAATCCAACTGTGCTTAGCTTGCCTCTTCAGATAAAAATCCAAAGTGGTGGGGTGAGGGGAGGAAAACAGTTAATGGATGAGATCCACAGCATCTGCTGGGTCTGAGCCGAAGTCTCCAAGACTGACAAGAGTGCCGGATCAGTGGACAAGGAGCTGCGACTGTCACGGGGTGGTGCTGAGTGCTTGATATCCCATGAAGTGATCCCTTGCTACCTACCCGATTTGCGACTTTTCTGACACCCCCCTCCCCCCGCCCCAAGTCACTGGAGGGGGTTTGGGATGAGGCGGCAGTGACCACATGGGCATGTGCGCGAGCCATGTGGATTCCCGTCACATTTCTAGTGGTGTCGCAGGGGGGAGATGACAAGTGTCACCTCCCAACTTAACACAAAACCTAGGAGTATTCACGAGAACACACGTGGTCAAGTTAGTGACAACCAAAGCAATGATCATGATCCCAGGCTGCCATGAAGTGGCTATGTGAGTCTGCCATTTACCCAACAAGGGGAAGGAGGGGTGGTCTCTATTCCAAACTCACAGCTTGCTGCCTGTCCTCCATCTGGCTGTCATTTTAACCTGCCAAAACACCACCTTGGAAAAGAACTGTTTCCAGCCAGCACTTACCAGCTGTACCTCCACTTTTATCCCAGGCATCCATAGGTCAAAAATATGTGATCCTTAACTTGGAGGAGTCCAGCAAGGCTTAGAAAACAAATTCCGCTGACGCTGCCAAGCAGCGTTTGCTTGACAGGCACCGTCCTCCCTCTCTCTGTGATCTGAACATTGAGACGATATCTTAAACACTTAGGTTTCAAGCCAAACAACCAGCTCTACCCCCAATTATTTCAGAGGTATCCACAGATCAGAAATCAGCTATCTACATGTAGGTCTCCAAAGAGTCTTGGACCACTAAGAAAAATTTTTCGCAGAAGAGAACGTGCATGAAGCACTAGTAAAGCAATAGTGAACGAAAGTTCACAGTGCTCCCAACTCAAAGAAGCAAGCCTGTCATGGCGGCCAAAAGAGGAAGGATGATACGGGGAGCATGTGTACCAGGAGTCACCACCGGATCCATAGGAACCGAGAGGGTGCCATGGGACTATCAGATTTTTGGAATCAAGTGAGTGAACTCAACTTGGTTTCTTGGGCGTTTGACTCAGACACATAGGTCTTGGCAATGGTGGTTGAGAGGTAATGTTACGTAACTAATACAGTAAAACATCTCTAACGGAACACCTCCATATACTGAACACCATTTCTCGGTCCCAAGTATATACTTTCAATGTTATCAGACCTCCCTATACCGAACACCTCACTAAACCAAACACTTTTTTGGCCCAAAGTGTGTTCGGTATAGGGAGGTTTTACTGTACATTAAATCAAATGTGTGGCAATGTTCGATCTAACGTCAGATGTGACGCGATATGACTATGGTCAGCATAGACAAAGACAGTACATCCTATTGGCATTGGATGTTGGCCTCGCGGGCATAATTTCAGTGGTAAATAACCAGTTAAACATACATTTAGAATAAATAGAATCTCAGTCATAGGTAGTAGTGAAATATGTTTTTTCCTGTTATTTGAGGGCACTTTTATTGGTAACATTCACCTGTGACCTGTGGTCATACGTGAGTGCTGCAGACAAATGTGCTCTCTCATAACAGGAAAGCACTGTATTTCTCTCCACCCATGTGAGATCCTAAATGTATGAAATGGCAAACACAGTGTGTCAAAGATATGAATTTGTGAGTCATTGTATCTTAGTGACACACCTTCAGGCACTTATCTGTAAAAAAAAATTCTTGAACGAGGGTGGGTAAGGGGTTTCCCGTAGTGGCGTACTGGGGCTTTTTACTTATCGTACTGGCGTACTGGAAACCCTCTTGTTTTACGTACTTCGTACTATCCAAAATTTTGAAAGATTTTTGTTTTCCGTACTGCGTACTCTAGAAAAATAATTACCTGTACCAGCGTACCGAAACCCCCCCCCCCCTTACCCTGCTTCTTGGAGTATTGCCATCATTTGCTTTGAGCATCCATGGTTCAACATTTTCATCATCATTACATTTTTAGTGCTAAGAGTACGGAATTTGATTAACTCCTCTGTCAAAATAGTGTATGGGAAGTGATAAAGTTCCTAAAAGTCAGATTCCAACACCATAAAAGTAAATTTTAGTCATCAGTGAAAAATGTGCAAGTCTTTTTCCGGTGTCCATCCATATACAGTAGAATCTCCTATTAAGACCACTTCCATTAAGAGACCATTTCCATATTTAGACCACCAATTTACAGATTTATTTTGTTTATCCTTCATTAAAGAATACCCCATTAAGACCACATTTTATCAGTCCCTTAGGTGGTCTTAATAGGAAGATTCCACTGTATCTGTTCTCTTAGTACTATGTTACAGCATCATCAAAATATACCTTGTCTTATCATCATACGGGACAGCCATTTAGGAAATTTTGTTTGTCATTTTGAAATGTTCTTGTCCGAACTGAATTGATGTACATTTCATGTAATATCATCACAAATCATTTTGTAATCGTAATTCTATATTCTATACTTTTAGTATGTAAAGTGTGTTTGTAGATTGTTTGACTACAATGTTAAATTTTTTCGGGTCTTTTTTTGTTTTTGTTGTTGTTTTTGGATTTTTTTTCTCCTTTGTTCACACTATCTAGCTAGAAGCCACATTCTTCCATTACATCATTGTTTGGATTGAAGGGAAATTCCTTGAAAAAATACATATGTATGCAGTGTTTTTTTATTATTTCAAATTTAATGAAGATTATAGGTCTCTTTTTATATGATTTGTTGTAAACAATTTCATTGTGACACTAAGTTGCCATTAGGAGAGGGTTGATATATCTGGTGGCCGTTAACTGTATCTAGTGTGTCCAGTCAGGTCCAGTCAGGGCCTTTTTATTCCTGCTACTCTGAGCATCTTGGTCATCAACTCTTTTTGTGTGTTTCACTGTCTAATATGAACAAAAAACTTTAAAGGTAAACCACAAATTTGTCCTTTTGGACTCTTTTTTTTTCAGGATTACATGTTAAACAAAAGTTTTAATAAGATTTTGTTGAAATGTTACAGCAGAACATTGGAAAGAGATGATTCTGTTGCAAAACCTTGCGGGGATATGTCAGGATCAGGATAAAGCTTTTGAACTGTTGCCAAGTCTTGATAGGAGAAATATAATTATCAAAGGAACAGCTTGCTCTGTGCCAAAGCCTTGTTATATACCGCTAGCACACTGTGTGGCCAGGGCTCTTGTTATTGTGAAGAGTGTACAATGACTACATGTACTAATTGACAGGCAAGGATAGACTTAATGTCTACAAATAGCCAACTGTGGTTAATAGATATTTGATTGGTATTCATTTAAAAACCAGGCTTTATAGCAGGTAAGAGGGACACTTCTTGCTTGCACTGTGGACGTCCATGACCTCATATGATCTCTACTGCCAGCCCAGGCTTACTGTGTGACCACGCCCAGCTTTAACCCTTTCCTACCCTGACTACACAAAGTGTCCACACACGATGTGTCAGCTTCAATGTGTTTAATAAAATGTTTATCAGTGAAAGTGGAAAGTAAATGGAATTAGCATTGTGGACAATATCTATAAGGATAACACAGCGGAAGTCAACAACTTTCTTAGATATAGGTTAGTTGCCCCACCAGGGTCAGGGAAAGCTGTTGACTGAGTCATACTCCAACCAGGAAAGGGTTAATGTTGAAACCAAGACGTGATGAGTCAAAGCCACATACCATAAAGGATGAAATTTCAAAACAAGATTACGGTGATTTTCATTCTTTGATACATGTGCACTAAGGTTTCACAGACAGAAAAAAAAAATAAGTGAATAAATTCTGTCTCATTTGAACAAATAGATGGTCTATTGTGTTGTTCAGAAAATGTGAAAGATCTAAATTTGATGTGTCATAGACAGGACATAAACAAACATTGGCCAGTGTAAAGGAGGCCTGTTGTAAAGTGTGCTGACAGGAGAGGTCATGTGGTCAACATTGTCTGCAGATAGTCTACATTGTATTGATATAGTCATACATTGTATCGATAGTCTACATTGTATTGATATAGTCATACATTGTATCAATATAGTCAGCTGTCAGCCACTGTATGTAGCTCCAGTATATAGCAATGTGAAAGAAGCTAGGAGAGAGATACACATATCATATGGTATTGCATCATTGTTGTCCAATATTTTGTATCTCTGTTTTGGTCTTGTCTGTCTGCTTCAGTGTTCTGTATTTACAAGGGGCTTCAGTGTTCTGTATTCACAAGGGGCTTCAGTGGTCTGTATTCACAAGGGGCTTCATTTGTCACTGATAGCATATGATCGGACAACCACTTTGCTGACTCCCGTTTGCAAAACTTCAGAATTGTGTCATTGTCTAATCATGAAAATACAAAAAGTTACTCTGTTTGGATATTTTAGCAATAGAAAGACAAGTGTTGATGAGAGTAGATACCTGATGTACCAAATGCTTTTTACCCTTCGGCCTTATGAGGCCGATGGGTATTGTTGTACCCGGCGCCATCCGTCCATCTGTCCGTCCGTCTGACTTAGTACGCTTTACCTCATAACACCTCTAGTCAACTTAATGGTGCTAAAAGTTGTATTACTATTTACCTGTTTATACCAGTGTCGGTATGGTGGAATAGTGTATGAAGCTTTTAGGTTTCAAAGGAGATGTCTGTCTGTCGGTCCGTCCCATGGTTTTACCACCAAAACTTCAGAAATTTTTGAGACAGGATTTTCAAATTGCACATGATATTACACTGTTATATGGCCTTCTTTGTGTGCAAGCATAGTTGACCTTGACGTAATTCTCAAGGTCACACAGTGGTTATATGTGCTAAGCAAAGTTACCACTCTAACTATTAAATGCCTACATCTAGCAATCTTAATCTTACACACTTGAAGCTTCATAGAGTGATCTAGAAGCCTATTGAAAATTGAGGTCATAGCTTTATATTTGACTTACTTTTTGAGGTCAAAGGTCAAGTGCACAATGGTGGTATTGGTATAAGTAAGGAAGTTTTTAAGTCAGTTACATGAAATTTTATACACACGTGTATCACAACCAAAGAATGTGTTAAGAATCAAAAGTATGTCACTAGGTCAAGTATCTGGGTCACAGTGACCTATTCATTGAAATTTTGTTTACCACTATAACATCAGAAATTTTTTAGACAGGACTTTCAAATTGCACATGATAGTACACTTCTATATGGCCTACTTTGTGTGCAAGCATAATTGACCTTGACGTAATTCTCAAGGTCACACAATGGTCACATGTGCTGAGCGGCGTTACCACTCTAACTATTGAAAGCCTGCATCTAGCAATCTAAAGCTTACACGCAAGAAGTTTCATAGAGTGATCTAGAAGCCTATTGAAAATCAAGGTCATAGCTCTATATTTGACCTACTTTTTGAGGTCAAAGGTCAAGTGCACAATGGTGGTATTGGTACAAGTAAGGAAGTATTCAAGTCAGTTACATGAAATTTTATACACGCATGTATCATAACCAAAAAATGTGTCATGAATCAAAAGCGTGTCACTAGGTCAAGTATCTGGGTCACTGTAACCAAAAAATGTGTCATGAATCAAAAGTAGGTCGCTAGGTCAAGTATCTGGGTTACTGTAACAAAAAATGTGTCATGAATCAAAAGTAGGTCCCTAGGTCAAGTATCTGGGTCACAGTGACCTATTCATTGAAATTTTGTTTACCACTATAACTTCAGAAGCTTTTGAGACAGGACTTCCAAATTACATATGATAGTACACCACTATAAGGCTTGCTTTGTGTGCAAGCATAATTGACCTTGACTCAATTTTCAAGGTCATACACGGATCACAAGTTTGCTGAGTGACATTGTGCATCTAGAAATCTAAATCTTAAAACAAAAGAAGCAACATAGAGTGATCAAGAAGGCTATTGAAAGTCAAGGTTATACCTCTATATTTGACCTAATGTTTTTGAGGTCAAAGGTCAAGTGTACAATAGTAGTATTTGTTGAATTTATGACAAAATCTCCATTTGTGAAATTATTTGATAAGTGGCAAAATGGCTGTGATCTCTTACACTACAGGCTACCAGCAGCTTTCTGATCATACACTATACCTGATACTATGGGACACTGTTCCTATTCACTTACAGCAAAAGAGATTGAAGGTGGCTGAAGGGTACTGCGTTCTTTGAACGGTATTTTTTCATATTTTGTAGGGAGCGTGGGGCAAAATCTTTTTAATCTGTCCAAAAAAAGTGTTGGAGGATTGGAAATGCTGATTTCATTCAGAATAATTCAAAACTAGGCATAAGTTTTGTCATTGTCCATTCAACATGTTCAATACTTGCATGTGTGCAATTTCACTATTTTACAGTTTTAGGAGAGAAAAGAACATTCCCATTGTATATGTGTTTGGTTATATTTACATCTAATATTCATACATTATCAATTATTATCAATCTTATGCATATTAAGTTGGATTAAATAAGATTACTACATAATAAGAGACGATGGACATATTACAAATAAGAGAATTATTACAAATAAGACAAGTATTACAAATAAGACAAGTATTACAAATAAGACAAGTATTTCAAATACGACAAGTATTACAAATAAGACAAGTATTACAAATGAGACAAGTATTACAAATAAGACATCCGGCAGCGTGGGGCACATGCTATAAGTCAACTGGTGCGCACTCCTACCCTATGTAAGTCAATTTTTGGTAAAGCATTGTAGGTGATTTTCATGTCAACCTACAAACTATGACAAGATCAAGTGACTTCGATCACATTACATAGGTTACATTTGTGTTAACAGTAGGAAGACTAGGCCAGGGCCAAGACAGTGAAAAGTGCCTGTCTGTGAAGCTTTTGCCTGGGTGAAGACTTTAGGTTTGTTCGACCAGTTTTGTTCTGACCAAATGCTTCAGAGACTGCCCAAAGACTGCTGCATTTATTTTTTACCTTGAATTTTTTGCGTGTCTAAGTTATCCATTATTTGTACGTGGGGTGACGTAAAACCATTGTGTTTTACGTTGGAAAAGCCAACTGTTGAACTGGTCAGTTGGGTTAATGCCGGTCCATGTGCTATCATGTGCACGTGTTTTATGTTTACTAGCAGTCCATTGTCAAGGAGATGTGACGTCTCTTTGGTAGTGTCCCCAGTGGGTGTAGATTCTCCTACGGGGAGGACATAGTCATTGTTTAGTGTATTAAGCATACAACTTGAGTGTTTAGGAGTCGAGTTAAAATTTATTGGTGGTGCATGAATATTCATGAACCTTGCTGGAAAAAACTATTCAATTTGAGTAAAATGAATTAGCAATCTTTTGGCCACAGTAACCTGATCTGTTCTGTTTGAAGCTTGTCACAAACAATGTCAATGGGTAATAGGCACAGGAACTATAAGTTTAGCATAAGACAAGTCAAGGCCGCCTATTTCCTCATGACATTCAGGCCGAAAGGTTCCATGGGGCACAGTGGGTGGATACATTTGTGTTAATCCAAGATGTATTTCAGTTGTCTAAATTAGGCCCTACACTTCATATGAAGGCAGGTCAGTTGCAGGTAAGCTACATACTTGTGCAACACTCAGTTAATGTACATGTAGCATTGACCTGGATCACGTCAAGTACAGGGAAATCTTTATTTACCCCCTGCCTTCAAAAAGTTTCCAAGCCATTAATTGGCATGTCTGTTGAAAACCAGTGACAAAGAATATTCTGTTGTACTTCTGCTGATGCTATTCCTGTATCTCCTCCTGTTTTGACCTTCAGGTGGCACCACTAAATTGAATTTCCCATAGGCAGCCATTATAACACATCCTGGCGTATCTGAGAGTAAGAGCTTTAACTTTAATGAAGACTATGCTCACCAATTAAGTTCAAGTCTGCCTCACAAAATAAGAGGCATTAACATATATGATGAACACCAAACTTTTGACTTTGCCCCACCTGAACGCAGTCATGTTGAATTTTCACCTGTCCGCACCCAATATCAGCTTTAAATTTCCGACCACCCCGGAAAAAAATTATGCCCAAAATTGATTATTCAAATCACTCTATTTTGTGATGGCAAAATCTGAATTAAAATTTTATGTAACAGATTTTAGCCTGCCACAAATTCCACCACTCTGGTCAAGCCAAATCCTACAGTGCTGGTCATTAGACATTATACCTTTGTGCTGCCCTCTGTGGCCAATTTAGGGGTGCAACCTTCAGGGTGCACTGAAGAATTAATGCGCGAAGTCTTAGGGTCCGAGTAAGTGCCACTGAAAAGTTAGCATAGTACATGCATTCAGTGATCTCCAGCAGATGTTATTTCAGAGGAAGGCCAATATTGTGTGTGTAATTGAGACCGACAGTATTTTTTCTGTCAGATACATAAGTTTTTTTAACTGAACCTTCCATCAGGTGAAATGTATTAATACATAAAATATATGGTTCTGTGTTGTCAATTTGTCTTTAATTTGTCTGGTGACCACCAGGTGTCATCTTTGTACGGCCATAAAAAAATTTCCGCCGAAAGCTTTTTTGAAAATTGATCAAAAATTGACTGCTTCAATCCTCTACTTTTATTGCAATATTTTGTTTTTCCTGTAAATATTACTGAAAAAATGTTATGGGCCTGTAAATATAGCAAGATTAACAAAGAAATGTATAGGCTTTCTAATTCTTTAGTGCACCCTTCAGTACAAGGTCACTTCTGAATGAAGATGACAGCTGCCCACAGACTTTTCCCACCTCCTGGACTTAGAGAGTGTTATGTGATGACTCATCGTAGGGTCCATCATGGCTCTCCAAATGTCCCAGGTCAAACACAGGTCACTTCAGACAAAAATGAAAGAGCAGGTCAGTTGTAGGTCAAGTGGAAGCACCAGACGACATGCTCAATGGAATCAGGTACAAACCTTGTCATTACCTGTTGCTGGTTCAAGCAGGTCACCGTCAGGTCATTGTCTGACACGTGGTAATGACCTGGGAGAGGTAAGGGAAGTAGTGCAATCAAGCAAACATTTAGACTAATAGGAGATATGCATATTAATTTTCCGCCAGAACTGCGTACCTGATTGTCTGGTGTCTCTTGGCGGGATATGGTGAGATACGGGTCGTACCTGTTGGGACAAGCGGGATATCACTAATATTTGGAAATAAAGAATACTTATCAAAGGCAGATGAAATTTTTTCTTGATGTATGGCTCGGGAAGTACTAAATGAATACCAGTTTGGCATTTGTGAACTTAAATTCCTCAAAAAGCGCTAGTTTTGTGAGAAAGGAACATATGGACCTGTCTGTGACAGTTATGTGACCCGCACATCCCCCGTGATCGTCTGGTGTCAAACTCATGCTTTGTGGCGGGAAATTAATGTGCATACAGCATATTGTGGAGGGCTTTGGTTTATAACGATTATTGAAGTCTGTTGTGAATACAACAAAAAGATTGATATGTTCTTAGTTTTATTTTTATGATATATTTAGACCAAGAAATGATTAAATGTGATGAAATTTTGTGGAATAGGTACAGCAGACCATCAGATTTGCAGCTGATCACATGACACTAGTTGACCAAAAGGCACATTTGTGACTTTTGGAGGTCAAGGTCAACCTGAACATTTAGTGAGGAAATTAAAAACCTGTTCAGGTTTCCAAACCAATCGAAACTTTAATTTAGTGAAATTTGTCACTTGAATATGTTGAATGGACACCAAAGTTACTAAGGCTGCGCCGCAGGTAAAGCACCATTGTAGGGTATGCATGACCAGAGAATCTGAAATTTGACAGGTTGTTGTAGACAACTGGTTGAGACAATATGGAGGTCGGCTTAAATGTTTAGCAGCTAATGTGCCATTGTGCCATGTGGGTGTTGTTATCATTGGTGTTAGTCAGTAGACAGCCCATAATAGTCCATCTACAATTAAGTCGCATCATCCTAAGTTAAAAGATGTCTCCTTTAAAACAGTGATTAATGATTTGATCTCAGATCTGTGCTACTATCAGTGAAATCATAGTATTTCTTTCTCTCATTACTTTGGATAATTTTGTGTTAAAGTGACAGAAGTTTTTTTAAGTTTTCTTTGGTGAAGTTGGAATTTGTGGTCAGGTAATTATAAAAATTTGACCTGGAAATGTGACAAAGCCACATGTAGTTTACCACACAGCTCTCATTCTGGGTCAATCCATATTGCACAAGTTTATTTTGGAAAGAACTCAAGTTTCTCTTGATTTCGGAGTGAATGTCATGGTTTAAGTGCTTCTTTCTGTAGAATATTTAGAAGAGAATGGAGGTATTATGAGACATGTGTTTGTAGGAAGATCAAGACTTTCATCCAGCGCTGGCGTATCGGCTCAATGGGCAAAGATGTGGTGAAGACGCGGTGGGAGGAAGACTATGAGCTGATTGATAACGAGGGACTCTTTGACGAGTACCTGGAAATGGGTGAGTGCCTTCGCACATGATTGTCTGGGAAATTATGATACACCTACTTTTCAAGGATTTTTTTCTCAATTTTTCCCCCTTTGTGCATGAAAACAAGGAGATTTTGGATGTCAAATAGTGCCCCTTTTTTCCATTTCAAAGAGGTATACTCATGATTACCGTGTCTAGAATATATCACTTCAAAATGATATCCATGCTAATGATCTCGGGAACGATGGTTTGAGCCTCCCAGGACACACAGAAATTAAGATATAGCCTAATTGAGGATTTTGCTGAGATTTATTTACAAGTAACACCCCAATTTCTGGATTTCACGGACCGTGACCAGGCTCCAAATGGACACCTTTTTTCATGAAATTCTGAATGATCAGGTGTATATATTGTGTATATGAGTACGGGGGCCATCTTCAAATGGAGGACTGCTTTAAAATTGGTGAGTGCTGAGTAGAGATGATTGCTTTAAAATTGGTGAGTGCTGAGTCGAGATGGATGCTTTAAAATTGGTGAGTGCCAAGCAGAGACGGTTGCTTTAAAATTGGTGAGTGCTGAGTAGAGATGATTGTTTTAATATTGGCGAGTGCTGAGTAGAGATGATTGCTTTAACATTAGTGAGTGTTGAGTAGAGATGATTGCTTTAAAATTAGTGAGTGCTGAGTAGAGATGATTGCTTTAAAATTGGTGAGTGCTGAGTAGAGATGATTGCTTTAAAATTAGTGAGTGCTGAGTAGAGATGATTGCTTTAAAATTAGTGAGTGCTGAGTAGAGATGATTGCTTTAAAATTAGTGAGTGCTGAGTAGAGATGATTGCTTTAAAATTAGTGAGTGCTGAGTAGAGATGATTGCTTTAAAATTAGTGAGTGTTGAGTAGAGATTATTGCTTTAAAATTAGCGAGTGCTGAGTAGAGATGATTGCTTTAATATTGGTGAGTGCTGAGTAAAGATGATTCCTTTAAAATTGGTGAGTGGTCTGCATAAAGGGAGTGGGTGATCTCTACGTACATGTATTTGCCATAATGTTCTAGTGCGCATGATGGCACATGTAGACTACGCCCATTCTCTTCTTTCCCCCCATGAGTTCCCAATTGGCAGTATTCATTCCGATATTGAACGTATAGCATTTAACTCAGTTTGGATTGAACTGGGAGAAGTTTTCTGTGGTGTAAATTTTCAGTGAAAGTATATATAAGGCAGATTGATAGAGGCTGCACCACAGGACTTGTCCTCACATACAGACACTGGCAATAATGGGATTTGTTATCTTTCAGTGCTTCAGTTTGGTTTCATCACCATCTTTGTGGCTGCCTTTCCCCTGGCGCCGCTGTTTGCTCTCTTAAACAACTGGATTGAGGTGCGCTTAGATGCTCACAAGTTTGTGTGTGAAACTCGCCGACCAGTCGCAGAACGAGCCCAAGACATCGGCGTGTGGTTCACCATCTTGGATGCCCTGGCTCAGTTGGCCGTCATGAGTAATGTAAGTGGTGGAAGTCAGGAATTTGGGGAGTGCTAGTGGTGAATGGGGTGTACTACCAGCAGTTAGGGTGTGTTAACAGTAAATGGGGGTGATTTAGCAATGGGTTAGGGTGTGTTAGTGAATGATCTCTGTTAGCAGTGGTTAGTGTGTTAGAAGTGAATGGGGTGTGTTAGCAGTTGTTAGCGTGTGTTAGCAGTGAGTGGGGTGTGTAAGCAGTGCATAGGGTGTTTTAGCAGAGAGTGGCATGCATTAACAGTGGTTAGGAGGTGTTAGTGAATGGGGCATGTTAGCAGTGGTTAGAGTGTCAGAATTTAGTGGGGTGTGTTAGCGGCGTTGAGAGTCTGTTAGAAGTGAATGTGGTGAGTTAGAGTGGTTAGGGTGTAAAAGCTCTGAGTGGGGTGTGTTGTCAGTGGTTAGGGTATGTTACCATTGAAAGGTCAGTGTTAGCAGTGGTTAGTGTGTTAGCAGTGAACACTGGTGAATGAGGTGTGTTAACAGTGGTGAGGGTGTGTTAGCAGTGGGGAGGGTGTGTTAGCAGTGGTGAGGGTGTGTTAACAGTGGTGCGGGTGTGTTAGCAGGGGAGGGTGTTTTAACAGTGGTGAGGGTGTGTTAGCAGTGGTGAGGGTGTGTTAACAGTGGTGAGGGTGTGTTAACACTGGTGAGGGTGTGTTAACAGTGGTGAGGGTGTGTTAGCAGTGAATGTTTATATATGGGGAGGTCAGTATTAGTCTCCTTATATATGGTAGTAGTGAGTGTGGTGTTACCAGTCAATCCGATATGACAGCATTGCGTAGGCACTGACAATGGTTTAGGTGAGAGACTTGGATTCTGAAGTTGTGGTTTCGACGAATTGAAAAATGTATGCTCATAAACAAACACTACATGAAAGTTGAGTCAAAACTTTATGAAAAATGTTGATAATTTAGCAGAAACTATATGTGAATGTTATTTATTTCATTTAGTGTTATTTTTACAACGTTGCAGGCCTTTTTGATTGCGTTCACATCTGAGTTTCTGCCAAAGTTACTGTATCAGTACAAGTTTAACTGGGACCTTGAAGGCTATGTCAACTACACTCTGGCTGTGGCACCTAACGGGACCCTCTCCCAGCCTTGCAGGTAACTATGAGGCTCTCACTGCCAGACCCAGCTGGCTTTGTTAGTGGTTAGTGGAGGGTGCATAACCTGGCAAGTCATGCCCAGTGGGGTGTGCAAAGACCTGGCAAGCTATGCCCAGTGGGATGTGCATGACCTGGCAAGCTATGCCCAGTGGGATGTGCATGACCTGGCAAGCTATGCCCAGTGGGATGTGCATGACCTGGCAAGCTATGCCCAGTGGGATGTGCATGACCTGGCAAGCTATGCCCAGTGGGATGTGCATGACCTGGCAAGCTATGCCCAGTGGGATGTGCATGACCTGGCAAGCTATGCCCAGTGGGGTGAGCAAAGACCCGGTAAGCTATGCTCAATGGGATGTGCAAAGACCTGGTAATCTATGTCCAATGGGATGTGCATGACCTGGCAAGCTATGCCCAGTGGGATGTGCATGACCTGGCAAGCTATGCCCAGTGGGATGTGCATGACCTGGCAAGCTATGCCCAGTGGGATGTGCATGACCCCACAAGCTTGCTTCAGCTGCTTATTTTGCAACATCATGGCCATAACTTGCCAGGATTGTGAAAAAAAATAGTTACTTCAGCTAAGTCATGTATGTAGAAGCAAACTAGACTCCTCAGGTAAGGAATTTAAAATGTGATTATTATCAAATATCAGTTTCATATTAACATCATGTCACTGCCATGGAAGGAGTTTCATTTTGACAATGCACATAAGTAACATGAAGCCTTTGAGAGATAGCCATGACAATAGTCACACTTACTGAATTTTGTCATAATGATTACCATGCATATGGTTACAAACTTCAGTATCTCGCGTGATATTTTGTGCCAGTTGTGTGTTACCTTGGTTACAGGTATCAGCTATTCTTGTACAACAGTTTTGTAATTTAATTGCCATGGTCACACAGTATGTAATGATCGTAAAACAAATTTTTTTTCATGATGTTGGTTGTTTCTGTAGATACAGACCTCATCAAATTAAATACGTTGCCATGGTTATAGGTGTCAGTCATTCTCATACAACACTTTCTAAATAAATCACTATGGTTGTGTACACAATTTATTTTGGTGACACTGCAATATTAGTGTTAGTATGGAATGTTACCTTGGACACAGATGTCAGCACATGAAATGCATGCAATATTTTGTAACAGTTGAGTGTTACCATGGTTACAGGTACCAGTCATTCCGTGACCCTGAGGGTCATCGTACCATGTTCTACTGGCAGCTGATGGCAGTCAGGCTGGGCTTTGTAATAGTGTTTGAGGTGAGTGACATAGAGACTAGTCCACCTGGAATGTTATAGTATTCGAGATGAGTGACAGACTAGTCAACCTGAAATGTTATAGGATTGGTCGAGTGGATATGTGCGTTTCCCATTTCAGCTAGGCGACTGGTGCCAAAGGTTGCAGGTTCGAGTCCCACTCGTTCCGAACATGAAATATATATTTTCGGCATTTCCTTAATGCTGGTGGATTTAAGTCCCCGATTCTGGAAATAAATGCCGACACAGTAAATTTACTGCATTACCGTGTTGATATGGCACTCGCACATAAATACCTCCATTGAACCATTCTTTTAAGGGATGGGGATTTGGTCGAGTGGAAATGTGCGTTTCCCATTTCAGCTAGGCGACTGGTGCCAAAGGTTGCAGGTTCGAGTCCCGCTCGTTCCGAACATGAAATAAAAAAAAAAAATAGTGTTTGAGGTGAGTGACATAGAGACTAGTCCACCTGGAATGTTATAATATTCGAGATGAGTGACAAACTAGTCAGCCTGAAACGTTATAGTGTTTGAGGTGAGTGACATAGAGACTAGTCCACCTGGAATGTTATAGTATTCGAGATGAGTGTCAGACTAGTCAGCCTGGAATGTTATAGTGTTTGAGGTGAGTGACATAGAGACTAGTCCAACTGCAATGTTATAATATTCAAGATGAGTGACAGACACTAGTCAGCCTGGAATGTTATAGTGTTCGAGGTGAGTTACAGAGACTAGTCCAGCTGCAATGTTATAGTGTTCAAGGTGAGCTACATAGACTAGTCGGACTGCAATGTTACAGTGTTCGAGGTGAGTCACAGAGACTAGTCAGACTTCAATGTTATAGTGTTCGAGGTGAGTTACAGAGACTAGTCCAACTGCAATGTTATAGCATTCAATGTGAGTTACAGAGACTAGTCCAACTGCAATGTTATAGTCTTTGAGGTGAGTTACCGAGACTAGTCCAACTGCAATGTGTCACAGGCAGAATTGATCCTAGGGCTGCTGTATCTGTCCTGTTAAGCTCACACTGCCCAAGAAGTGCACACTCCTGGGGTCATGTGTACTATAGATGATAGAATATTTGTATATTGCATGTTTATTATAGGTATACTCTTATCTGTGTATATGTGTATTTTGGTGGGTGAAATCTGTGTGTATATGTGTCCAATATGTATGGAATTATCTGTGTATATATGTATTTTTGTGGGTAAATCTGTGTGTATATGTGTCCAATATGTATGGAATTATTTGTGTATATATGTATTTTAGTAGGTAAATCTGTGTGTATATGTGTCCAACATGTGTGGAATTATCTGCGCAAAATTCTACTCTTTCATCGGCATTTCAGCCAAGATTTTTTATTTATTTTTGTTAAAGGTCAGTGTTCGCTTATACAATGAGTACCGCATAAGGTATGGGTATGTGCTTATTTAAAACTTTCATGTTGGTATTTGTGAACAAACCTACCATGGATTTAAATTGCAATCAAAACTTGACCGAATATGTATGATTGTTAAAAGTTGTGAAGCATTATTTTGCAATAAAATGTGAGGACCATATTGTTGCCATGGCAACCAATTTTATATATTATCTTATTTTTTAACCTGTGTGTGCCCAGTCCCAATATAGAGGCTGCACCTTTCTACATCACCAGCTAAGTCCATGTACCAGTCCAGTGGCCAGATTGGATTTATATTTATCTCATGATCAAATTTGCAGCAAAAGAAACAAATGCTTGATGGGTGCAGCCCCTGTCACAAAGCACAGACTTGAAATGGTTAAATAGGTGGATAAACAGGCTGATTTTTTTCCCCTCTGAAATTCCATTTTTAAATGTATTTTAAAAACAATGAAATTCTGGACATGTCCTCAGTACATGTGTGAGGTACATATTTGTTATTGTAGTATGATTGGCTGCCGAGTAGATCTGTCACATGCATGTACGCCATCTGGTGTGTGGACTGTGACATATCAATGCTTGTTGCTTCCCATCTCACTTATGTTGACAGTTTTTGGTGATGTATGAAATACTTCTATTAAATATAACCCTGTATGAATATTTAATAGTTCCCAATTTAATAATGGTACATTAAATAT
Organism: Hermodice carunculata; assembly: GCA_964020975.1. NCBI lineage: Eukaryota > Metazoa > Annelida > Polychaeta > Eunicida > Amphinomidae > Hermodice > Hermodice carunculata. The sequence continues at coordinate 1,842,798 of OZ026626.1, read as the reverse complement.
GTAGACATTAAAAAATGGAAAACATATCAGATTATATGTGTAAAATGGTAAATCAAAATTTGATAAAATAAGTACGTTAAGGCAAATTTTTTTATTGTTTGTGACTACCTGCAACAAAAAGAAATGCCTGATTGTGTTCTGTTTGTTATTTTGCGGGCAGCACATAGTGTTTGGAATATGTCGCCTGATAGACATCATGGTGCCTGACGTACCGGAGAGTCTGGAGGTAAAGATTAAGAGAGAGCGCTACCTGGCAAAACAGGCGCTGGCCGACACAGATACCATCATGAAGGTAGGTTGAACCACTTATTGTGTGGCAAGGGGTTAACAAGACCTGCTTAATGTAAAGAAAAAATGGCCTTCGTTCTATGTAGTAGTGAAAGAAAAAGTTTTTTTACAGTTTGACTTCATACAAAATTTATCGAAGCAATTTTTTTTAACATAGAGATAGAGCACTGAAATAATTTTAAGCAGAAGCATTAATGATCAGAAATAATGGCTTTCAACTTTAAAGTGTCTGCATTAATATAAATTTTGGTAGAATCTACTGCAAGATAAATGTGACCTTCAAGGGCTTACAGTTTGGGCCTGAGATGAGCTTGAAGGGCTTACAGTTTAGGCCTGAGATGACCTTGAAGGGCTCTCATTTTAGGCCTGAGATGATCCTGATTGATTTGAATTTGGCCCTCAATATGCACTCTAAAAGACTGGAGGCAGGTTCATAGAGTTTGCTCTTTTATGTTTCAAGCACAGAGGATTGGAATTTGTGCATTGTATTTGAACACTGTACACATGAGGTGGTCTCACGCATGATTTTGACCTCAGCTGACAAGTAGGTTCATGTTATAGTATGGTCCGTCATCTGTCTTTTATACGTCCACAATTCACATTTTCGATTTCTTCTACCAAGTTTGTTCAATGGTCGTGGTCCAATGATTTTTGGATATTTTATGATTTTTTTGTTCATTTTTTGGCAAAATCTTAAAAAACCTTCTGCCAAACCACTCATCCAATTGCTCTGAAATTGGGTGGGGATACTTCTGGGTTCCCTTAGACCTTGTTTTGTTCAAGAGGTGCTACTGTGATTTTTGGAATGTATTTTTTGTGTTAAGGCTATTTTCGACTTCAGAACTGTCACTGAAATTGTTCTGAAATGTAGTGGATATGTAGCTTGTGGGAGGGGTAAACGAAATTGGTCACTAAGTAGTGAAATTGTGGATCCTTGATTTAAAAAAAAAATCAATTCAAGAACATGTCATTTAATGCATACATTCCAATTGAGTTCTATGTAAGTCAATGGAGATTGCAATGGAAATTCACATTTTTCCTCGTCTCCGTAACTGTTAACCACTTTACTTCAACTTTGGTGGGAATGTACCTTGAGTGGTTCTCTACCAAGTTTGTTCAAATGTTCAATTGATCATGATCTAGTGATTTTTTGGGTTTGCATTAATATTTTTGTTCAATTTATTAGCAAAATTGTAAAAAATTTCCAAAAACTGCTCAGCCAATTGCATTGAAATTGCAATGGGACACTTCTGGGGACCTCCAGACCATAATTTGTTCAATAGGTGGTGCTGCGATTTTTTTTCAAATAAATTTTTTGTGTTTTCCCCATTTTTAACCTCTTCTCCTAAGCAATCATTCACATGTTGTTCTGAAACTTGGTGAAAGCATAGCTTGTGGGAGGGTAAAACAAAGTGGTGATACTCTGTATCCTTGATGAATTTTTCAATTTGGGTAGCTGTCAGTTTATTAATGGATTCCTGTTGATTTCCATGCTAGTTCAATGGGGGTTGCAATGGGAATTCACATTTTAGACTTTTCTGAAACCATTAACCAGATTCACTTGAAACTTAATGGGGATGTACCTTGGGTGGGTCTCTATCAAATTTGTGCAAATGGTTATTCAACATTGATTTTGGGATTTTTGGTGAATTTTTTGTTCAATTTCTTGACAAATCTTCTCGGAAACTGCTCAGCCAACTGGTTTGAAATTGCGTAGGGACACTTTTAGGGACCCCAGACCTTAGTTTGTTCAACACATGACGCTGCAATTTTTTTAATATATTTATGAAGATTTTTTGTGTTTTCCCCTATTTGACTCCTACAGAACCATAACTCAAATTGTTCTGAAACTTAGTGGAAATGTAGGTCTCGGAAGGATTAATGAAAATTGTTCACTTGCTGGTGACACCCTGGATCCCTGATTTTTCACATTTTTTTTTTTTTTTTTTGCGGTGGAAACTCTATGCATTACTTCCTCTCCAAAATCCTCATCCCCCCAGACTAGAGTGGGACTTTAATATGGGTTGAATGTCAAGGTCAGCTGAGGACAGGCTTTTTACACAGCCCTCGTGATTTACTTTCGTGAATATTTCTGTTCATATCCTGTCTCAATCAAATATTTACTTGGGTGGAAGCAGTGTATTAACTCAAAATGTTTGAGATAGAGTAAACCATAAAGACTTGAATCATTGTTTATGGCGAGAAGTGTCATGTGATCTCTTATCACAACTGGTGCCCCCTGGTGTTTCAAGTCTGCTAGGATTATCCTATTAGTCTGAGTGTGTATGCTGTGTGCAATAGGAATGGTCAGGATTAGCTCCAAGGTGTGTATACAGTCCAATACACAACTGAATACACAAACTTTTGGAGGGCTAGAGCTGTGTATTCCCGTTAGTTTGTATGTTAAAGCAACCTTAAATAAAGTAGTCACTTATGTAGCTGTGGCTATATGGTTACTTTGAGGTATTTAGTTATGAATCTTGATTTACTGTCTGAAATTTGGTGTTTCTATATGTGCAGTAGTTCTCAAGTTATTAAGTTGCAAGTTACAATATAAAGTAATGGGAATACACAACTCTAGCCGTCCAATGACTGCAGTGCCCTCTTTTAGGCAGTTCTTGAACCTTCTGTTCTTGCCCATGCCTATTGCTAAATGTGTGATAATTGATTTATTTGTCATTCAGATCAGACAGGACCCTGATTACCTGCTAACATAAATATGAGTTTTGCCAGAACAGGGGCTTGTCCATTTGCATGGCCAGGGAGACATTAAACAAATGAAGCTCTTCTAGCCTTAGATTTACCTTGGATGGAAATTGTACAAATGTATGCTCCCCTTATTAGAGCTGGTTTATTGTACTGTTAGTACTAACATGGGTGACAATTACAGGTTATGCTGCCCTGGCAGTGTGGAAATTTGTATAAGAAATTGGACACAAAATGCTTCCATTGCATCTCCATACAAGACTATGTATTAATGTATGCTCCCTCATAGAGTCTCCACACAAGACTATGTATTAATGTATGCTCCCTCATAGATTCTCCACACAAGACTATGTATTAATGTATGCTCCCTCATAGATTCTCCACACAAGACCATGTATTACTGTAGGGTCCCTCATAGATTCTCCAAGTAGAATTTATGAAGGTGGCATACTGAACTGGAAAACAAAAGAATGTAGCTTCAGAGATAGTTGTTATACACGTAACTTTTAAATATGATCTTTTGCAATGTCTTTTTTTTTTCTTTGTTTTTTTGAAAAATTAGGATTGTACTTTTTTATGATGTATGTTTTTGGTGGTTTGTTTGTCACACAACAGTGACTTGAACAAATCTAGTCAACAAAACAGCCCAGTATGACTACCTGTTCTGAATTGGCTGAAAAAACATGACGCTCATCCATTGTGTCCTTCAACCCACAAGGCGTCTTCGGTCAACAGAAGTCATCATTTGCCTGATGACCCTGTCTTGTAGAGCGGGTCTCTTATGCTGGCATACATCAAGCAAGCACCATGCATACTCTTTTAATCTGTATGTCTTAATTCCAGTCTGTAAACTTACTATGATGAATTTTGTCCCTCTTTCTGACAGATGTTGGTAAGTGGCTCTGTGTGTCTAGTTTAAATGAGTGCCAAAGGCCATTCAAGGACATGGACTGTAACTTGTGCTCAGCCTGTAGCTGTCCCTCTTGTAAGCATCCTCAGGTAACAATGACTGCAGTGGTTGAGGCAATGACACACAAACTACAGGCAAAACTCAGTATAATGACATCATATAACTGACTGTGTCAGACAAATGAATAAAATAACAAAGAAATTAGAAGTTTTGTACATCCAGAGTTGTGTCATTAAGTGAATCCAGTGGACAGTGCCAGGTCCTCAGTGTTTAATGTTACCATAGTTTGAGCAGACTAACTTGTGTCCATATAACTGAATGCCAGGCTGAGAACAACCAAGGGACACAGCGAGACTTCAAACAACAACCAAGGACACAGTGAGACTTCAAACAACAACCAAGGGACACAACCAGACTTCAAACAACAACCAGGGACACGGCGAGACTTCAAACAACAACCAGAGACACAGCGAGACTTCAAACAACAACCAGGGACACAATGGGACTTCAAACAACAACCAAGGCGAGACTTCAAACAACAACCAGGGACAAAACGAGACTTCAAACAACAACCAAGGGACACAACGAGACTTCAAACAACAACCAGGGACACAGCGAGACTTCAAACAACAACCAAGGTGAGACTTCAAACAACAACCAGGGACACAACGAGACTTCAAACAACAACCAGGGACACAGCGAGACTTCAAACAACAACCAAGGTGATACTTCAAACAACAACCAAGGACACAATGGGACTTCAAACAACAACCAAGGCGAGACTTCAAACAACAACCAGGGACAAAACGAGACTTCAAACAACAACCAAGGGACACAACGAGACTTCAAACAACAACCAGGGACACAGCGAGACTTCAAACAACAACCAAGGTGAGACTTCAAACAACAACCAGGGACACAACGAGACTTCAAACAACAACCAGGGACACAGCGAGACTTCAAACAACAACCAAGGTGATACTTCAAACAACAACCAAGGACACAGCGAGACTTCAAACAACAACCAAGGGACACAACGAGACTTCAAACAACAACCAAGGACACAGCCAGACTTCAAACAACAACCAAGGACACAGCGAGACTTCAAACAACAACCAAGGGACACAACGAGACTTCAAACAACAACCAGGGACACAGCGAGACTTCAAACAACAACCAAGGTGAGACTTCAAACAACAACCAAGGACACAGCGAGACTTCAAACAACAACCAAGGGACACAACGAGACTTCAAACAACAACCAGGGACACAATGAGACTTCAAACAACAACCAGGGACACAACGAGACTTCAAACAACAACCAAGGAACACGGCAAGACTTCAAACAACAACCAAGGGACAAAACGAGACTTCAAACAGCAACCAAGGACACGGCGAGACTTCAAACAACAACCAAGGGACACACCGAGACTTCAAACAACAACCAAGGGACACAACAAGACTTCAAACAACAATCAGGAACACAATGAGAGACTTGAAACAACAACAAGGGACACAGTGAGACTTCAAACAACAACCAGGGACACAACGAGACTTCAAACAACAACCAGGGACACGGCAAGACTTCAAACAACAACCAGGGACACAGCCAGACTTCAAACAACAACCAGAGATACAACGAGACTTCAAACAACAACCAGGGACACGAGACTTCAAACAACAACCAGGGACACAGCCAGACTTCAAACAACAACCAGGGACACAGCGAGACTCCAAACAATAACCAGGGACACGAGACTTCAAACAACAACTAGGGACACAGCCAGACTTCAAACAACAACCAGGGACACAGCGAGACTCCAAACAACAACCAAGGACACAGCGAGACTTCAAACAACAACCAAGGGACACAACGAGACTTCAAACAACAACCAAGGGACACAACAAGACTTCAAACAACAACCAGGGACACAGCGAGACTTCAAACAACAACCAAGGACACAGCGAGACTTCAAACAACAACCAAGGGACACAACGAGACTTCAAACAACAACCAGGGACACAATGAGACTTCAAACAACAACCAAGGTGAGACTTCAAACAACAACCAAGGGACAAAACGAGACTTCAAACAGCAACCAAGGACACAGCGAGACTTCAGACAACAACCAAGGGACACACCGAGACTTCAAACAACAACCAGGGACACAACGAGACTTCAAACAACAACCAAGGGACACAGCAAGACTTCAAACAACAACGAGGGACACAACGAGACTTCAAACAACAACCAAGGGACAAAACGAGACTTCAAACAGCAACCAAGGACACGGCGAGACTTCAAACAACAACCAAGGGACACACCGAGACTTCAAACAACAACCAGGGACACAACAAGACTTCAAACAACAATCAGGGACACAATGAGAGACTTGAAACAACAACAAGGGACACAGTGAGACTTCAAACAACAACCAGGGACACAACGAGACTTCAAACAACAACCAGGGACACGGCAAGACTTCAAACAACAACCAGGGACACAGCCAGACTTCAAACAACAACCAGAGATACAACGAGACTTCAAACAACAACCAGGGACACGAGACTTCAAACAACAACCAGGGACACAGCCAGACTTCAAACAATAACCAGGGACACGAGACTTCAAACAACAACCAGGGACACAGCCAGACTTCAAACAACAACCAGGGACACAGCGAGACTCCAAACAACAACCAAGGACACAGCGAGACTTCAAACAACAACCAAGGGACACAACGAGACTTCAAACAACAACCAGGGACACAACGAGACTTCAAACAACAACCAAGGGACACAACGAGACTTCAAACAACAACCAGGGACACAGCGAGACTTCAAACAACAACCAATGTGAGACTTCAAACAACAACCAAGGACACAGCGAGACTTCAAACAACAACCAAGGGACACAACGAGACTTCAAACAACAACCAGGGACACAATGAGACTTCAAACAACAACCAAGGTGAGACTTCAAACAACAACCAAGGGACAAAACGAGACTTCAAACAGCAACCAAGGACACGGCGAGACTTCAGACAACAACCAAGGGACACAACGAGACTTCAAACAACAACCAGGGACACAACGAGACTTCAAACAACAACCAAGGGACACAGCAAGACTTCAAACAACAACGAGGGACACAACGAGACTTCAAACAACAACCAGGGACAAAATGAGACTTCAAACAGCAACCAAGGACACGGCGAGACTTCAAACAACAACCAAGGGACACACCGAGACTTCAAACAACAACCAAGGGACACAACAAGACTTCAAACAACAATCAGGGACACAATGAGAGACTTGAAACAACAACAAGGGACACAGTGAGACTTCAAACAACAACCAGGGACACAACGAGACTTCAAACAACAACCAGGGACACGGCAAGACTTCAAACAACAACCAGGGACACAAGCAGACTTCAAACAACAACCAGAGATACAACGAGACTTCAAACAACAACCAGGGACACGAGACTTCAAACAACAACCAGGGACACAGCCAGACTTCAAACAATAACCAGGGACACGAGACTTCAAACAACAACTAGGGACACGAGACTTCAAACAACAACTAGGGACACAGCCAGACTTCAAACAACAACCAGGGACACAGCGAGACTCCAAACAACAACCAAGGGACACAACAAGACTTCAAACAACAGCCAGGGACACGGCAAAACTTAAAACAACAACCAGGGACACAACGAGACTTCAAACAACAACCAGGGACATGGCAAGACTTCAAACAACAACCAGGGACACAACAAGACTCAACAACAACCAAGGGACACAATGAGACTTCAAACAACAACCAGGGACACAACGAGACTTCAAACAACAACCAGGGACACAACGAGACTTCAAACAACAACCAAGGACACAGCCAGACTTCAAACAAAATGAGCCAAAATGGGAAATACAAGCACGATTTACAAAAATGTGGTCTTGGACCTTTAATCATTCATTTAAAATGTTAAGCCATTTTCACATTTCTGAATCCAAATGCAAGACACATTAGCATTTGGCTAATGAGCTAATGGTCAGAGCAGTCCCTGAGTAAAGAGCTGCAGTCATTGTGAGCAGGTTGTATACAGATAGCTCCATGACATTGTGTCATGTCCCCTTTGATACTGAACACAGTAGTTGCCTGTTTCCTGTGTTCTGTCTGGCTTTGGCTCTCATCTAATCGTTTAAAGAGTATCGTGGTCTCATGTTATAATGTACCTCCCACCCATCCACAAATGGCGTCTTTGTCAGTAATGTGTGATGCGTCGGCCTGCCACTCCCTCAACAGTCCATCTAAGCTTCCGAGTTACCTACCAATCACATTCAGGGGTGTTTGAACATTTTCATAAATTTTTAATATTCGGAAGGGTTAAATTTCATGACTTTCTTCCCTCCTCCAAATAAGTGAGTGAAAAATAGTTTGTCAAATATAAAACCAAGCACACCACACAGTTTGAGAGAAGAGTTAGAAGATTAGAAAAACAGAGTCAAGTTCATAAAAAAGAGAATAAATTGGTTGCAAGGCCATCAGCTAAACAAATGCAATGCCATTTGGAAAAACATTTTTGAGAAAAAAGTTTGAGAAACCTTTTAAAATGACTGGAGTGTGAGAAACCCCCAAAATGACCGGAGTGTGACGTGTTGAGCAAGCTGCAGAGACCCACCAAAGAATTCTGGAGATAAGCCTGTCAGTGGTTGAGATTGGAGATAAACCTTGTCAGTGGCTAAGATTGGAGATAAGCCTGTCAGTGGTTAAGATTGGTGATAAGCCTGTCAGTGGTTAAGATTGGAGATAAGCCTGTCAGTGGTTAAGATTGGCGATAAGCCTGTCAGTGGTTAAGATTGGAGATAAGCCTGTCAGTGGTTAAGATTGGTGATAAGCCTGTCAGTGGTTAAGATTGGAGATAAGCCTGTCAGTGGTTAAGATTGGTGATAAGCCTGTCAGTTGTTAAGATTGGTGATAAGCCTGTCAGTGGTTAAGATTGGAGATAAGCGTGTCAGTGGTTAAGATTGGTGATAAGCCCATCAGTGGTTAAGATTGGAGATAAGCCTGTTAATGGTTAAGATTGGTGATAAGCCTGTCAGTGGTTAAGATTGGCGATAAGCCTGTCAGTGGTTAAGATTGGAGATAAGCGTGTCAGTGGTTAAGATTGGCGATAAGCCTGTCAGTGGTTAAGATTGGAGATAAGCCTGTCAGTGGTTAAGATTGGTGATAAGCCCGTCAGTGGTTAAGATTGGAGATAAGCCTGTCAGTGGTTAAGATTGGCGATAAGCCTGTCAGTGGTTAAGATTGGAGATAAGCCTGTCAGTGGTTGAGATTGGAGATAAGCCTGTCAGTGGTTAAGATTGGAGATAAGCCTATTAATGGTTAAGATTGGAGATAAGCCTGTCAGTGGTTAAGATTGGCGATAAGGCTGTCAGTGGTTAAGATTGGCGATAAGCCCATCAGTGGTTAAGATTGGAGATAAGCCTGTCAGTGATTAAGATTGGTGATAAGCCTGTCAGTGGTTAAGATTGGAGATAAGCCTGTCAGTGATTAAGATTGGAGATAAGCCTGTCAGTGGTTAAGATTGGAGATAAGCCTGTCAGTGGTTAAGATTGGCGATAAGCCCGTCAGTGGTTGAGATTGGCGATAACCCTGTCAGTGGTTTTAAAGAAGCTGAAGGTGTACATTAATCGTTGAGAGATGAGCGACTGATGATGAACAACTCGTTCTCTTACAAGCTCAGGTGACAGACAGGTCATCAGAGCTAAAAGTACTGTCCAAGGCCTTTTTATCTTGGTATGAATAAGTGGGAAAAAAATAAAAAGCACAGGACATGAACATTTTCCACTGGTTGTTTTCATCAGGCTGCATGCAAAGTTTCTGTCCATAATTATAGACAAACTTGCAAATGATTCACATGATGCGCCACCAAAATTTCCTGTTGCTTTTCCCAGCTGTGAAGCCTTACAATAATCCCAGGTCATCTTATGGCAGACTCTGCATGCAGCAAGTTTCCAGTACAGCAGCTTCAACCTTGCCACCCTCTGATTGGTCAATCCAATGTTGTTGTGTCCAATCATAATGTGTGGATATTTTGTATCAGTGCTACATATGTATAGTTGTTGGCATGTTATACCTTCAAAGCATGCTCACCCTCTTGGAACATTAAGTGTGGCCCTGAATTCCCCACCTCCTCCCCCACACAAAGAGCAGTGATTTTAATCACATGCCATCATACCAGTTTGCCAGTTCCCTGGGGGAAGTGTATACAGACTACTTCTTTAAATCCCTGTACTGCTTGTGTGCACCTTGTGAACTGTTTCAGTGCCAATCATGTGTAAAGTTGATCCCCTTAAGGATGAGCGTCTGGGTCAGTGTTATTTTGAGGATGCTTGTAAAGATTCTATCACAAAACAATCAATATGCATAAAAACTGCCACAAACTGTACATTTTTGGAAAGCTAACAAACTACTGATTTTTTTCTCCCACTCCCCTGTGTGTTTGTTATCCTATGTTTATACAGCAATCATACCAAGTGCCATCCTCTTTTTCAAGGAACCTTGAAGAAACTTGGATTCAACTTTTTTATTTTCTGATGTTAAGACCTTAAATTCATGACAAACTGTTCATAACAATATAAACTGAAAAAACGTGTCTCAGATTTTCAATAACAAGTGTAGTTTTGTGAGGAGAATGAGTCAAAGTCTGGTCCCTTTGATGTATTGAGTGACTGTCATCGATGCAACTCCAAAGGTGAATAGCACCGTAACAAAACATAAATCACACAAAATGAGACACGCTTTTTCAGTTTACATTGTTACGAACATTTTGCCACAAATTTAACGTCTTCACATCAGAAAAGTTTAATCCAAGTTTCTTCAAGGTTCTTTGAACCAGAGGACGGCATTTGGTATGATTGCTGTATAAGCATAGGACAACAAACACACAGGACAGTGGAAAAAAAGGAATCAGTAGTTTATTAGCGTATAAAAAAGGTATAGTTGGTGGCAGTTTTATGCATATTGATTGTTTTATGATAAAAATCGTTACAAGCACCCTCAAAGAAAGCACTGAATGAGATGTTCATCCTTAAATCAAACTAGTCTGAATCATCATTACGATCCCAGATTCGTATTTGTCTTGAAAAGATCTCTCATTCAAGTACCAGCATGCCTTTAGTTCCAGAGAAAATATCCCAGGTCAGCAGCTTTTCTCTGTGCCCAATGCGTGCCAAGAAAATCTGTTGACTCAGTCTGAAATTTGGCACTTAACTCATTCCACCCTGATAGAAGACTGAGTCAACAGCTTTCCTTGGCGCGCTCTGGGCGCAATGCACCCAGAGCGTGCCAAGGAAAGCTGTTGACCATGGGCATATAATTTGGAATGATCTTCCATGCAAGTTTCATCCAAAATATTGAAAAATGGTCCCTAAATTAGTAAAATACAATTAGCAGACGACATTTAGATATTAGCGGGAAAAAGCGTCATCAGGGTGGAAGGAGTTAAAGAGTTAACATTTTCAGTGGCCTGTACACAGCATGTAAGCTGTCAACTTGTTATTGGTGGGGAACCAGCCTATAACTGAAGTCCTGGCCTGCTCATAAGCTAGCACTGTAATGACACTATATCAAGGGAAAAAGTAGACAGCCTGTAGGCTATACATGTATGTGTTAAGTCAACAGCAACAAGCTTGAAATGAATGTGAGTGTTTGCATGACAGAAGCCTGTAGATGTATAGTTATTTAGTGCCACAAGTCCACATTGTATTAGCTCAGCATAACAAATCTACACTATTACGGTATAAGTGTAATAGCTAAGTGTAACAAGTACACAACACACTATTAAGCTATAAGTGTCATAAATAAGTGCAACAAATACACAACACACTATTAAGCTATAAGTGTAATAGTTAAGTGTAACAAGTACACAATGCAATATTAGGCTATAAGTGTAATAATCAAGTGTAACAAGTACACAACACACTATTAGGCTATAAGTGTAATAGTTAAGTGTAACAAGTACACAACACACTATTAGGCTATAAGTGTAATAGTTAAGTGTAACAAGTACACAACACACTATTAGGCTATAAGTGTAATAGTTAAGTGTAACAAGTACACAACACACTATTAGGCTATACGTGTAATAATCAAGTGTAACAAGTACACAACACACTATTAGGCTATAAGTGTAATAGTTAAGTGTAACAAATACACAACACACTATTAGGCTATAAGTGTAATAGTTAAGTGTACTAAGTACACAACACACTATTAGGCTATAAGTGTAATAGTTAAGTGTAACAAGTACACAACACACTATTAGGCTATAAGTGTAATAGTTAAGTGTACTAAGTACACAACACACTATTAGGCTATAAGTGTAATAGTTAAGTGTAACAAATACACAACACACTATTAGGCTATAAGTGTAATAGTTAAGTGTAACAAGTACACAACACACTATTAGGCTATAAGTGTAATAGTTAAGTGTAACAAGTACACAACACACTATTAGGCTATAAGTGTAATAGTTAAGTGTTACAAGTTCACAACACACTATTAGGAAGTAAGTGTTTATGGAAGCTATAAGAACATACAGTGAGGCTGTGAGTGCAAGGAGTACAAACTATCAGGCTATAAGACAGTGTATTAACTAAGTGTAGCAAGTACATACTATAAGACTGTAGGTGTTTTAAGTGTAACAAGTACATACTATCAGGCTATAAGTGCATTAGTTAAGTGTAACAAGTACATACTATCTGGATTAAAGTGTATTAATTAAGCATAACAAGTAGACACTATGTGGCTATAAATGATTTGGAAAGAGTAACAAATACATATTATCAGGTTATAAATGATTTGGAAAGAGTAACAAATACATATTATCAGGCTATAAATGATCAAGAAAGTGTAACAAGTACATATCAATACTACCAGCAATCCCAAAAATTTTTGAAAAGATAATGTTTAAACAACTATTTCAGTACTTTGATGATTCTAAACTGCTATTTTCAGGGCAATATGGATTCAGACAAGGCCATTCAACTGAATTAGTGGCAATAGACCTCGTTAATAATATTCTGAAAAATGATGGTAAAACTCCAATAAGTATTTTTCTTGATTTATCAAAAGCATTTGATACAATCAATCACAAAATACCTCTATACTATGGGGTTAATGGCTTATCCTTAAATCTAATTGAGAGTTACTTGTCAAACCGCAAACAGTATGTTGACTTTGATGACACAAACTCTGACAATCTCCCAATTACAACTGGAGTACCCCAGGGCTCCATTTTGGGCCCTCTTTCTTTCAGTAATTATATATATGATATTTCTAATGCAAGCAACCTTTTTTTATTTTACTCAATATACATATGACACCACACTTTCTACCCATCTTGACCTAGGTGATAATAATTTCCACACATTCATTAATAGAGAACTTGATAATATTAATTGTTGGCTGCAAGTAAATGAGCTTTCCTTAAATGTTGAAAATATCCAGGTTTATGGACTTCAATCAAACTGGCAAAGTAGTAAATATACCTGAAATCAAAATAAACAACACAGAAGTTAAACATGTAGACAATTTTCACTTTTTAGGGATAACATTAGATGAAAAACTAACATGGAGAGATCATATCACTAAGATATCTACAAAAATACCAAGAGTAATTGGTATTTTAAACAAACTTAAATATTATCTCCCTCTAAATGTCAAATAAACAATATATAGTTCACTTATTTTAACACGTCATATAAATAATGGTATACTCACCTGGAGTTTTAAACACACTCAAATTGAAAAGCTGAAAAAAGAGCTTTTATACATTACTGTAGTAAATTTAATTCCCATAGTGAACCCATATTAAAGGAATTGAAATTACCTAAAGTGAAAGATATTTTCACCCTAAACAGACCAAAATTGTATTACAAGTTTGTACATGGCCATCTACCAGATAGATTATTAGCACTTCCCTTCACTGAGAGTAATGATACACGGAACTACAACACAAGAAACTAAAAAAAATTGTTCATCAACCGAGTAAGATGCTCATTTGCTCAACAAAGTATCATTTTTGACATTCTGAAACTTATATATAGCACTGATCAGATGATCACTGAAAAAATTAACACACAGAGTCTACAAGGTTTTTCAATATATATAAAATCTTATTTTCTAAACAGCTATGAATATACCTGTTATGTACAAAACTGGTATATATGTAAAGAAGATTGATGTGAAGCATGAAGATATAATGTAGTTGTCTAAAAAGCAATCAGATCGACATGTAAAAATTATCTGGGCTACATAATGTTATGTAAATATAGTCTGTACCTTTTTTATTTTGTAAAAGTACATAAACTATACCATGTAACAAGGTGGCCCAAGCAGCTACAACATATGACTTCACTGTTCCAGCATGGGTCTCCTTGGCCGGCTTGGTTAATATATCGGTTGTCTACATTTCCTATGTATTGATATGGTCAAATAAAATGAAATTGAATCTTGCTGTCCCATCATAATTATCATGTATATAAGTGCTGTCCCATTATAATTATCATGTATATAAGTGCTGTCCCATTATAATTATCATGTATATCAGTGCTGTCCCATTATATTTATCATGTATATCAGTGCTGTCCCATTATGATAATCATGTATATAAGTGCTGTCCCGTTATAATTATTATGCTACATGGCAAGTAATGATACCGTCACAAAAACAGTTTCTTACTTGAAAATTTAAAAATTCACTTCTCTTCACTAGTATATGATTCACATTTTTTTTTATCTTTTCCTTTTTTCTGCTTTGGACAATACCACAACTTGCTCGTGGCTTTTGGAAGTCCAGCTGGTTTGCTTAAAATTGTATCTTCTATTCTTGATGAAAAAGTGCCAGGGGTGACTTTTACCTGAATGATCCAGACTGTGGCAACATCAGGTTTTTCCATTTCCCAAGCTGTCATGGCCGTCATGGCCATCATGGTATGACTGTCTGTCATAGCAGTTGTCACAGGCTTGTCTTGTATGGTTGGCTCTTTAACCTTTTCCCCCTTGAATTAAGACTGAGTCAACAGCTTTCCTTGGCATGGGTTGGGCACTAAGTGTCCAACCCATGCCAAGGAAAGCTGTTGACCTGGGGCATGTGATCTTGATAAGTCTCATGTACATTTCTCAGTCAAATTGTTTTTCATAACTGTTGAAATTAGTTGAAAACACTGAAGCACAGGACATTCGACCACCAGCCGGTTTTGGCCGGTTTGAGGGGGAAAGGGTTAACAAGGAGCCCCAACAGAAACATTTAGCAACTAGAGGCTGCTTAGGAGACAGCTGTATGGCTGGGGAGGAAAGGATTTACTCGCGGCCTGTTACTGGGAAATTCCAGTCAAGAATCTGTAGTGCAGCTGACTGTGAGGTACTGTAATGGCTGACTGTGAGGTACTGTAATGGCTAACCACTGCTAACGGTGAGGTACTGTTGTGACTGACTGTGAGATACTGTTATGACTGACTTTGAGGTACTGTAATGACTGACTGTGAGGTACTGTAACAACCAACTGTAGGGTACTGTAACGACTGACTGTGAAGTATTGTAAGGACTGGCACAATGTATGTGTGCTGGCGTTGAAACATCAGGCATTGCTGCAGCCAGGGTCCTACTTGCCTGTGAAGCAGACCCAATTAGCTGCATGTACTGTATACTCTGCTGGGAGAGATAACACAGAACTTGGTCTGCTTTGGAAACAAGAGTTGTGCAATAAAAAAAATTGATGAAATTTGCATCATACCTTGTTATGGCACGGCAATGAATTAAGCCATGGTTAATGAAGAAATTATGATTTAGCATGCATTCCTTTTTTGTTTGTTTTTCCTGATTCTGCGCGAAAAGGTAAATTATTCCAGGGATAAGAATTGACAAAAGTATGAATATCTTCTTGTGTTATTTCAGATTGCTAAACGTGAAGAGGACGAGGAGGAGGTCTCACCTGAACAAGTTCAGCTGAAGGTCCCCATGGCGTAGAGAATGTGCTACTTGTAATATCCTACCCACAGCATAGGGATACACTGCGTGTTATATCCTACCCACAGCGTAAAGATACACTGCGCATTGTGTTGTCCCCATGGCAGAGATGTGCTGCTTGTAGTTTAATCTCCATGGCATAGTGATACACTGGTCATTATATAATTGCCATGGTGTAGAGATACACCTGTCGTCATTATAGTCCCTGTGATGTAGTGATACACCCTCTCCTATATAGTCCCACTGCAGTTCATTTATTGATTTCAGCATATGTCAACACAAACCAGGCAAATTCCAAGTTAAAGAATGAAACAATTGTATATTTTCCATAAAACACTTCATTACCCATGCTGTGGAGATATATTTACTTATGTTTTGTGCATATTGAAAGAATTGATAATTCCACTTGCTTCACATGATGGATAGTGGATGAGCCCAGCTGTATTCATTGTATATGTGTGTGGTCTACACAGCAGTTTGTGTGGCTTGTGTCAGTTGTGTCCTCCAGTATATGGGGCCTACAGGGACCATTGTACACTATAAGAGGGAGCAAAATATTGTATATACCTAAGAATATTAGGACTATAAAGAGACAGATAATTATATCATTATGTGTACGGCATGGGTCCTACAAAGTGTTATATATAATACACATGGTGGCTAGTAATAAGTTCTGATGATGTACATATATAGCTTTCAATTACAAAGTAACAGGACTCATATCAAGCAAATGCCAGTACTAAACACTGTAACAGTGGCCTAGTTTTGTCTGTGGTGTTGAGTAGGAATTAAAGCATTAGTATCCTGTGGAAATGAAAGTATGTTCAGATGTGAGTGCATGGTGTGGATCAATGTTAACCTGTGTTCAGTTGTGGAGTGCATAGTATGGATCAATGTAAAAGTGGTCAGTGTGGAGTGCATGGTGTGGATCAATGTAAATCTGTTCAATTGTGGAGTGCATAGTATGGATCAATGTAAAACTGGTCGGCTGTGGAGTGCATGGTGTTGATCAATGTAAATCTGTGGTCAGTTGTGGAGTGCATAGTATGGATCAATGTAAAAGTGGTCAGTGTGGAGTGCATGGTGTGGATCAATGTAAATCTGTTCAGTTGTGGAGTGCATAGTATGGATCAATGTAAAAGTGGTCAGCTGTGGAGTGCATGGTGTGGATCAATGTAAATCTGTGTTCAGTTGTGGAGTGCGTAGTATGGATCAATATAAACATGGTCAATGTGGAGTGCATGGTGTGGATCAATGTAAATCTGTGGTCCGTTGTGGAGTGCATAGTATGGATCAATGTAAAAGTGGTCAGTGTGGAGCGCATGGTGTGGGTCAATATAAATCTGTGATCAGTTTCCGAGTGCGTCGTATGGATCAATGTAAAAGTGGTCAGCTGTGGGTTGCATGGTGTGGATCAATGTAGATCTGTTGAGCTGTGGATCAGCAAAAAATCTGTTCAGTTGTGGAGTGCATGGTGTGGATCAGTGTAAATTTGTGTTCAGCTGTGGCATGCATGATGTGGATCAGCATAAATCTTCAGTTGTGGAGTGTATGGTGTGGATCAGTGTAAATCTGCTTAGCTGTGTAGCGCATGATGTGGATCAGCATAAATTTGTTCACTTATGGGAGTTCATGGTGTGGACCAATGTAAATGTGTTCAGCTGTGGAGTGCATGGTATGGATCGATGTAAAACTGGTCAGCTGTGGATTGCATGGTGTGGACCAATGGAAATTTGTTGAGCTGTTGAACAGCATAAATCTGTTCAGTTGTGGAGTGTATGGTGTGGATCAATATATGTTCCTCAGTGGAGTACATGGTGTGGATCAATGTAAATATATTCAGCTGTGGAGTGCATGATTTGGATCAATGTAAATATGTTCAGCTGTGGAGTGCATGGTGTGAATCAATATAAATCTGTGTTCAGCTGTGGCATTGCTAATGGTGTTAATCAGCTTGAATATGTTCTATTGTGGAGTGCTCAATGTGAATGTGTATGAACCTACAGCTTTTTGGAGTGCCCCTTGGGTGGATCAGAACAAATCTGTTCAGTTGTGGTGTGCTTATTGTGGACATTAATGTATGTTCAGTGATAGGATGGTATGTCTGGATTAATCTGTTCAGTTTTGGAGTGCTTGACATGCATGCAATATGTACAACTTGGGGAACTCTGGCTGATGCCTGGAGGGATGAACTTATTGTGAAGATTTATGGGGTGTTTGAAGTGGCTATGCATTCTTGAATAAAAAACATATTTTCAATTCTACACATACAATGACCAAATTAAGTGTTTATCACAGGATATCCACCTCAAAGCTCCAAAATATGGAGAGGTAGGCCTGACTGTCAGTAGTGTATGTCTGCACACAATAACATACAAAAATAAACCAGATATTGTAGTGGCTACCAGAGTTTACCCATGTCAGCTGGGTGTCCTGGTAAAGACACAACAATCAAGTGTGTCCGTGGGGTTGTTTTATTGTCTCTCACATAAAGAGAACTTCTATGATCTAATGTATTTCACACCAGTCCTATAAACATTGTATCATCAGATTGTAAAGTTTCATGTTGCCATGGTAACCTCGGGTTGTGACATTTTGTAACAAACAATATGGACCTAAGAATAGGTTGTAGTGCCCATGTGGCCTGCATGAACTTGTACATAGGTCAAAGGTCAAAAGTTAAACGGTAGCAGCATGTAGACAGAAAGAGAAATTTGCAATGGCTTACAAGAAAGCAATAAGTGTGGCAAAATATGTGAATTGAATGCGACTTGCAACAAAGCAAGCAAGTACGGCAAAATATGTGATTTTTTACAAAAAATGTGGAATGGGCCAAAAGTAATTGCATAGACTCTGTTAAATGTATAAACTTCACTTTGACTTCAATTTTGTGAAAAAATATTTGGAACTTGATTAGCCATAAGTAATGGAAGTGTTGGATATTTGAGTAGAGTGTATATGTGAGTTTAACCTTGTAGTGATCAATTGAAACAACCACTGGCCATGAGTTTGACCTTGTAGTGATTGAGGCAACCACTGGCCGTGAGTTTAACCTTGTAGTGATTGAGGCAACCACTGGCCATGAGTTTAACCTTGTAGTGATTGAGGCAACCACTGGCCATGAGTTTAACCTTGTAGTGATTGAGGCAACCACTGGCCATGAGTTTAACCTTGTAGTGATTGAGGCAACCACTGGCCGTGAGTTTAACCTTGTAGTGATTGAGGCAACCACTGGCCGTGAGTTTAACCTTGTAGTGATCAATTGAAACAACCACTGGCCATGAGTTTAACCTTGAAGTGATTGAGGCAACCACTGGCCGTGAGTTTAACCTTGTAGTGATTGAGGCAACCACTGGCCATGAGTTTAACCTTGTAGTGATCAATTGAAACAACCACTGGCCATGAGTTTAACCTTGAAGTGATTGAGGCAACCACTGGCCGTGAGTTTAACCTTGTAGTGATTGAGGCAACCACTGGCCGTGAGTTTAACCTTGTGAAGATTGAGGCAACCATTTGCCTGGTACGTTGGGTGAAGATTGAGGCAACCACTGGCCGTGGTAAGTTGGGTGCACAGAGAAAAACTGTTAGTTGTTGATTATTATTGATGAACAAAAAGTGGACTACATTTAGGACTTTTAATGAACCATTTTGCTTGTCATTTGTAAAGGCCAAAAGATGCCTGCTGACATACAGGCATTACTTTCCTCAGCTTTAAATGGAACTATGGTTTTCAGAGAGACCAAATGCAGACAAATCATTTCTCTTGGCATATATTTTCAAGCCCTACATTTGTGTGATTCATTCAAAGAAGTTTCCAATGTGTCACCTTGCAGTTCACTTGGGTTTAGAAATAGCTTGATCTGGTGAATGTACACCACAATCATAACAATGTTACTCATTATATAAATAATTTGTGAGGAAATCCTTTACAGTATGTAATCACCACAATCATGACCATGTTACATGATGTTGAACTGGTTTATTCATGGAAATCTGTTGTGTATAACACCACAATCATGACCATGTTACATGGTATTTACCTGGTTTATTCATGGAAATCTGTTGTGTATAACACCGTGATCATGACCATGTTACATGATGTTCAAATAGTTTGTTCATGGACAATCCTTTATGGTGTACATTCACCACAGGTATGACAGGGTTACGTTATGTTTACATGGTTCAATCATGATACACTGGATAAAAAACATATTGTTAATCCGGTTTAAAGACACTCAGCTGTGTATGCTGGCAAGATGGCAAAAGAAAAGTGCAATCTAATTCAACCAATGTACTTCAAGGATCCACAAAGACAGGTGATGGACACGGACTTACTTCTTTGGTATTGTAACACAGTATTGATCAACAAAATGATGCCAATATACTGTCACTTCAATCAGTCTATCAGTGCTGCCACTGTGCTGGTCCTTCTACTGCACAGTGCTGCCAATGTACTGTTACTTACTCAGTATTTTTCCATGCTGCTGGACGAATACATTTACTGAAAACTGACTGTGGACCTCTGCTGTTTTAATATGTGTTTTTTTTTTAAATGACCAATGTACATTTTGCTGGTATTATTCACAGCTTCTATGCAGGTTTATATGCCAAGGACAGCATCCCAGCAGCATTTTCCAGCATGTTTGCAGTACTACTAGGTGTTATTTTCCATGCTAGACCAGCTTGCTAGCAGTACTATGGAGGTTCATTTTCCATGCCAGACCAGCTTGCTAGCAGTACTATGGAGGTTCATTTTCAATGCCAAGACCAGCTTGCTGGCAGTACTATGGAGTGTCATTTTCCATACCAAGACCAGCTTGCTGGCAGTACTATAAGGTTCTCCCTAGTGTCTGGGTTACATACGTATATAGTTTAAAGTGGCTTTTTCATTGCATTCCAGAAGAAACAATTTGGGCAGCTCTGGAACTGAAAGAGAAGCTTGAAAGTGTTTAATGCCCGACTGGTTTAGATTCCACACTGCAAACCTAGAAAGATCATTTTGAATCTTAATATTCTATGATGTTGAAAACAAAAACCCCATCAATTTTAACCACAGACATCAGAAAATTGTTCTAATTTGCCACAAAAGCAATGCCATGTGGACCATGTTTCCTGCACTGGTCACAGTGCAAGTGGTCTGTCTGAACACACAGCTCATATTGAGAACTTTTTGAAGGTTTTATTGGGTGGCACACTTCTGCCTTGGTGCCAAATGTGGGGAATCCCTCACAGATGGCTCTGGACATACAGTATCCACACTACCTGGCCCTGGGCATAGAGTATCCACACTACCTGGGCCTGGGCACACAGTATCCACACTACCTGGCCCTGGGCATAGAGTATCCACACTACCTGGCCCTGGGCATACAGTATCCACAATACCTGGCCCTGGGCATACAGTATCCACAATACCTGGCCCTGGGCATACAGTATACATGGTATCTGGCCCATGACATACATGCCACTGCTGAAGCACTGTGTCTGTTGAGAGGAACAGATGCTGATGGGGTCGCCTCACTCTCCCACCCACACGGCCCATTCACAGATTTCAATTCTGGTTGGGGCTGGGTGACATTTCAAAATAGAAAAAGTAAAGTTTTTGTAGTTGTAGAGGACCACACAGAAGTTTGGAAAAAGTGGATATGTTTGCAGCATTCAGCTGTGTTGACAGACACTGCCAGTATGAAAACACTGCATGTAATATATACACAGAGACACGTCAATATATACACAGATACACATAGTTACTTGTTTGTCGTCACTGTAGCATAGAAAACAATTTGACATTAAATGCTGTTTTGTTGGCAGGAATCGCTAGCTGGGGCTCGGTCTGCAGCGAGCAATCTACAGTGAAAACTCATTATAATGACACCATCTATTCCCTTAGAAATGGGTCGGATAACTGAACATGTCAGATAAATGAATCAAACAACAAAGAAAATGAACTTTTGCCATTCAAAACGTGTCATTATAATGAACATGTCGGATATCTGGGTGTCATTATAATGAACATGTCGGATATCTGGGTGTCGTTATAATGAACATGTCGGATATCTGGGTGTCATTATAATGAACCTGTCGGATATCTGGGTGTGGTTATAATGAACATGTCCGATATCTGGGTGTCGTTATAATGAACATGTCGGATATCTGGGTGTCATTATAATGAGGTTTGACTGTAGTTATATGGACCTCATTGTATTTAAGCCTGAAATAGTCCCATCCTACAGACAAACTGTTCAACTTGTTCCACAGGGCTCACTGTGCAGTATGAAGACCCTGTGTGGATGCTGTAAATTGAGTATATTGTTATGGACTGGTGTGCTGATTAAACTACATACAATGGTAAAGGTGGGATTTATTTAAACTGAATCATGCTGTGTGTTGTTCATGAAGTGAATATGGAGATAGTCAGTTTTCTGTGATAGCACGCCACACTGTTGTTTTGATTGTTTCTCAGCTATAGACATCACCTTGTTGTGCTGCACCATGCCAGACATATGACAGTGGGTAGTTTGAATCTTAGTTCCAGTCATCACCAGCAGGTGTCACTAATGATGGTTGCCCCAGTTAGTTTTGTATATAGTGTACACTTCTCCATTCTGTGATAAAGTAGTGCTGTCCTATATAAACACAATACATGTAACTTGGCTCAATGTTTTAGGGTAGCACTCTTATTATATATACACACATATATTTTTTCATGTGTCCTCGATGCTGATCAATTTGTCCCCCTCCCCAGTTGTAATAATTTCTAAGATATATTGCATGCAGAATTATTAAGATCACACACACACATATATGTGTATATTATTTTAGTTGAGAGTGAATATTGTTGATAGTATTTTATTTACAAAGAGCCTGGCCATCAGTGTGCTGACAGTAGACCTGGGGATTGGTGATACGTTCCATTCTCACTGAGCATCGTCCTCAACTCCCTGTCGTGTAATTTTAAAGGTAGGACTCACCAGATGGCTCTGACAAGCTGCATACGCACAGTGTGGTCACCAGGTGGCTCTGACAAGCTGCATACGCACAGTGTTGACACTGAACTGTGTGCAGGTCACTTAGGTCCTGTTTTGATTTGGTACCAGTATTGACCATGGCATCTGGTCGGTCAAAACTGTGTCAGTGCTGATAACAAAAGTTATATTCTTAATTCTCATGGTAATGCCTGATTGAGTTTCCTTTTTAACAGGTTTCATTCAGGTTGTTCCAGAGAAAATAATGATCAGTCAACAGTGGTCCCCAGTAACTTGTGCTGCTGTAGCCAGACAACGGAGGACTGGTGGGGACTCAATCTCTAACTTTGCCCTGAAATCAGTATCTGACAAAATTGTGACATAACTTAAGCATTCAGTGAAGGTTAATTGTTCAAGTGTTGCCAACTGGTTAAAGTAAAATGTTCCTGAAGTTACATGATCCATTTTGACTATGGTCCATGTATTGGAACACTTTAATGTGTTTTCATGATGTAAATTTGATGACCAAACTAATCACAACACTGCGTCCCAAAGTAACATACTTTCAGTGTTGACTAACTCTATTTTAGCTGCCATAGCAAAGCTTTGGAGTTCGTCAATGTTTACTGGCAGTATCCACAGTTTTTCTCTGATAAAATGTTTTCCACGTCTGTGTAAGTCGTAATATTATGCCCTTATGGTGCACCATTTCGCACCCCGCAGCAAAGCCAGGTGTCAAGCCTGTGTTGTGCAAGGTTGATCCGCCACGGTCTTATCACCTTGGTTGCTGCCTTACCAGATGTAATACTTTCTGGTAACCATGGTAACAACTTGACTTGTATTGACAGATGTTATCACTTTTTATATCATCTTGTCTTATTTATTGTTTGATTATTGTTTATTTCCAGTTATATTTGGAGAATACAAATTTACAAAGGTGGCACCAATGAGTGTGCTCCCAGCAAGTGACACTGTCCAAAACATCTTTGCTGATGTTGTTGGTATATCTGTTTAGAAGTCAATGAAGTCTTTATTTCAATGATACATACATACACATTCTGTCTTATGCCACTTTAATGAGATATTATCTCAAACACTAAATTATATATGTATAAATAAAATTAAATATGTATAAATTAACAAAAATGCAGTCAGCTGGTATTTATATTTTGTGAAAAGAAATGATTTGGAGGACAAGCAAAGTTGGTATGGGATGGCATGCTGTAACAAAGCGCGAGGTGCGTTGGGAAAACAAGTCTATACTGTACATATGATATTGAAGGTTAGAGATTTACGCTTATCATGTACATGTATATGTGGGTGGTTGACAATTGTAGTGTTTTTGGTGATGAAAATGCATGTGACATTAGTTGACATTTTCTTCCATGATTTGCTTCTTGTTGTGGTGGAATTGGAGACGAACCAATCACAGCACAGATCATGGGTTGAATTCCATCTGATTGGCCATTTACCGACTGGTTCTAGAGCAGACCTAACATGGGCTGTTTACTGCCAGTTTCATTGCAGACATTTGATTGGCTGTTCACTGACTGGTCTAAGAGCAGGTACAGATGGTAGTTTTCAGCTAGCAGAATCAATGAAGTGTATTCTTAAGGGGAATAATCTATTAAGATCCAAGAAGCAGACTCTTGAAAAATATGGTAAATCTACATCACAGCTTGTTGGGCACAATGTATCACAGTGTGTCAACTCAAAAGCTACAAGACTAGGACACTGCAGTCCAGATTTACTTTAATACATACAAGATTTTGGTTCTGGTACATGTCCCAGCCCTGTGTTACATATGTGAAGACTATACATTTGTATATATACTATAAATTGCTTTCTTTTCATGCTTATCAATTTTCACAGTTTTTGTATTTTTGACATTTCACTGTAGTTTTAATGTCAGTGTTTAGGACATAATTCCTATTCAAACAATGTTAAATGTTAAAATACTATTTCACTGTTTTGTGCCATCAGTGAAATTAGCAAAAACAAGAATACAGCGGAATTAAAGCAATTTACTGTATATATATATATATATATATATATATATATATATATATATATATATATATATATATATACTGTAGTTCTAGAAATTTTCCAGCTCGATTTAATTTTGCGCTTTTTGCGCTACCACCTAAAGCGCGAAATTAAAATGCGCGAAAATAAGTTGCATTGTATCTCACTACATTGTTTGGCATTGGATTGCGAGAAACTAAAATGCGCGACAATTCTGTAATTTCAGAAAAAATGAGTTTGCGCGAAATTAAACACGCGTGAAAATTTCTAGAACTACAGTATATATATATATATATAATGAAATTTTGACATAGCTTCTATGATAGGAGCAGTATTTTTCTCAACATGTATACTTATATATGTTAATTGCACATGTAAGACGAGACTCGCAATTGGCTAGAGTACCAAGGTGTTTTCTTGTACAAAGCATAGACATGCACAAGTTTAGCTTTTGTAGATAAGTTTGAGCACAGTCTTATCTAGTCATCTCCTGTCATGGCATTCCACATAAAGTTCTCTGAGGCCATTACATGAAAGATACATAATTGTAAAATTAATTATAAAGCTCAATTTATTAGGTACCTGTAATTGATTTTCTTTATTTACTTGTCCAAAGGCAATAAATATATTGCTGGTTCTAAATATGTACATTATTTATATAACTGATCAAGATGGAATCAAGACACCTGCATAATGTACATCTTATGTAACAACTGGGTATGGGTCAAAGAAAAATTGTTTTAGCAGTTCTGTACTGTCAAATATTGTGGCTTACTGATGATTGTGTCCAAATTGTCCAGTTTATTTATAGTAGCATGATCTGCTACCATGTGTGTATGAGAAATAAGTTATTGCTGTCATCGTTTTGCTTGCTTCATGTTGCTGTTACCTTGATATTGAAGTCCTTCCAGCAAGTATTTAACCCTTAAAGTGCTAATCACTGCTGTTGTTGTTTTCTCATTACCATAAAGCATATAATGGTTAAAAGTTTCAAATTCCTCATGAAGATACCTTTCATTCAAATACCAACAAGCCTAGTCTAAAGTAAAAAGTAGTCTTAGTCAACAGCTTTCCTTGGGACACTTTGCACGCAAAGTGTCCCGAGGAAAGCTGTTGACTCAGTATGAAATTGGGGCTCTAATGGTTAATTGTTAATTGTCTGACAACACATACATGTACATCACATTGTTCTGTGACCCACACAGGTCAATTAAAAAGCCTTTTGGCAGATCTTTTTCAATAGTGTGTCATCAAAAAGCCGCATGGAATAAGCTGTGTATTGAGCCAGTGATCTCTACAAGCTTTGAAGAGGGCAGGGTAATGGAAACCCAAAAAGGCACTTTATGTGAGATAGTGAGCAAAAGTGGCTCACACAGAAATGTAAATCTGCAAGAGGTTTACCAAATTGCAAGCATCCCTAAATATTTTGTTTGTCGGCCATTTGGTGTGACTATGAACAGCAAAATATGTGCACGTCTTTGCGACCGAAACATGAGTAAAAGGTGTCAGGCCAAAGTTTGTTGTGTCTGCAAAAGCCTTTAGCTGGCAACTTTTTGCAATGCCTGAAATTGAAGTGAATCTGTTTTGTATGATATTATATGTTGTGAAGACAAAAAATGTCACACGAAGCATCAGAAAAGTCTGAAGAAAATGGCAAGGAGCAAAACAAAAAGGTAAATGTGCCCTCTATTGTAAGCTTCTGGGAACACTGACTTAAAGAGAGTGTGGTACAGTATCTTATTGTCTTTTCATGCTGGAAGGGATCTACATATTACACCAGTGTAAACAACTGATCTTTTTCATTCTTTATCTGATCAAGTCTCTGCCAATAAATGTATCAACACCCACATGAATCTTTTGTCATTTAATTTATCGTTCAATAATAAACTATACAGCTTCATCATCAAAACCCACATGAATCTTTTGTTGTTAATTTGTCATTCAATGATAAACTTCACTTTCATATTACACAGACTGTGCTTGTACATGGATACAATAAATTGTCACTAAGTCTCTCATCTCGGACAAGCATGTTCAAAGTAAGCAGGAGTTATGCCTTGACAGTGCTGCCCTCTTTTGCTAACTATTGGAGTTGTAAGTTTGGCTCCCTTTACATTCAGCCCTGTGTCACTGGGGCAGTCCATACAATGAAGGTGTCCTGCCATGCAAAGGTCACTGTGTGGTCACTGTGTTGGTCACCCTGCATGGTCACTGGGCAATGAGTAAGACATTCATATGTCAAATTGACATTACATGGAGTACTTCACCTTGTAAGATCCTCATTTAACTTGTATTCAGTACTGCCACTGTACACCGCATCAGTGCAGTACAAGTACATATACTAACACAAAAGACACCATTTTGATGACCAACATTTGTTGCTGTTGACTGATAAAAGTGGCCATAAAATGTAGTTACATAACACTTGAGTGTTCTACCTGGATATGACTAGCGTGTGGTACAAGAAGATCCTGTGCTGTTTGGGCTGTATATTGTCTAAGAGTCTGCTGTATTGTACACTTAGGATGGTGGCTCTGTGCTCTATAAAACCTCTGGTGGTTGTGTTTTGTCTATATCTATCTCTATGGTTACTATATGATGCCCTGGTACCATGGCCAATCCCAATACCCTCGGCTCTTCCTTCTCTTCGCTCCCTGCAAATGTAATAGATGTATTAGCAAATGTACGACTTGACATGGACAAGGCAAAAGAAACAAATGTAGGACTTGACATGGACAAGGCAAAAGAAACAAATGTAGGACTTGACATGGACAAGGCAAAAGAAACAAATGTACGACTTGACATGGACAAGGCAAAAGAAACAAATGTAGGACTTGACTTGGACAAGGCAAAAGACACAAATGCAGGATTTGACATGGGCAAGGTTAAAGAAAACTACATAACTTGACATGGGCAAGGCAAAAGAAAAATACATGACGACATAGGCAAGGCAAAAGAAAAATATATGATGACTTAGGCAAGGCAAAAGAAAAATATATGGCGACATGGGCAAGGCAATAGACAAAAATATATGACTTAAAATGGGCAAGACAAACATGTATGACTTGACATGGGCAAGACAAAAGACAAAAATGTATGACATTTAGCCAAAACAAATAATAATGTTCTAGAAGCTGGGCAACAATCTAAAGTAAAACAATGCCAAGATGCTGATCAGGGTCCTCACAGCTGGGATGAAGGGGAACACTGCTGACAGCCAGAGGCTACATTGGACAGATGGGGTGAATGGAAACACTGTTGACAGACAGAGGCTATATTGGACAGGTGGGGTAAACATGGTAAAGTGGAACACTGCTGACAGCCAGAGGCTACATTGGACAGATGGGGTGAATGGAAACACTGTTGACAGACAGAGGCTATATTGGACAGGTGGGGTAAACATGGTAAAGTGGAACACTGCTGACAGCCAGAGGCTACATTGGACAGGTGGGGTGAATTGAAACACTGTTGACACACAGAGGCTATATTGGACAGGTGGGGTAAACATGGTAAAGTGGAACACTGCTGACAGCCAGAGGCTACATTGGACAGGTGGGGTGAATGGAAACACTGTTGACAGACAGAGGCTATATTGGACAAGTGGGGTGAAATGGAGCACTGTTGACAGACAGGAATACATAGGGTAGATCTTAATTTCATCTCATATTGATAGATAGCTTGATTTAGTACCCATGAAAGTAAATACAAAGGGTAAAATACAACATAAAAGCAGGTAAGGTGCTTGCCTTGCCCACAAAAGTAGTCGTAGGGACTTGTTTCAGGTGGGGTCCGTCATAACAACATTAAAGTAATAAAAATACGCAAATTGAATATATTACTAAAATACAAACAACTATACAATATAAAATCTAATAAAAGACTGTACTGTAATTGCACATAAAGGAGTAAATTACTCCATTTTTGAGTTCAGATGCTTCTTTAAATTAAATTTAAACATGGATTTTGACTGGTAGCTTTTAATCTTATTTGGTAATTTATTCCAGGATACTGTTGCTTGGGGAAAAAAAGGTTTTGTATTCAGTTTGTCTTTTACATGGATGAAAAATTTAATTATCACTTGACCTAGTGTTATGTGAATCTAAATGACACACGAGTGAATCCACAATTGAGGTAAGATGGACATCTTTTGTAATAGATGTTATGAGCATGATTAAGTTGAAGTTGAGATGCCCTTGAATCAACATCTAACATTCTAACTTTCCTCAACTCTGTTGGGCCAATGTGGCTTCTGGAATCTAATTGCAGGATATGACGAACTGAGTTTTTTTTGGACAAATTTGGAGTTTCTTTTTACTTTTTGCTGAAATTGATGTATACCAACTTGAAATACAGTAGTCAAAGTTAGGTTGTATCAAAGCTGAACACAAAAGCTTTCTGGTGTTGGTATCCAAAAAGGTGGCTTGTCGTTACAGAAATTTCAAATGGGAATTTTATTGACAATATTACTTACAATATTGTCACCAGAGAGGGATTGGTCCAGCTGAATACCAAAGTATTTAAAGAGGGTTGTGATTTAATTACATGGTTTTGAGTAACTACTCTAAAGTTTTTTTCTTTTTTCATTTTTCTTTTTGAACCGAAAAGTATGCATTCTATTTTACCACAGTGCATAGAGAGCCGATTGTCAATTAGCCAATTGTTGATATTTTCCAGTTCGGCACTTAGTATGTTTGATATTACATTTGGGTCTTTTCCTGACACCAGAAGTGCAGAATCATCTGTATACAACAGCAGTTTGCATGAGGTTCTTATCTGTAAATGTCATTTATGTAGCACAAGAAGAGCAGTGGACCCAAAATATTGCCCTGGGGAACACCACATGTAATGTTTTCAAATTCTGAAAGAACACCATTTATGGATACTAATTGGCATCTGTTGAATAGGTATGAATGGAACCAATCTACAGATCCTACACCCATGGCCTTCAGTTTGTGACACAATATAGCATGATCCACAGTGTCAAATGCCTTTTGAATGTCAATCAAGGCCATCCCTGTGTAATTTCCCTGAGCTTGGAACTTTTGATAGGGTCACTCCATGATGTGGTCCAAACTGGGCAACATGTTGTCACCTCTAACATGCAAGCCTCGCCCAAATGTTTTAAGTGAAGACTTCTTATTTAGGCAGTTTTAGCAATCAGACACATCTGGAGCGAAAAAAAAAAAAAAAACTGACTTGCCTCCTAATGTTTTTGAAATTATGTTTATATTGATCAGTAGGGTTCGTTATCGTTACTAATTTCTGTATCACAATCCTTTTCAGTACAGAGCCATGTATCAGGATACTTATCACGATATATCAAGAGAGTGTATGAAGTGATCACACTATTTGAATTTAAATGCAACAGTCAGTATCACAGCCTCTGTGCTGGTGTTTTGATAAATCAGTCTGCACTGTTTATATACACCCGCAATGAATTGATGATGTAGGCTGTGAAATGTATTTTATCGGCTGTTTATCTGCATACAAGGTTGATTTTTATAAATTTCTTCATACAAAATTCACAAGTTTTGGTAAAAGTTTTTTTTATCGTATTGTGAAAATTTGATACACAAAAAATGCATCACGATACGGTTCGGTTCAGGGTTAGTATGGTGGTATTTCGATATTTGGTCCCAACCCTGTTGATTAGCCGAGACTTGTCAACATTTCAATGGAAAACAGTTGATTTAAAATGTTGCAGACAAACATTACATGTAGTCTTGTAACCAGGACTTTTATATGTCCATTCAAAGTCCTCAAATTCAAGCCCATGGCAAATATTTTGAAAGAAATCTAGGGCTTTACACGGGTGTGTTTTCTACATGCACATCACAACTTTTTCAACGATTGAAAGCATGAACATCAAGAGTGATAACTTTGTAACTGTAAGGCCTTTAACTATCAAGAGTGATAACTTTGAAACTGTAAGGCCTTTAACTATCAAGAGTGATAACTTTGTAACTGTAAGGCCTTTAACTATCAAGAGTGATAACTTTGTAACTGTAAGGCCTTTAACTATCAAGAGTGATAACTTTGTAACTGTAAGGCCTTTAACTATCAAGAGTGATAACTTTGTAACTGTAAGGCCTTTAACTATCAAGAGTGATAACTTTGTATCTGAAAGGCCTTTAACTATCAAGAGTGATAACTTTGTAACTGTAAGGCCTTTAACTATCAAGAGTGATAACTTTGTAACTGTAAGGCCTTTAACTATCAAGAGTGATAACTTTGTAACTGTAAGGCCTTTAACTATCAAGAGTGATAACTTTGTAACTGTAAGGCCTTTAACTACCTTGGTTATTTTAGCAGAATATGGTGATTTCTGTTCTACAAATCTGCAGAGGACGTTAACTAGCAACAGTACCTGCCCTTATAAACTGGCCTCATGCCAGCTTTGCTATTAGAACCTACAGTTGACAGTTGAAGGAGGAGCCTGAGCAGGGCCGTCCAACTGGAGCATTGTAGCAAAATTTTGCTACAGAGATTTTCAACTGGACAGCACTGCTCAGGTAGAACAGAAAATATGGCACAAAACCACTACAGCAAGCATGAACACTGAAGCAGACAACATTTGACCAGCAGCCAGTTTCAGTCAGATTAAGGTGAAAGACTTCAGGACCCACTTACCTGGAGGCTCTAAATATTCCTGGCAGGAGCCAAGAATTACATTTTTATCCTTGTCTGTGCACACAAATACACCTGAAAATCACGAAAATATAAAGTATTATTTACTACGTCTCAACGTATACATGTAAATGTACCAAACATAAAAAAGTATAAAGAATTGTTTATCAACACCACTACACCCAATTTCACACAGAAGTTATGAAAATGTAAATCTATAGAGAAACACCTGAAAATCATTTAGGGCATTATTTATGCCTTTTGTACACAATTGTCACAAGGTCTGTAAACATACATTTTCAGTCACTCCTCACCCTTTCCTGCCCAAGCTCTATGTAAGAGGGTTGCACATATCAAAAGTTCTTTTATTCTTAAGTTACTGCAATGAGAACAAATTCATAGGCCATATAAGTGGCAAAGTTGACCCCTGTGACCTTGAAACTGGGTGAAAGTCACACATGTAATCGTGTCATACATGCAATAATCATGGTCGGAAATTACAATAAATGCATTTTTTTACTACTTACAGAGAAATACAAACTTTTTTTTCATCTCAAAAAAAAAAGTATTATAATCAATTTTAGGTATAAAGGTAGCTCCCATGATAGCAGTTGTTTCATGGCCTTAATGGGTGTTTCCTGACCAGTATATACAGTATATGTAGTATGTTACAAATGTGTATTCTGTACAGAACAATGGACAAATAAAGGTTGTCTGAGTCTGTCTGAGCTCTCAAGCAGGAGGAGGAGAAAAAGGATAAGGAGCAGGCGGATGGCTGTCCACTCACCTATCAGTATTCTGCTGTCTGTCACCTTGATATACTTTAGGGCAACATTCTCGCCCACTCACCTATCAGTATCCTACTATATGCCATCTTGATTCTCCTCCTAAGGAGACATTGTTGTACACTTTTCTATCAGTATCCTCCCATCTTGATTCTCCTACTTCGGAGAGATTGTTGTCCACCCACTTATCAGTATCCTGCCATCTGCATTCTCCTGCTAAGGAGAGATTGTGAACTCACCCATCAGTATCCTGCAATCTACCATCTTGATTCTCCTACCAAGGAGAGATTGTTGTGAACTCACCTATCTGTATCCTGCCATCTACCATCTTGATTCTCCTACTAAGGAGACATCATTGAACACTCAACTATCTGTATCCTGCCATCTGCCATCTTGATTCTCCTACTAAGGAGACATCGTTGTACACTCACCTATCAGTATCCTGCCATCTGCCATCTTGATTCTCCTATTAAGGCAGGGCCAGAATTTCGCAAAATTTTGTGAGAATCTATTTGGATTTTTGTCAGTTAGTTTTCTTTTAAAAGAAAGACAAGTTTAGAAGAATCTTTATGAGAATGGATTCTCAGATTCTCACCGATATTCTGGCCCTGTGAGGAGACATCATTGAACACTCACCTATCAGTATGCCGCCATCTGCCATCTTGACTCTCCTACTAAGGAGACATCATTGAACACTCACCTATCAGTATCCTGCCATCTGTCATCTTAATTCTCATACTTTTGTTCAACCATTTTTCCAATTTCTTCCTCCCTTCTGACTTGGCATCTTCTTTGGTTTCTGTTTGCTGGATCATTGTAAAAATACAACAGTTAAGCAGGCATCTGTCTAAATTACTTTATTACCCATATAAAATACATTAGTCCCACATTTGGGAGGCTGCCTTACTTTAGGGTTAGGGTTAAGGTTAGGGAGGCTGCCTTGCATTTGTGACCATTTTCACTGTGCAAAAGCACCTTCTAATGATAATGAGCCTCCTTTGCCAAACAACCTGCAGAACCTGACGACTGACCACCCAAAATGACCCCCAAAGACCACTTCTCCATCCAGATATTACCAATTTCAGATAAGTAAACCCACCTATTTTGTACAATATTGGTAGAATAATTTGTTAAAACCAGTTCAAAAATCCAAGATGTGTTTAAAATACCACTAAGTGAATAAATATATGAGTGCAAGATGGAATGGAGTCTAAGTATACATCCATCATGCTTGAATCTAAATTATGGATTGGAATTCAAAGTAGTTGCTGGTTGTCAGGCAGGTGATGCAAGATTCAAAAGCCCTTTGGGAGATCACCTGCTTTATGTGACCACTACTTAGATGACATTTGGGGTGGTCTCTCAAAGGAGGGACTACTGCATAGCATTTGAAAGGAATCATTACTTATGACATGAGTAAGTATTTCTGATCATGTGACCTTATAATGGAACTGACTTTGCATGGCTTCACACAGATGTCCCCAAGCCTGTCCAAATAAATAACGTTCATTCAGCTTCAAGTCCCCGGAGTGCTGTGTCAGGGGTGTGCAGCATTCATGACAAGCCCCTGGAGTGCTGTGTCAGGGGTGTGCAGCACTCATGACAAGCCCCAGGAGTGCTGTGTGTGGGGTGTGCAGCACTCATGACAAGCCCCTGGAGTGCTGTGTCTGGGGAATGAAACGAGGCCCGTGGATCTAATGCAATGCTGCGCCAACATAAAATTTGCTGATCAACACAAAACAAAACATATTTATACATATTTCCTGAATAGCAATCCCTCTGTCAACTTGACAAAAAAGTTCAAGTTTATGCACATTGAGCAATATCAAATGTCCACATGATACAAATTTGTGGTGCAATTAGTACCATTAACCATATTCTTTCTCAACATACTGAATTTAGTGTTCTCTACTACATGCTTAATAACCTTCAAAAACAGGTCATGGTCACCCAAAATTTCCCCATTGGTCTCATCCATATTTGGTGTAGATTCTGTGATTCCATGTCAATTTATTATCACACCAGTGAACTTAGTGAGTTTCCACTGACTATAATGTTAGTTCCAATCAATAGAACCAGTGGGACCACCAGGACTCCATGCCATAGATTTCCATCTGTATGATGTTCCTGTAATTTGGTTTATGGATATACAGTAGTCCCTCCTTTGAAATAGACCACCCCTAGTGCCATCCACAAAGTGGTCACATAAAGCAGGTGGTCTCCTATAAAGGGGTTTGACTCTGTCACCACCTGCCCATCAATTAACCACCACTTTGAATTCCCATCCACAGATGGAAGGAAAGCCTGATTGATGATCACTTATTTGACCCCATTCCATCTTGCAGCATGCATTTACTAATTTTAACAAATTTTACTTATCTGAAATGGTAAATTTCTACATGTATAAGTGGTCTTTTGGACTTATTTTGGGTTATCACTGGTCAGGTTCTGCAAGTTGTCTCCCAAAAGAGGTAAGTTACCAACAGAACGTGCTTTTGCAGTCAATATGGGCACAAAGGTGGGTCGTCTCCCAAAAGACGGGTTTTTCAAAAGAAAGACTACTGTATACACATAAATTAAGATGTAATCAAAGTGACTAAAATATCATTTCCTGAATTGCATTTTCTCCATGACCTTGAGAAAAAAGTACAAGGTCATGCACATAATGCATAATCAAACTTCCATATATGGTATACATTTGTGGTCCATTTTCTTACACTTAATAAGCCCTGAAAGTTATACATGGGGAGAGCATGATCTTTGGACTGTATTACATTCACAATTAAAAGTTTACGAATGGATGGTCAGATGGGTGGGGTGGGGGGTGGGGGGGGGGAACTGACAGGCAAAAAGAAGAGATCCCATAGCATTTGGGGTTTATATTAATTAATTCCTCACCCTAAGAACTCAGGGATAGTTCCACATTAACATCATTTTTGAATAAGTACTTAGAGTACTAAATTTTATGACCCCCTCCCTCCCTCCAACTTAGTACTTAAAAATGATTTTCCGGGAAATTATACCAAAATACCACAAAATCTGGTTTACAAATGACCATCATTTTCCATTATCTGTAGAAGTGTACAGGTCCATTAACCCCCTCCCCATGCGTACTATAAGTACTAATTCAAAAATGATAAAATGTTGAACCATCCCTTAGCAAATTGCTTTTTCGTAACATTTTTTTCTCAGCCTCCACGCATGGTATCTTGCTCTACAGATCACTTACATGCATCTAGTTATCTTTTTTCACAAAAATGCACAGGATGGTGTTTGCGATTTCAGGACCAGCCTAGCTACCAACTGTCCCATCCTCACTCAGTGCAGAGGAAGTTGCCTTACAACCGTTGCAGTGAAAATGCAGACAGTACAAAGCTTGTACCATGCATGTACAGTACAAGGCTTGTACCATGCACACAGTACAAGGCTTGTACCATGCATGTACAGTACAAGGCTTGTACCATGCATGTACAGTACAAGGCTTGTACCATGCACACAGTACAAGGCTTGTACCATGCAGACAGTACAAGGCTTGTACCATGCATGTACAGTACAAGGCTTGTACCATGCATGTACAGTACAAGGCTTGTACCATGCATGTACAGTACAAGGCTTGTACCATGCATGTACAGTGCAAGCCTTGTACCATGCAGACAGCACAAGGCTTGTACCATGCATGTACAGTACAAGGCTTGTACCATGCAGACAGACAGTACAAGGCTTGTACCATGCATGTACAGTACAAGGCTTGTACCATGCACAGTACAAGGCTTGTACCATGCATGTACAGTACAAGGCTTGTACCATGCAGACAGTACAAGGCTTGTACCATGCACACAGTACAAGGCTTGTACCATGCAGACAGCACAAGGCTTGTACCATGCACACAGTTCAAGGCTTGTACCATGCAGACAGACAGTACAAGGCTTGTACCATGCATGTACAGTACAAGGCTTGTAGCATGCATGTACAGTACAAGGCTTGTACCATGCATGTACAGTACAAGGCTTGTAGCATGCATGTACAGTACAAGGCTTGTACCATGCATGTACAGTACAAGGCTTGTAGCATGCATGTACAGTACAAGGCTTGTACCATGCATGTACAGTACAAGGCTTGTACCATACAGACAGTACAAGGCTTGTACCATGCACACAGTACAAGGCTTGTACCATGCACACAGTACAAGGCTTGTATCATGCACACAGTACAGGGCTTGTACCATGCATGTACAGTACAAGGCTTGTACCATGCAGACAGTACAAGGCTTGTACCATGCACACAGTACAAGGCTTGTACCATGCAGACAGTACAAGGCTTGTACCATGCACACAGTACAAGGCTTGTACCATGCACACAGTACAAGGCTTGTACCATGCATGTACAGTACAAGGCTTGTACCATGCATGTACAGTACAAGGCTTGTACCATGCATGTACAGTACAAGGCTTGTACCATGCAGACAGTACAAGGCTTGTACCATGCAGACAGCACAAGGCTTGTACCATGCACACAGTACAAGGCTTGTACCATGCACACAGTACAAGGCTTGTACCATGCATGTACAGTACAAGGCTTGTACCATGCATGTACAGTACAAGGCTTGTACCATGCATGTACAGTACAAGGCTTGTACCATGCACACAGTACAAGGCTTGTACCATGCAGACAGTACAAGGCTTGTACCATGCATGTACAGTACAAGGCTTGTACCATGCAGACAGTACAAGGCTTGTACCATGCATGTACAGTACAAGGCTTGTACCATGCAGACAGTACAAGCCTTGTACCATGCATGTACAGTCAAGGCTTGTACCATGCAGACAGTACAAGGCTTGTACCATGCATGTACAGTACAAGGCTTGTACCATGCATGTACAGTCAAGGCTTGTACCATGCAGACAGTACAAGGCTTGTACCATGCATGTACAGTACAAGGCTTGTACCATGCACACAGTACAAGGCTTGTACCATGCAGACAGTACAAGGCTTGTACCATGCATGTACAGTACAAGGCTTGTACCATGCAGACAGTACAAGGCTTGTACCATGCACACAGTACAAGGCTTGTACCATGCATGTACAGTACAAGGCTTGTACCATGCATGTACAGTACAAGGCTTGTACCATACAGACAGTACAAGGCTTGTACCATGCACACAGTACAAGGCTTGTACCATGCACACAGTACAAGGCTTGTACCATGCACATCTTCTGTCCACTTGAACTCTCTTCCACAACATTAATTGTTTGGAACAACAGCAGCAAAGCATATCAAACAAAGTGGTAAATGCTCTGACACAGAGCTTAGTTCATCCACTCAAACTCTTACCAAGGACGTAATAGTTAAAGTCTGTTGTTGCACATCCAGCTTTATAGCACCACTAGGTGACAAATGCATACATATATTAAACCATTTCAAATTCATCTTTTCAATCTATGATTTTCATTTTTTTTTTACGGTGAGTGCAAGCTCATTCCCATGGCAACGTGCATCCTGGCTTCCTATGTATACTGTACACAGAAGTGTACAGTGACGGCTTCAAATCTTATGTTATATTGCGAGTGACAGAATACAAGATCAGAATCATGGGGGAAACCATTTTCACCACTTTGGACCATAATCTTGTCTTATCAATGATTAACAGTAATTTGTTCTCAGTCATGAAACTGAAGTACAAATTCAATCATGGAAGTTTTTTTCAATGTTTTTTGTTCTACATGTTTGAAATTCCTGGGTAGATGCAAGTAATTCATACTTCGTATATAAGTTACAATTTAGTCTACTTTAAATTTGAGGATTAAAGCTGTGCTGGCTTTTTAGGGTGCTTGCTGTTCACATACTAGTGAGCACAAGCTCACTCCTATGGTATGGGGGTGCCTCAGACCTGTGCCATGATCTCACAAGCAAGACAATGTGAAATTAGAAACCATAGGCACAGCCATTTTTTTTTTTATCTTAATCTCCCCTAAAAGATTATGTACTGTAATTTGATCTCAGTCCCAAAACTGAAAAAAAACCCCAACAAATTAACTCATGGAAGTTTTTATGTGTTTTTTTTTTCTTCTACACATTTGTAATTCCTGGTACGGGTTGATAAAATTCACGCTCTAGAGTGGCGAGCACAAAGCATGACTGTCACTGCTCTGTCCAACAATCACCATGGCAACAAGTTAGCCTACATTGAGGATTAAAGCTGCACTTTTTACAATGCTTGTTATTCACATGTTGTTCCATGGAGGTATTAAGCCTATGCCAAGGTAACATGATTGGAGAGTGCACATAACATAGGACACCTTGGCATGCAAGGTGCTGTTTTTTCAATAATTTTGTCAGCAGAAAGGGAGATTTTGGCTTGATAGTGGAAAACAATGTACAGTTGGAGCTCAAGTATATATTTTCAAGGTATATGCACTGGCAGCAGTATACACAGTGGTTCAGCGGCAGTCATCACTGTGTCTGCGAAATGATATTACTAGTCTATACAGTAGTACTACGCTGAGCTGGTTGCTATGGCAATTTGCTAAAACATTTTCCATTCATGCCCATACTTTATGGCCTTTGTTTGATGTAAAAACTTGTAAAGAAGACTTTAATGTGTTACACATATATGTATGTAAGCCTTTTGATGAGCTACAAAATAGTAGAGAGTGTCAGTGAGCTCTCATTGTTAGGGGTGGGTATGTATAAAAGAAGGTAAGAGTATAATCCTCAATCGGCGCAGCGCCATCTAGGAATTCCCATGCGGCACGCCCACGTGACAATCGCCACACGAAGACGCGGTGAGGTTCACACGAGATAGTATATCATTGGCAGTGAATGACATGCCGACTTATTTTTATTCTCTGTAGCTTAGATATGACTGCCAGGACATTAAAACACTTTTAAAATGCCATAATAGCCAAGATTTTTTAAAAATACCTAGTACTACATGGATATTCTCGATTGGCCCAGACTCCTGGACCAAGTGAGAATAAAACATGTAATTATCTTTTGGGCTGAGAATGGAAAGATTTGAAATTCTTATTTGGGCTGGGACCACTTTTATCATTGATTGTTTTATCAGACTTTTTGCTCTCGACTGATCATAATATCTTATGAACTCAATGTAACTGATTTTTAGGGTTCTTGATGTACTATCTTTTAATTCACCTTGTGCACCTCTCATCTACCCATAATCATCTGAGTTTTACCCTTTGAATGACTTGGTCATATAATTTTAATTGTTATGGCATCCAAACCTCAACAGTCATGTACTGACCTTGGATTGCAATAAAACTTGTCAGAATAATGCAGGACAGACTATTAAAATGACAAAAAAATAATAGCAATAATCCTCACTTGGTCCCCCTCTAAGTAAGAAATAAAATTCTCATTTGGGTCAAGACCAATTGGGAATATCTTGCGACAAAAATACTAAAAAGAATATATAAAAATCCTCATCAGGCCTGGCCCACATGAGAATATCTAAGAAACCTAAAATATTGACAAAATAAATCCGAACGACCATTTCAAGTTAGATGTGTACCAATGTGCATGTATGATACGGTAAAGTTGGTATTTTACATGTTTTATTCTCACTCGGTGAAAATAAGTCGGCATGTCATTCACTGCCAAGGATATACTATCCTTGGGTGAACCTCACCGCGTCTTCATGTGCTGCTTCTCACTTGGGCGTGTTGCTTGGGGATTCCCAGATGGCGCTGCACCGATTGAGGATTATTCTCAAACGGCACAGGTTCTCAATCGGCGCGGAACAACACAAGATTACATGATAATTACTGACAACAGGCTTTATTATAGAGCCCCTAGTGTCAGCTCCTATTAATCAAAGTTGAACGCTTATTGTATATTAGTCATTAGACTTTTCTAAAATATTCTTCCCTGGTTGAATTCTCTACCATCGCCGTACGCAGCCCCTATTCTCACCATACAATGAATGGGCCCAATGAATATAGACCAAACTCTTATCATTTACCGTACGGTGAAAATAGACAAAACACTATTCTCACCGGGAAAGAAGGTAAGAGGTCGTGGAAAGAAGAGTAAGAAGGGGGAGGAGACACAGGTCAAGTCGGTAGAACCAGTGGAGACGGAGGGTGGGGAGTGGGATGACTTTATTGAATGTTGCAGGTGCAGGATGTGGCAGGAGTTTGCTGAGACTGGTTTGACGTGCACGCTGGAGGAGGCCAGACAGATTGACTTCACATGTGGTAAGTGTGAGAGGGTAGAGAAGTTAGAGACGGATTTGATGAATGTAGAGGCAGTACTGTTTTGGCTAAGGGCTGAGACAGAGGCAGAGTTAGAGGTGCTAGGGAGGGGGTCCGAGGGCGAGGAGGGTGTCCGGGACAGGGGATTACAGGAGGGTGGCCAGGGTGGGGAGGACCAGGGGGAGAGGAGGGTGAAGGGTGGACAGGGGGAGGAGTGGGGACCGGGTGAGCAGGGGGAGGAGAGGGGACCGGGTGAGCAGGGGGAGGAGAGGGGACCAGGTGAGCAGGAGGAGAGGGGACCGGGTGAGCAGGGGGAGGAGAGGGGACTGGGTGAGCAGGGGGAGGAGAGGGGACCAAGGGAGGGGCCCAGGGAGGCAGTGGTGGTAGGGAGTAGCATAGTGAGGAAGACTGATAGGGTCTTCTGTAGGGATAGGCTCCATAGGACCAGGGTGTGTCTCCCGGGGGCAAAGATCAGGGATGTAGAGGGGGAGTTGGGGGCTCTGGTGAAGAGCAGTGGTAGGGATCCGAAGATCATCGTCCAGGTGGGAACGAATGATCTTTCGGACACGTACTGGGATGGGGAACAGGAGAAAGTGGTAGGGACAGAGACCATTTTGGGGAGGTATGACAGGCTATTGGACAGGCTAGAGCAGCTTAACTGCGACGCCTTGGTAATGGGGATATTACCAAGGTTTGGGATGAGTGGGGGGATGGCCAGCAGGATTGTGGCCATTAATAGGGGGTTAGAGAGGA
This sequence comes from Hermodice carunculata, assembly GCA_964020975.1. NCBI lineage: Eukaryota > Metazoa > Annelida > Polychaeta > Eunicida > Amphinomidae > Hermodice > Hermodice carunculata. Next base: position 1,801,490 of record OZ026626.1, on the reverse strand, counting down.
AGTGCAGGCAGAGGGGGTTCGACTTTCGGGATGTGTGGGAGGACTTTGCGGGGAAGAGGGAGATGTTTGCAGAGGATGGGCTACACCCAAGTTGGAGGGGTGGGAATAGGTTAGGGGAGGTTTACGACCAGTGGGCACAGGTAAACTAGATATCCCAGCAACTACCAGGGAGTCAACAAAGACTAAGAATGGAAAACAACAAAGAGAAAGCAAACAAAAAAGAAACAGAAACACAAGAAAAGAGTTGAAGTTTGGTTATGTAAATTGTCGTGGATATAAGGGGAAGATAGCAGATATCGGAAATGTTCTGGAAAGTGAAAGTTTGGATATCATTGCTTTGGCAGAGACACATATTCGAAATGAGGAAATTGGAATGATTGAAAGCCCGGAAGGTTACGATATGATCAGTAAAGGAAGAGGGAGTGGAGAGAAAAAGGGAGGTGGAGTTGGTTTCTTGATTAAGAAGGGGGTAAAATGGCATGAAATTAGGCATGACCATTGGGAGGATGACAGTGAAGTGAAAAATGAAACTCAATGGATTGGCATTGAATCAAGGGGAAATAAAGTAGCAATAGGTGTGGTATATGTCAGACAGGAGGGACTGAACGAATGGAATGACCAAATATATGACAGGGTTAGGATGATGACAAGTGACATACAGCAACAAGGATACAAGGTTTTCATTGCAGGGGACTTTAATGGACACATCGGAAATGGGTGGGAAGGGATTCAAGGAGGGAACAGAAAAATAAACAGAAATGGAACAAGGCTTCTAAATTTTACCAGGGAGTATGGGCTACGAATAACAAACAGAGATGTTCAGTGCAGAGGGAAGTGGACATGGGCGTCAGGGCAAAGACAGACAATAATAGATTACATTTTGGTAGACAACGACATTTTCGGCATGATTCAAAAGTGTGAAATAGACGAGGAAGGGAGACTGGACATCGGGAGTGACCATAACTGGATGACTTTAACTTTAAACATGGATGTCCGAAAACATGACAGCGCGGGATCTAAATGGGTGTGGAACATAAACAAGGATTCAGATTGGGAAGGTTACCGGGAAAGACTCCAAGTTGAACTTGCAGAATGGAAAACAAAATGGGAAGCAGAAGGTGGCGTGCAACAAATGAGTGATGACTTGACTAGAATAATTCTTAAAGTGGCACATGAAAAGATAGGCCGAAAGAGGGTACCAATTGAAAAACTAGGATACAGAATAGACCGAGAGCTTAAAGGTGCAATAAATCAAAGAAAGGCAAAAAATAAAGCATGGAGATTGGCAAGGAAAAACAGACTATCGGAAGATGAAATAGAAACAGCAAAAAGGCTATATTTGGAATGTAGGAAAAATGTAACAGACATGAAAGCAAAAAGAAGAGCAAAAAATAACGAACAGATGACACAGAAAATAATGGAAAGTGGAAGGGAGGGCTCAACTATTTTCTGGAGACAAGTTAACAGAAATAAGAGAAAGAAAGCACAAGAGATTACACATAAGGGGAAGAAAACAGATGTCAAGGAAGACATTCAAGAAGCTCTTAAAGATCACTGGGATAAAATAAATGATCCATGCTGGGGGCAGGGTGTTGTACCTCAGACCCATGCAGAATACAGACAGGATCAATGGGATCCTGAACTATGCCATAGAATAAATAACATTGAGGTTAAAATAGCAATAGAGGGTATGCGTCTTGGGAAGGCTTCGGGCACAGATAATATTTTAAGTGAATTCATCAAAAAAGGACCAGAAGAAATTGAAGAGAGCCTACAGATTCTTTTTAATGCAATAATTAGTGAAAAACAAGTACCAAAACAATGGAACAGTCTCAGAATTACCTATATTCCAAAGAAAGGCCCAGGAAGCGAGCTTGACCAATGCAGGGGTATTGCAATCTCATCAAACTTGGGGAAAATTTTCAGTCGAGTAATGTACAGAAGAATGGGAAAAATAGTAGAACGTCTTGGACTACTTGGAGAAATTCAGAATGGTTTTAGACCAGGTAGGCGAATAGGAGATCACATTTTTACATTAACTCAAATTTTGGAATGGGCTAGGCAAAAACGGCGGAAAGTATACATGGCTTTTTTGGACGTGAGGAAGGCATATGATAGGGTATGGAGGAGTGCTCTTTGGGAAAAACTCAATAGTCTTGGTTTCGGCGGCAACTTTCTTCAAATTCTGAAAGCTATGTACAGGGACGTTGAGTGCACATTAACTTTAGGGGATGTGGAAGTTGAAAATGCACAGCTGAACATTGGGTTAAAACAGGGATGCGTACTCTCCCCCCTTTTGTTTGCATTGTACATTAGAGATTTGGGTGACAAGCTTATGGAGTGTAACAAAGGAGTAAGAGCAGGGGAACAGAAAATTCCGGGTCTTTTCTTTGCAGACGATATTGTGCTTATGGCAGAGTCTCCTAAAGAACTTCAGGATATGCTGAACATAGTAGGGGAATATGGGAATAAATGGAGATTAGAATTTAGTACAGATAAAAGCCAAATCATGACCTTGGGGAAAAAACCAGACGAGAATAGGAAATGGCACATTGGTAAATTTCAGATTCCAGAAGGAGAGGAAAAGCTGATTGAAATTGGGGAAGTAGATACTTATGAGTACCTTGGGATAAAAATCAAAACAACGGGTAGGGGCATGTTCAGGTATCACGTACAGAAAATTCAGCAAAAAGTCAACCGCACAAAGGGTATGATCAAAGCTACAGCTAACAACAGTTTTAATAGGGCCTTCACAGCGAGGGTGTTATGGGATAGAGTAGCAATACCAGGTATGCTCTATGGCCTGGATGTAATTTCAATCAATGCAAGAGACATAAAAGAGTTTGAAAAAGTACAAAATGAAATGGGAAAATGGATTCTGGGGGCACCGCCATGTACTGCCTCTGAGGCAGTCCTTGGGGAACTAGGCTGGCTAAGCATAAATGACAGGATAGCAAAATCAAAATTAAATTATTGGGGATATTTGCAAGAGATAGATGACAACAGATGGTGCAGGAAAGTCTACTTGGAGTCTGTTAAAGAACAAACAAAATGGATCAGAGACATAGATGAAATTGCAGAGAAATATGACCTAAAAGGACCGGATGAAGTTGAGGACTGGAAAGTTTATGTTTGGAAGACAATAATGCAAGGGTGGACAGATAACTGGAAACGGGGAGTTAGAGAGAAAAGTACATTAAAAGCATATAAAGTGATGGAAAAATCAAAGAAGAGTACGTGTTGGGATGGTAGTAAAGGATCTAAACTATTATTTCAATGTAGGGCGGGGGTAATTAATCTTGAAAAGAGACAACAAAAATGGACAGCAGGAAGTGACGGTAAATGTAAAGCATGCACACAGGGGGCGGACGAAACTATAGATCACTGGCTATTTTGGTGTACAGCATATAGTGAAAGGAGAGACAAAATTTTCAGAGAATGGAAGAGGGAAGACCAATATTGTAAGAGCTTGGAACAAATTAAACAATAGGAGGAGAGCGAAAGGGTTGCATGGTTTTTAGGCTTAAAGGGTGATCTTCCAGGGAACAGGAGGGGTATTAAATTAGTTCAGGACTACCTGGTAGGATGCTGGGAAGCAAGGAAAAGACGTAATGAGGTAGGAGATAATTCAATACAGTAGACGATTGGAATGTGGGACTGGAAGGGAAAGTTGGTAGCCCTTTTAAGGGCTCCCTTGGCTGTTCGTCTGTAGACTGTTCGTCAGTGCAGGAACATGCCAAGGGAAGTGCCTTTGCCTTAGAGGCGGGATCATGTGGGATGGGAAATGAGGGAAAGTAAGATTTTTGTGTCCCAACATATTTCTTTTTCTCCTTTTCAGGTCTCCTGTGCCAACAGGACCGCGGCACAAAGCGGTTGACCTCAGAATTATTATTATTATTACCGTACGGTGAAAAGTCACTCCGAAAATAATTATATTATCGCTCAAGTTACAGCTTTTAACGCAACCCTTCGCCATGTAAACAAATTTCAATGCGGTTGACGGTGTTGATATACAAGAGAAGTACTACACTTAATGTCTGGTCCAAAGAAATGAAGCTATTTCGTGAGTTAAAATCAACAAAAACATCAAAAGTGAAAAACTTCTATCCTACCACCGGATCACCTGCCATACTTTGGTCTCCGTTTTACGACATTGTATGCAAAACCTAACCTGGTCCTTGTTCTTCACGAGGTAGTTTGGCCGTGCCATCTCTGTCCCTATTTAATAGTATTCTGTCCCTTTTGGTCTATAATCCATGAGACAAACACTGTGTTTTCTTGTATACAAGAAACAAAATAAATGTCTGCCATGAAAATTGTGGCATATTTTGATCGATTTCACGTGCAAAGAATGGTCCCTCGTCATGTCTCGAGGCAAGCCGCGATTGAGCAACACATTTCTGCAGTGTAATCCATAAATAGGAAGAGACTTGATACAAACCTCCACTAGCAGGTTTATTTTTAGGGTTGCTGGTATTAGGGGAAACCCTCCTAATACGCATGCGTCAATACAGATTTTGCGGGAAAGTTTAAAAATAGCGATGTAAATGTTACTAGTCGCACGTTGCACTGAGCCCCCTTTGATAGGGTCACCTGGCCCTGCTAAACTGAAAAATTGCGTCACCTCTCCATTAAAATATTTCAATTGCGAAAGGACTATTGCCAGTATTGGGATTATTGCCATCAAGAACAGCGCAGTGCCCACTAAATCTGTTCCTCAGGCAACCATTTATGAGGCTTCTAAGTTCCATGTGGAACCTTTTCAACATCAAAAAGCAAAATATTACAATTTAACAAATGAGCACCAACTGTGTACCAAACTGTTAAACACTGCAGGACTAAGCAATATGGTCTGGACAATTCATGGACTATGATGCTAAAATTTGGAACACTTTGTTGGGGATGGGTGGGTGAGTGGACAGAAGTTTAACTGTAAAACTACAGAGGCCTATGAAATGCAAAGTTAAGTACTTGGGTCACGCAATTTTTATGATTTACAGTATCGTTGTACAGGTCTGTGTCTTAGTGTTTTTTTGTTTTTGTTTTTTTTGTTTGTTTGTTTGTTTGTTTGTTTGTTTGTTTTTTGTTTTTGTTTTTGTTTTGTGTTGTTTTGTTTTTATGCTTTACTACATCTGTGCTAAAATATTATTTTAATGTTATATTGAGTTGACATGACTCTGTGTGACATACTTTCATATGATTTGTCTTTGTTTTATACTAAGGACATAAGGAAAAAATAAAATCAATCAATAAAGCCACAAACAAAAAGAGGGACAAATGCATCGTGAGTCCTTAAGCAGTTTAAGTAGAAGCCTTATAAACCAATAAAAACAGCAGTTGTGCTTTGTGCAGTAACAATCAGTACTTGCCTTTCCATACCTTTGCATGAACTGTTCCAGCTTTAACATTTTTAGTGTTCAAATTATCAACACGGACGAATGTTTCTGTGATTTCTATCATTTTATTGTGCTTGGGTATAACATTTTTCATTTTACATTTCATATGTTAAGTCTCTGTGTTTTTATCATACCAAGTTAATAATTGTCACCCCATACGCCATTTGTATTTCAATCACTGATATTACCCTGTGGGTAACGTTTTATGAAGCGAAAACAAAATTTAAACAAAAGTATTGTACTGTACATGTATTGTAATTCCCAATATCTGGTCATTTAAATGATGATGTTGATGCTTAAAAATTACAACTATCAAATAGACTATTATATCACCCCCACCCACCCCACCCCCAATGCATTGGTGTTTAACCTCAAAATATAGTAAAACTTTCATACCTGACTCGCATACACAATATGTTACCTATTTTACCTGAGAATACAATTTCACTTCGATAATTGACTGATAATATTTGTATCTTTTTACTACAAACCAGGCTGACTCTTTTCTCACTAATGTATACTGAGTATTTCACCTTTTTCCCCTGAGAATACAATTGCACTTTGATGCCTGGCTCACAAATTTTGCATGATTTATCTACAAACCATGCCAAGCAGATTGATACTCTTATGTTATATACATGTATATACACGTGTGTGTGTGATTAGTATTTCACCTGAGAATACAATAGGGAAGGTCAGAATTATCTCTAAGGTGTGTATTCACTTCAATATACAACTGAATGCGCAAACTTTTGGACGGGTAGAGCTGTGTACTCCAAGTAGTTCGTATTTTAAAGCAACCTTAAATAAACTAGTCAGTTATGTGGCTGTGGTTATATGATTTTAGTGAGGTATTTGGTTATGCATCAAGACTTACTGTCTGAAATTTGGTGTTTCTATGTGCAGTTGTTTTCAAGTTATTAAGTTGCAAGTAACAATGTAAAGTAATGGGGATACACAACCCTAGCCCTCCCCTGACTGCAGTGCTCTCTTTAAGGCAGTTCTTGAACCTTCTGTTTTTGCCCTTGCCTATTGCACTTAAATATCCGACTGACAACGTTTCTATCCTTTTTCTCTACAAACCATGGTAGCAGGTAGACATTTCTTATATTTGTACAATTGGCATTTTCATCTCACAATACAATTGTACACTGATACCTGGCTCTCAAGTTTTGTATCCTTTTTTTTTTTTTTTTTTTTTTTTACAGACCATGAGGAGCAGGTAAAGTCTTCCCTTATATTTCTGAAACTAGTACTTCATCTATGTCACTTGCTGATACAAGGGCAGTTTCATACCTGGCTGACAAGGTTTGTGTCATTTTGTCTAGAAATCCTGGGAAGCTGGTAGACATCTCTTACATAAGCTTTAATTAGTACTTTGTCTTTCTCATCTATTTTACCTGAGAATACAATTCCACTTTAATACCTGACTCAAAATGTTTGCATCTCTTTTCTACAAACCATGGGAAGCAGGTATAATCTTCTCTTATATATCTTTAATACAAGGGCACTTTAATACCTGACTGGACAAGGTTTGTATCGTTTTTCTACAAACCATGAGAAGTGGGTAGAATCTCCCCTTATGTTTCTGCATTAGCATTTCACCTAATTCATCTGAGACTACAATTGTACGTTGTTACCTGACTCACAAGGTTTGTATCTTTTTCTACATACCATGGGAAACAGGTAGACTCTTCCCTTGTGTTTCTGTACTAGTATTTCCCCAATTTCACATGAGAATGCAATTGCGCTTTGATACATGACTTAGAAGGTTTGTATCTTTTTATCTACAAACCATGAGAAGCAGGTAGAATCTCCTTTTATGTTTCTGTAATAGCATTTCGTCTACTTCACCTCAGAAACAATTTTGCTTTGATGCCTGGCTCACAAGGTTTGTATCTTTTTTTTTTTGTACAATCATGGGAATCAGGTAGAATTTCCCCTTATGTTTCTTAAGTAGGATTGCACCTGCTTTACCTGAGGATACATTTGGGCTTTGATATCTGGCTTGTAAGGTTTATATCTCTTTCTACAAACCATCGAAAGCAGGTATAATGTTCCCTTATATTTCTGTATCAGTATTTCACCGTTTCACCAGAGAATACAATAATACTGTACTTTTAAACCTGCCTCACAAGGTTTGAATATTTTTTCTAAAAACCAGGGGAATCAGGTAAACTCTTCCCTAATATTTCTGTATAAGGTTTTCACATATTTCAACTCAATATATAATAGCACTTTGATACCTGACTCACCAGGTTTGTACCTATTTTTCTACAAAACATGGGAATCAGGTATAGTCTTCCCTTAGATTTCTGCGTTAGTATTTCACCTAATTCACCTGAGAATACAATTAAATTTTGGTACCTGGCTCACAAGGTTTGTATCTTTTTTCTACAAACCATGGGCAGTAGGTAGAATAGTAGTATTTCAACTGAATATATAATTGTAGTTTGATACCTGACATACAAGGTTTGTATCTTTTTCCTCAAACCACGGAAAACCAGTAAGCTTTTCCCTGATATTTCAGTTGTAGTTTTTCATCTATTTCACCTGAGCACATAATTGTACCTTGATACACGACTCACAAGGTTTGTACCTTTTTTCTACAAACAATGTGAAGCAGGTAGAATCTTCTTTTTAATTTCTGTATTAGTAAGTCACCTACTTTACCTGAAAATGCTATTGTACTTTGGTACCTGTCTCAAAATGTTTTAACCTTGTTTGTACAAACCATGTGAAGCAGGTAGACTGTTCCCTTAAATTTCTGTATAAGGTTTTCACATATTTCAACTCAATATATAATAGCACTTTTATACCTGACTCACAAGGTTTGAATCTTTTTCTACAAAACATGGAAAGCTGGTAGACTCTTCCTTTTTTCTGTATTAGTTTTTCACCTATTTCACCTGAGTACATAGTTGCACTTTGATACCTAACGCACAAGGTTTGTACCTTTTTCCTACAAACCATGGGAAGCAGGTATAGTCTTCCCTTATTTTTCTGTATTAGGATTTCACAAAGTTCACCTGAGAATACAGTTATATTTTCATACCTGGCTCACAAGGTTTGTATCTTTTTTCTACAAACCATTGGCAGTAGGTAGAAACTTCTTTTTTATTTCTGTATTGGCATGTCACCTATTTCATTTGAGAATGCAACTGTACTTTGATGCCTGACTCACAAGGTTTGTATTTTTTTCCACAAACCGTGGGAAGCAGGTCGACTCGTCCCTTATATTTGTATGGATATATAGAATTTCACCCTTTTCACCTAAGAATGCGATTGTACTTTGATACCTGGCTCACAAGCTGGCTTAAAAGGTTCATCTTTTTTTCTACCAACTATGGGAAGTAGGTACAGTGAAACCAATTTTGAGAGACCACTGTAATTAAAGACCACTGCCCTTTAAGACCATATTTCTAAAGTCCCTTTAGTTATCTTTTCCATGTTATTGAACCTCCATTGAGACCATCTGCCTTATGTGACCACTTTAAGCCTGCCCTATGGGTGGCCTCTCTGAACAGGTGTTGTTGGATGGCCATCTCTTATTTTTCTATATTTGTTTCACATTTTTCACATGAAAACACTATGACATACGGATACCCGACTCACAAGGTTTGTATCTTTTTCTACCTTAATGACAAGGCTTGTATCTTTTTTCACACACCATAGAAGTAGGCAGCCTGTTTTCTTATATATTTGTTTTTTAATATTTCCCCTATGTAAGCTGAGAATACAACTGTACTTGAATAATGATGTCTGTATCTTTTTTTCTATATCCAGACTTAGAATTTCATCCGGGAATACATTGTACTTTGATACCTGACTGAGATGGTTTATGTCTTTTTCCTACACTATCTACAGACCATGGAAGCAGGTGAAGAGGTTAGACTGATCTTTTATAATTGTATTTCAACTATTTCCCCAGAAAAGTACAGTGTGCTTTGTTACCGATCTCCAAAGTTTGCATCTTTGTACCTACAAACGACAGGAAGCATGTAGACTTTCATATCATATATCTGTCATTAATTTCATATAAATTTTACAAAAAAAAACAAAAAATAAAAAACAAAACAAAAACAAAAACAAACAAACAAAAAAAAACCAAAAACAAAAACAAAACCCCCCACCCCCCCAACACCCCCCCCCCAAAAGCATATATCTTTTGTGAAACATCGACATTTCACAATCACAATGTACGATCAGTTCCATGTCAATATAACATCATGTCAAATCAAGCTCCTTGCATTATTAATTTGGGGGAAAAAAAGAAGATAGAGCCTTGCCTGATCAAACTGTTAGAAAGCTACTAGACAACTTATGTGATATATGCCTAGCAAAAAAAAAAAAGAAAAGAAAAAACAATCCCATTTCTGTTGTTTCATAATACTGTTTCTTGCAAAAGGTGCAAGTGTGCCCAGTGTGAAATACATATAGAGTACATACATCAGACGGTGGAACCAAAGACAACAGGCTCAACGAAATAACAAAGCCCATAACCTTTCCTTCAAATGCAAGCCCTTATACCAGACTATCACATAGCATTGTGTATCACTATTTGTGCGCATGGACACACCAGTTAACAATCACATACAAGGTATACATGCCAAGAAATTCTTTTACACAATGTTGTTGAATTCTTTTTTCTCAACCATTTAATCTTTCTTTGACACAATCACATGCGCACCAAAATTATTAGGCGTTATTGTGTACTGGGTTGTGTATTCAGCTGAATAAACCGAAATTGCCCATTGTGACCCCTCCAATATTGCATCACAAAGTTATTATTCCAAATATTAGTCTATTTGGCAAATGTGGTCATGTAAGTTGACTGCAACATTGTTCACCATGTGTCCATCTTGTAAGTCAGGTATCAAAGTAGAATTGTATTCTCAGGTGAAACAGGGGAAATACTAATACAGATACAAAAAGGAAGATTTACCTACTTCCCATGGTTTGTACAAAAATAATACACACCTTGTGAGCCAGGTATCAAATTTAATTGTTTTCTCAATTGCATTAGGTGAAATATTAATACAGAAATATAAGGGGAGACTATACCTGATTCCCATTGTTTGTTGAAAAAAAGGTACAAACCTTGAGAGTCGGGTATCAGAGTACAATAGTATTCTCAGGCAAAGTAAGTGACATACTTATACAGAATTGAAAAAGAAGAGTCTACCTGCTTCCCATGGTTTGTAAAAAAAAAATTATAAACCTTGTGAGCCAGGTATCAAAATATAATTGTATTCTCAGGTGAATTAGGTATTTCACATAATTCACCTGAGAATACACTTATATTTTGATACCTGGCTCACAACAATTGCATTATTTTTTTTCTACAAACCATGAAAAGCAGGTAGACTCTTCCCTTATATTTTTGTATTAGTATTTTACCTGAGATTACAATAGTACTTTGTTACCTGACTCACAGGGTTTCTACCATTTTTCTACAAACCATTGAAAGCAGGTATAGTCTCCCCTTATACATGCATTTCTGCACTAGTGTTTTCCCCATTTCACTTGAGAAAACAATTATACTGACTCACAAGGTTTATATCTCTTTCTGCAACCCATGGGAAGCAGGTACCGACTTCCCTGATAAGTCCGTTTAGTATTTCCCCTATTGCACATGAAAATGCAATTGTACAAATGTACTTTGATATCTGACTCACAGGTTTGTACCTTCTTTCAACAAACCATGGGAAGCAGGAATAGTCATCCCTTATATTTTACTTGTGAGTCAGGTAACAAAGTACTATTGTAATCTCAGGTAAAATACTAATACAAAAATATAAGGGAAGAGTCAACCTGCTTCCCATGGTTTGTAGAAAAAAATACAAACCTTGTAAGTCAGGTAACAAAATACTATTGTAATCTCAGGTGAAATGCTAATACAGAAATGCAAGGGAAGAATCTACCTGCTTCCCATGGTTTGTAGAAAAAAAAAGACGTGCAAATCCTGTAAGTCAGGTATCAAAGCACAATTGTATCCTCATGTGAAATAAGTGAAATGCCAATACAGAAACATAGGGAAAGATTCTAGCCGCTTCACATGGTTTGTAGAAAATAGGATACAAACCTTGTAAATCATGTATCAAAGCACAATTGCATTCTCAGGTGAAATTGGGGAAATACTATTACAGAAAAAAAGACAAAGATTCTATTTACTTCCCATGGTTTGTAGAAAAATAATACAAACCTTGTGAGCCAGGTATCAAAATATAAGTGTACTCTCAGGTGAATTAGGTGAAATACTAATACAGAAATATAAGGGAAGACTATACCTGTTTCCCATGGTTTGTTGAAAAAAGGTACAAACCTTGAGCGTCAGGTATCAAAGTACAATAGCATTCTCATGCGAAGTAGGTGACATACTAATACAGACATGAAAATGAAGATTCTATCTGCTTTCCATGGTTTGTAGAAAAAGACACAAACCTTGTGACTCTGATATCAAAGTACACCTATGTACTCAGGCGAAATAGGTGAAAACTACAACAGAAATATGAGGGAAGATTCTACCTGCTTTCCATGGTTTGCAGAAAAAGATACAAACCTTGCGGGTCAGGTATCAAACTTCAATTATATACTCAGTTGAAATATATGAAAAACTAATACAGAAATATAAGGGAAGAGTCTACCTGCTTCCCATGGTTTGTAGAAAAAAGTTTAAAATCTTACCAGCCAGGCATCAAAGCACAATTGTATTCTAAGGTGAAATAGGTGAAATGCTAACACAGGAACATAAGGGAAAATAATGCCTGCTTCTCATGGTTAGTGAAAAAAAATATACAAACCTCGTAATCATTGAACAAAATACAATTGCATTCTCATGTGAAATGGGGAAAATACTAATGCAGAAATATAAGGGAAGACTATACCTGCTTCCCAAGGCTTGTATAAAAAAGGTACAAATTTTGCGAGTCCGGTAACAAAGTACTATTGTAATCTCAGCTGAAATACTAATACAGAAATATAAGGGAAGAGTCTACCTGCTTCCCATGGTTTGTAGAAAGAAAAAACAACAAAAGTTGTAAGTTAGGTATCAAAGCACAATTGTATTCCCATGTGAAATAAGTGAAATGCTAATACAGGAACATAGGGAAAAATTCTACCCGCTTCTCATGGTTTTAAGAAATAAAGACACAAACCTTGTAATCATGTATAAAATTGCAATTGCATTCTCAGGTGAAATAGGTGAAATACTAACACAGAAATAAAAACGGAGATTCTACCTACTCTCCGTGGTTTGTAGAAAAATAATACAAACCTTGTGAGCCAGGTATTAAAATATAAGTGTATTCTCATGTGAATTACGTGAAATACTAATACAGAAATATAAGGGAAGACTATACCTGATTCCCATGGTTTGTTGAAAAGGAACAAACCTTGAGAGTCAGGTATCAAAGTACAAAAGCATTCTCACGCAAAGTAGGTGACACACTGATATAGAAATTTTTGAAAAAGAATAGTCTACCTGCTTCCCATGGTTTGTAGAAAAAGATACAAACCTTGCGGGCCAGGCATCACACTTCAATGATATACTCAGTTGAAATATATATGGAAAACTAATACGGAACTAGGAAAGATGATTTGCTGCATAGCAAATAGGTGTGTGTGTGTCTTCAAAGCATATTGGTATGCAATGTACAATTACTCCATAACACAGGTGTAGAAGTTGGAATGGCATCTCTATCTATTAAAGCTTTGAAATTATTTAAGATTTAAAATTTCTACCGGGGCTATTTAGCATAATTGAAATTGCTGCAACTTTTGTTTCAGATCCATTACATGCACAATGGTCAACACACCCCTAGTAGAAGTTGATATAGGTGAAAACTACAACAGAAATGTTGTTAAAATTTGTAATGGTGCTATTGAGCATAATTTAAATTGCAACATCTTTTGCTTTAGATTCATTATATGCGCAATGGTCAATAACCCCCTAGTAGAAGTTAAAATGACATGTATATCTTTGGTAGTTTTGAAGATATTCAAGTTTTAAAATGTCCAATGCTGCTAATTAGCATAATGTAAATTGCTACAACTTTTGTTTTAAGTCCATTAGATGTGCACTGGTCCATAACCCCCTAGTAGAAGTTAGAATGACATCTCTATCTATCATACTTTTGAAGATATTCGAGATTTAAAATTTCAAATGCCCATAATTTGCATAATTTTAAACATCTTCATTCCTCTGCATAAAACGGTCAAACTCCTTGTAGGGGGTACAATAATGCCAAGTTTGGAGTTTCTATATATAATAGTGTCCAAGAAAAGTGTCGAACGAAAGAAAGAAAGAAAGAAAGAAAGAAAGAAAGAAAGAAAGAAAGAAAGAAAGAAAGAAAGAAAGAAAGAAAGAAAGAAAAGTGTGTGTTGACACATACACTTTAAGTATAAGGGAAAAGCCTACCTGCTCCCCAAGGTTTGTAGAAAAAAGTTACAAACCTTTTTTTTTGGGGGGGGGAGCTCCTTTGATTAGTTTATGTACACAAATATAAAGAAATCCCAGGTTAAAGAAGTTCCTTTTAGTTTCCATTTGTTCCGATAAACAAGATGTTTTTTGTGTTACGCTACAAAATAGATAATTTTTGTCGCTGAATGCGACCAAATTAATGTATCGACAAAGTGGTAACACGGCGAAGCGATAAAGTTACTAGGTGACCACGCGACTTGCTACGGTATGCCACTGCGACAGAGTTGATTGGCAACGAAGCTGAATGCGACGAACTGTTACAGATTCGCTTTATACAGGTCAGCTATTCAAGAGAATGAAACTTTGCAAACAAAAGAACTTAAAACACTCACTCCCACAAAATAAAGACTACTACATCAATGTCAACACAAATGCTGTAGGCATACTGCTACAACAAAGTGACCAAAGTCACCATTTCTGTGGTGAGGGAAAATGACAGCCACACCAACATTCACAACAATAACTTCAACTCGGCATCAGCTTCAGCGCAGCGTACACCACTGTTTGGGATTGAATGGATGATTATCATAATATTGGGTTTAAAAAAATAGCTCGGCCTGCTACACAACCTATATTATCGCCCTGTTTACGGAAAATGAACATGGATACAATTTTCTTTGATGATATTATCCAATTTAGCAGATGTTTACGGTTCGCTAAGCCTAAGTAGTACGCCCATGCCTATTCATTCATATTAGGGAATCCCCAAACAGCTCCGTCATATCCGGTTGTGACGCCATCAGCGACCGTAAAACTAAAACTGCTTGCGGAGGTTTGTATCAAGTCTCTTCCATAATAGCAACGGGGTCAGTTTGTCTTGGCAACCAACGGGGAAGAGGGGAACCTTTTCTTGTCCAATATGGTGCGGCCAAAGTACTTCACACCCAACGAGGTAGCAGTTCACAATACGATAGAGGATTTGTGGGTTTCTTTTCTTGGAAAAGTGTACAATTTGACACCGCTATGCGAGAAATACAAAGGTAGGAATCCATGCCAGGATTGCCACAGACACATCCAAAGGCAAAGCTAAGCTGAAGTGCTGGGGGTATTTACAAGCAATAAGTGGAGACAGGAGGTGCAGGAAATTTACAATGAGGTAGTCAAGGAAAAAACAGTATGGGTCAAAGACATAGACGGGTTAGCAGAGAAATATGAATTAAAAGGATATGATGAGGTGGATGATTGGAAATTACTAAGGTAAGTCTGTTACAGAGGGTTGGAAAGAAGACTGGAAAAGAGGAGTCAGGGAAAAAAGTACATTAAAAGCATACAAGGCATTAGAAAAGCCAAAAAAAAGTGTGTGTTGGGATGGAGGGAAGGGATCCAAGCTTCTTTTTTCAAAGTAGGGCAAGACAGGAGTAATCAATCTAGAAAAGAGAAAACAGAAGTGGACAACAGGTAGTAATGGAAAGTGTAAGATGTGTAGACAAGAGGCAGATGAGACGGTGGATCATTGGCTGTTGTGGTGCGATGCATATAGAGAGATAAGGGAAGATTTTTTTCAGAAAGTTGCACAGGGAAGATTACAATTACTATGGTTTAGAACAGGTTCAAACAGTGTTTAGAGGAAGAGGAACGTATAGCATGGATTTTAGGTTTGAAAGGTGGCTTTCTGGGAGGCAGGAAAGGTAATAAAATTGTACAGAACTACCTGGTAGGATGGGGGGGGGGGGGGAAAGTAATGAAATAATAGAGTTAGAAGGCAACAGGTTACATTAGAATCTCATATAGGGCGGGGAGGGAATAGGAATGGTGGTAGCCCTTATAAGGGCTCCCATGGGAAAAGCCTGAACGTTAGAGGCGGGGATAGGGTGTGTGAGGGATGGATTTTTTTTTTTTTTTTAAGAGTACAAGCAATGAGTGCATGGGGATATACCCAGGACCAGGGGCCCACCGCAGCTGTGAGAGTGGGTGGTGGACCCTATGCCTCAGCTCTGGTCCTGGAAAACATGGCAGCACAAGCTGGTAAGGATTACCATGGTTTCCCCCACCTCTTCCTTTTGTTTTTCACCCTAGGCCACCTGTGTCACACAGTGACAGAGGACTGCAGCAGACAAGTGGAGAGCCACATTATTATTATTATTCAGGGTTTCCGCCAGAGGGTAAAAAGGGTAAAATAGCATACCCTAAAAAATCTTAAGGGTACTTTTGATTACTGTAAGATTTTAGCAGAAATGAACAATTTTAGCAAATATTACCCTGAAATACCCCATAAAGGCTTAATTATTTGAATTTTTACTTGAGAATTGAGTACCCTAAATTTTCACTCTGGCAGAAACCCTGTTATTATTATTATTATTATTATTATTATTATTATTATTATTATTATTATTATTATTATTATTATTATTATTATTATTATTATTATATCACAAGTTGACACAAATGACACAAGACTGGCATAATGGACCTACTATCTGAGTAGGTCCGTGCTGTCATCAAGGAGTCCCTTGATTAGTGACAGGTGTTCCCACATTTCACAGATCTTGACTTTTATTTGTTTACCTGTTTATTTAGTTGTCCATTTTATGATATACAAGAGAGATAGACGCAAAAGCGGGATTTGTGCAACAGAAATCGCAAATTGTTCACATAAAATGCTGTATTATAAGGTAGGTTTAATAGGAAGCCCATAGCCCAGTGAGTCAGCGAGTGACGCTGAGCACCTCACATACGGAAGAGCAACAAAAATGGTACCATCGGTTTGGCATCTTCCATAATATACATAACGATTAAAGTAGCTAAACTCCCATCCTTATATCACAGGCATAGAAGAGGGGATATAATACAAGTGTTTAAAATACTTACAGGCATAGACAGGGTAAACTATACAATTCTCTTTGCTCTGGATACCAGATGTATTACCAGAGGTCACCAGTTGAAGTTGGTGAAACCTTTTGCAAAAAAAGAAGTCAGGAACTATACTTTCAGCGTTCATGTAATAAATGACTGGACTAGCCTCTCCGATGATGTAGTTAATGCCCAATCAGTAAATCAGTTCAAATCTCGTCTAGATAATTTCTGGATCAAATTCCACTATTACATACCTGAATGACTCTACTGGCAAATCTTATTGATTTGTCTAGGGACACTTTATCCATGAACATTTCACAAGTTTTATTCTTTTTTTTTTGACACAAATGAAGCCTAGATCGGGACTGAACAGGCACAAAGCCTTCTTTTTCTATACTATACTAAACTATACTAAACTAAACTATACTATACTATACTATACTATACTATACTATACTATACTATACTATACTATACTATACTATACTATACTATACTATACTATACTATACTATACTATACTATACTATACTATACTATACTATACTATACTATACTATACTATACTATACTATACTATACTATACTATACTATACTATACTATACTATACTATACTATACTATACTATACTACACTACACTACACTTCACTACACTATCATCAGACACATGTTGGAGTTGTGGACAATATTCCGAAGGTCAACTTAACATTATTGAGTCCAGAGCTAAATAGCTCAGACTCCATCATATGTACAGGGTTTTAAATAGTTAATCACATAATGCCCTACATACATACATACATACATACATACATACATACATACATACATACATACATACATACATGTATAAAATCTAACTAATTGCCTATGTTTCACAGATGCATGATGACAATAGAATTTTTATGTGGATTTATTGATGATGCATATTATCAGTACCTCTTTTGTATTGGTACTATTGCATGAATGATTGCCAATAAGTCAAATCTCAAATCAAATTATACATGGTACCTGTCAGAAAGATTGTTTTTGGAAAGTATAGACTACCATTGGTGCACTCAAGTAAGTTTCTGTCATTGGTTTTTCCAACATAGGACAATGCTTCCCTTCTTGAGAAACCACCCCAGTGAGATACCATATTCCTTCAATTTTAAGACTACCATTTCAGGATGCTTTGCTAAACACTTTTTGTGTTATTTATACCTTCTATGAAAGACCACCTGTCTTGAGAGACCAAAATTTGGTCATGCCCAGTGGGCAGTGATGTTTCACTGTACCCAGACATCAATGACTATATGCAGCACAATTCTGATTATCAACATGACCAGAAACCTTAATCAAACTCTGGTGCTGTGGTCATTTCCGTATTGTCACACATGCCCACTTGCATGCTGAGGTCTCATGGTGGAAGTAAGAAAATGGGACATTTGATAGAGCTGTGAAAGAACAAACTTTGTCCATTTGGTCAAATATATGATGTAGATTTGGTTGTGTCAATACTTAGGTCGTTATGCCCAACATTTAAACTGAACAGATCAATCTATGAAAAGACAAGACCTATAGGCCTACTGCTCTCCATAAAACCCTTGTGTATGTTATATTTGTTTTCATATTTGTTTGAAAACAAATCTGAATGATCTTTATTTTTTTCTTTTCAGGGGACATACTTTTGAAACCTGTCATTCAATCTGGTGGAAAAGATATCTCACATTGGTTTAACCACAAGAACAAAGATGTAAGTACGGTGGGTGCTTGAACATTTGAAAATAAATTATGAAGAAGTTATGGTTTATTGTGGTAACTATGCTTACCTGAATGAGATGATTTGATAGTATGGTAATTAAAATACTTACCTAAGGGAGATGAGTTTTATACCATGGTAATTGAGATTACTTAGGTGTGATGATTTAATACCATGACAGTAATGCTAACCTTAGTGAGATCATTTAATAAAATAATTATGCTTCACTTAAGTGAAATGATTTCTCATGTTTAGTATGCAATGTACCTTAAATAGGAATGTATGGTAACGGATAAATAATGACCAAGTAATTGAAATCTTTTAGTCACTCATTGGCATGGTACCACCTCATGTTCCATTCAGTCGTTATATTGGTAGATGAAGTTACAGTGGTACCTCTCTTGAGACACCCCTCTAATGGGAGACCGCATATCTTTTTAAGACCTCTCTCTCAGAACACTGCGCTATCTTTTCCATGTTGTTGTACCTCATGAAAGACCACCTGTTTTGAGAGACCGCATTTTGACCCACCGTAGCGGCGGTCTCTCAAAAGAGGTACCACTGTTCTTATATACAGAAGATAATACACCCACCTTAACGGAGAGACAATATTTCTTTCTGACTTAAATAATGAAGATTTACAATCCTACAAAATTGCATTTGAAAGTACAAGGGTAATAAAGCATGGCTGCTAGAACAATTAATTATAATATCTTTTCTAGAAATTACTGGCACAGATAAGATGTGATCCCGGTATCTGGCTGTGTAATTCTTGGTACAACATGAAGACAGTTTTTTCATTATTATAATATTTATTATAAAATAATTAATATTAATGTTTTTTGTACAGATCAGGACACATGTTGATCCAGCGACTGGCTGTGTAATTCCCTATACACCACACGGACGCTTTGTTCACATTCCTCCTCCATATCCAAGTGCAGACTTTGCCAACGACTTTGGTCGACCATGGTGGAAGGATGACAGTTATTGTGTGGGATTCCTGTCAAAGAAAACACGCTTCATCAAGATTATCAATACATTAACATCACAGGACCAGGTCATAGAGGTATGGATACAAACAAGCCTCCCAGCACCTACCTCCCACTCAAACTATATCTATAAGCACACACAGACTACACAGAGGACAAATAAAATATGTTTCACTAAAATGTGAAAATGTTGATCAATATCCAGGTTAAAAATACAAATCAACTGCCCCCCCCCCCCCGAAAAAAATTCTAATGCATACATAGTAACAGGTGGACAGTCAGCCTACTAACAAATTATACACATGCCAAGTGCAGTTATTACAATAGACCTTCCATACACATTTATTACAATAGGCCCTCCATACACATTTATTACAATAGGCCTTCCATACACATTTATTACAATAGGCCCTCCATACACATTTATTACAATAGGCCCTCCATACACATTTATTACAATAGACCCTCCATACACATTTATTACAATATGCCCTCCATACACATTTATTACAATAGACTTTCCATACACATTTTTACGTTAAGCCTACCAAACACATATACATGTTTTATAATAGGGCTACCAAACACAGGGATGAGCACACCAAAGAACAAGAAAGGAGGGAAGAAACCCTATATATGTCCACCTTTCCATCTATCAGTCCTTTTCATGCAAAATCTACAACCTTTTAGAAAAAACTTTTCTGACCAAAAAGGAGGAAAACCTCTGAAAAGAGAGGAATTCTCATCCCTGCAAACACATGTACATGTATTACAGTAGAATTTCCAAACACATTTATTTTACAATAGTTCCTCCAAACATTTATTTCAATAGGCCTTCCAAACACATTTACTGTGATAGGTCTACCAAAACTTTTATAACGAGACCAAACACATTACTACCACATCCCCACCAAACACATGTATTAATATAGGCCAGCCAAACACATATTACAACAAGCCTACAAAACACATGTATGTGTTTATATAGGCCAGCCAAACACACATTACAACAGGCCTACAAAACGCATGTATGTGTTAATATAGGCCAGCCAAACACATATTACAACAGGCCTACAAAACACATGTATGTGTTAATATAGGCCAGCCAAACACATATTACAACAGGCCTACAAAACACATGTATGTGTTAATATAGGCTAGCCAAACACATATATTACAACAGGCCAACAAAACACATGTATGTGTTAATATAGGCCAGCCAAACACATATTACAACAGGCCTACAAAACACATGTATGTTTAATATAGGCCAGCCAAACACATATTACAACAGGCCTACAAAACACATGCATGTGTTAATATAGGCCAGCCAAACACATATTACAACAGGCCTACAAAACACATGTATGTGTTAATATAGGCCAGCCAAACACATATATTACAACAGGCCAACAAAACACATGTATTAATACAGGCCAACCAAACATTTATTACAACAGGCTTACAAAACACATTTATTACAACATCCTCACCAAACACATGTATTAATATAGGCCAACCAAACACATTTGCTACAAATGCCCTTCCAAACAAAGTTTTTAACAACAGAGCAACAAAACATATTAACATTCAGCTTTCTAAACACATTTATAATACGAGACCTCCCAAGTGCATCATTACAATATTTAGGTCTATGAAACACATTTACCATGAACCCACCAAACACAGTATTGCACTAGGCTTACAAAATACATTCAGTTGTAATTACCATATGCATCTTAATAAGCGCACACTCCCTAATAAGTGCACATCCCCATTTGTTTTTCAAAGAAAGGACACCCAGAATAACCCATTATAGTTTTCAAATAAGTAGTAGAATTTATTTTTACACTTTTACACATTTGTGCTTATATTTGAAAAGAAAAGTAAATGGATGAAGCTAATTAGAGCCCCTAATCTATTGACTAAAGTGCAATCTCTGTGATTACGTAATAGCAATTAGGTTGAGTTGCCGGGTGTTGTTTGAAGTCCAGGACAAGTCTGACTCCTGCAGCCAAGCCTTGCAAGGAGAAATGGGGGTGAAAAGCACCGTGCGAAATGGCTTTTAGCCGGGTATCTTCAGCTGAAGTGTATACAGCATGCTGTGTGCTTATTAAAATGAATACGGCACATCTAAACACTGCTGACCATCCCAGCAACTTTTGGTGTCCTTGGACCTCTGATATAAAACACATCAATTGTTATGATCTCCTTGCATTCTTACAGTACTGTATCTATGCCAGTCACACACACATGCGTGCACATGCAAGACTTATATCTTCATATTTGAAAAATAGGTAAAGCAAACATAAAATGATAAGTTTGTTGTGACCATCTTGAACCAATTCATTTAAACATAATCCAGTTCACAAAGTCAGCACCTTATCAACTAGGAAGTACTTGCAGTGCTTTCAACTTTATCTTAATTCATGGAACACCAATACCTGAACATTATGAATATAGAAAACTGATACAACAGACTTCATTTTGAACTACTTTTCTGAATATAGAAAACTGATACAACGGACTTCATTTTGAACTACTTTTCTGAATATAGAAAACTGATACAACAGACTTCATTTTGAACTACTTTTCTGAATATAGAAAACTGATACAACGGACTTCATTTTGAACTACTTTTCTGAATATAGAAAACTGATACAACGGACTTCATTTTGAACTACTTTTCTGAATATAGAAAACTGATACAACAGACTTCATTTTGAACTACTTTTCTGAATATAGAAAACTGATACAACAGACTTCATTTTGAACTACTTTTCTTTTTCTTCAACCCATTCACTTCAGTATGAATTGCATTTTGCATGTGTCTGGTCACACCCAGTAGTGGTCAGAACAAAGGGAGGAAAACGTCCATAGAAAGCAACAAAATCTCGATTGTTGCGTGATGACACATGTATCTTACTGATATGTGCGTACAAAAGAGAAAAGCTTTGGAATTTGGAAAACTGAAACACCATACAGACAAAAGAATGACTATAATGTATCAACTTTACATGATGGTATTATATTAAAATGATAAATATCCAAAATTTGAACAATTCGGTCATTGAAACTTTAAAATGGAATATAGATATAGCAAAATAATCAATAAAGATAACATGAATTTGCCATAGATTTCTGCAATGGTAGAATTGAAATGAAAGTTAGTGCTTTCAAAATTCCCTTTTGTCTGCTAAACAGACCAATATCTTGGTTTTCTCTGTTGCATTAGGTCTCCTCTTTGCCTGCATGATCACTCTTTCAGGGCTTAACTTGAGTGATTCAATTTCTAGATGGTCTACCTTGGTTACTATGGTAACAGACTAAGATGATAATGAGCAACTTCCTGATTGCTTTGTAAGGCCATGAGGAGGGTGAGATAGCATGTTTATTAGTCTGCCTATGATAAAATCTTGTAGTCCTAGTACAGACAAAGTGTAGCACAGATAAAGTGTAGCACAAACAAAGTGTAGCACAGATAAAGTGTAGCACAGACAAAGTGTAGCACAGATAAAGTGGAGCTTCATCTGCTTTGGAAGCAAACTTCCTTTATTCAAATTGGACATCTGTCAACTTCCTTTATTTAAATTGGACATCTGTCAACTCTCACAATTTTGGCAGTAGTCTCCTGATTTTGGGACTCCAATTTAAGTTGTTAAAGTGAGGCAGTTTTGGGGGGAAATGATCTAGTTTCTGTGTTTTGATGCACTTTTCATTTGAATATCTTGATTAAAAATATTTGAGGATTGATATGAAATTGTTTTGCAAAGTGTGGATGTATATACGAGAGCTGCCTGGTCAATACATTAATGAAGGCGTGCATATATATGCCAGAGCTGTGTGGTCCACCATATATTTATCAATGTGTGGAATCTATATAAGAAGTGTGTGGAATCAGTACTATATATAAGAGGTGTGTGGTCAGTATATTTATAAATGTATAGAGTCTATATATATATGAGAGCTGTGTGGTCTGTATATTTATAAATGTATAGAGTCTATATATATATGAGAGCTGTGTGGTCTGTATATTTATAAATGTATAGAGTCTATATAAGAGCTGTGTGGTCTGTATATTTATAAATATATAGAGTCTATATGAGAGCTGTGTGGTCTGTATATTTGTAAATGTATAGAGTCTATATGAGAGCTGTGTGGTCAGTATATTTATAAATGTATAGAGTCTATATGAGAGCTGTGTGGTCTGTATATTTATAAATGTATAGAGTCTATATGAGAGCTGTGTGGTCTGTCTATTTATAAATGTATAGAGTCTATATATATATGAGAGCTGTGTGGTCTGTATATTTATAAATGTATAGAGTCTATATGAGAGCTGTGTGGTCTGTATATTTATAAATGTATAGAGTCTATATGAGAGCTGTGTGGTCTATATTTATAAATGTATAAAGTCTATATGAGAGCTGTGTGGTCTGTATATTTATGCCAGCCATGTTGTCAATATATTGTTCTCCTGTTGCAGGTTTGTTGTGAGGAGATCATGACAGAAATACAAGACCGGTACCTCACATTCAATGCACACGCAGGCAGCTACACCTGGAAATATGAGGGTCGAAATCTGGAAATGAACAAAACACTGGAGCAAAATGGAATTCAAGATGAAGATGAGGAGTTTTATGAACTTGGAATGAATGATGATCAATACCTTCCTGCAATACATTTATATTTCAATGATGACTTGACCGAAGCTTGAGAGTATTCTGAGACATGGAAATAGCAAGTGGCAACTCTAGCCAGGCCTTGGTGATACAGACCCTGTCCCTGGTCCTGGCAATGCATGGACAGTCTTGTTGCAGATGCCCTTATATGGTAGCTATAATATGAGCCACCAGGCAATGCATAAAATGCAGACAAGGCATTTTAGAACTCAACTGAAAACTGTTTTTGTGAGGCATATGAATATTGCATTGTCTTTAAAGAGCAGGACACACCTGAACAGTATTCACCACAGAAAACCAACTTTCTTCCAAACTATGTTAAGATCAAAACTATGTTTCTTGAAATAACTGTAAATTACTTTAATTTTGCTGTATTCTTATTTTTGCATATTTCAATGATGGTTCAAAACTGTGTATTTGAACATTGTTTGACTAGGAATTATGCCCAAAAGTGAATTAAACCCACAATGGAATGTCAAAAATACAAAAACCACAATAAAATTAAAACACAAAAAAAAGCAATTAAGAATACATATTTGGATTGACTAAAACATCAAAATCTATGTAACTGATGAGCAATGAATATTCACTTCTGGGAGCAAAACCCAGACATTAAGTTAGAAACATAAATTTATTGATTTTAAACTTGAAATAAAATGTTCAAAAGTTTCTAAAACTTACATCAGCTACAAAATTAGAAGTAATTTAAAATTATTTTATCAATTTAAGGCAGTTTAGGTTGTCGGTTCTCCAAAAAATTTCTCTGAACTTCTAGTTGATCTGTTCTCTCACTGCAAATATACTTTTGAAAGAAAAGCATGGACAAAATTAGATATTTGTACAGGAGGGACAGAAAATAGATATTTGTACACAAGGGACAGAAATTGAATGTATGTACGTGAGAATTCATGATGCCCTTCATTTGACCTTGAAATGTAGGAGATATTTGTCAGCGGTATAGTGTGCAATGACCTGGCCAAAGTGGAGTTCTGTATTTTGTTGTGCTTGAGGACACGCAATGATGAACTGTTTGCCTGGAATCCTGTCAGCCACATTTCACTTCCATCTTATGAATAGTTTCCATAATTAATTCAAGTAAAAACAACAAATAGATACAGCATCTTGGTTTACAGACGAATGGATGTTATACGTCAAGTTTTCATACTTGTAAATCTGAGACTGGTGTGAACAAAGTTAATATTTGACAGAATTCTCCTGCCTGATTTGACAGAATTCACATGAAACTGGGACATGAATGTTACTTGTATGAAGCACGATATATGTATTCTTTGTAAATTGTACATATTTGAACTTATGAATAAACTATTTAAATGTTCATGCTGGACCTAGTCACTATTTGGTATATCTAAAGCAAGTCCTCCCTGTTCTCTGGTGACGGCTGTGTGTGTGTTTTGCAGTGTGTGGCCCTGTTGTCTGGTGACGGCTGTGTATGTGTTTTGCAGTGTGTGGCCCTGTTGTCTGGTGACGGCTGTGTATGTGTTTTGCAGTGTGTGGCCCGTTCTCTGGTGACGGCTGTGTGTGTGTTTTGCAGTGTGTGGCCCTGTTGTCTGGTGACGGCTGTGTGTGTGTTTTGCAGTGTGTGGCCCTGTTGTCTGGTGACGGCTGTGTATGTGTTTTGCAGTGTGTGGCCCCTGTTCTCTGGTGACGGCTGTGTATGTGTTTTGCAGTGTGTGGCCCCCATTCTCTGGTGACGGCTGTGTATGTGTTTTGCAGTGTGTAGCCCGTTCTCTGGTGACGGCTGTGTATGTGTTTTGCAGTGTGTGGCCCCTGTTCTCTGGTGACGGCTGTGTGTGTGTTTTGCAGTGTGTGGCCCTGTTGTCTGGTGACGGCTGTGTATGTGTTTTGCAGTGTGTGGCCCTGTTGTCTGGTGACGGCTGTGTATGTGTTTTGCAGTGTGTGGCCCCTGTTGTCTGGTGACGGCTGTGTGTGTGTTTTGCAGTGTGTGGCCCTGTTGTCTGGTGACGGCTGTGTATGTGTTTTGCAGTGTGTGGCCCTGTTGTCTGGTGACGGCTGTGTATGTGTTTTGCAGTGTGTGGCCCGTTCTCTGGTGACGGCTGTGTGTGTGTTTTGCAGTGTGTGGCCCTGTTGTCTGGTGACGGCTGTGTGTGTGTTTTGCAGTGTGTGGCCCTGTTGTCTGGTGACGGCTGTGTATGTGTTTTGCAGTGTGTGGCCCCTGTTCTCTGGTGACGGCTGTGTATGTGTTTTGCAGTGTGTGGCCCCCATTCTCTGGTGACGGCTGTGTATGTGTTTTGCAGTGTGTAGCCCGTTCTCTGGTGACGGCTGTGTATGTGTTTTGCAGTGTGTGGCCCCTGTTCTCTGGTGACGGCTGTGTGTGTGTTTTGCAGTGTGTGGCCCGTTCTCTGGTGACGGCTGTGTGTGTGTTTTGCAGTGTGTGGCATGTTTTGTTGCCATTACCAGGTAGTCAGTTCCTGCCTCTTACAAGGCCACTCCAAAAGCATGAAAAATGTGGTCTCATAAGAGGGGTGGCTTCTTGATGGGTAAAAGTGAAAATGCTGCTTGCTACATTGAAAGGTGGCCTTTCTTTTGGGGGTGGGTGGGGGTTGGAGCGGTTGTTGGTGTTGGTGGGTTATTAAAGGCGGACCACAGTATCAATTTTCAGAATTCAAACTGCATACAGAAGACACAAAAAAGGTGAGTGGGTGGGGGGGGGGGGGGGGCAAATGTGCTATGAAATGACTCAATATGTTTAGGTAAGTAGACTAACCCAGAATCAGTTTTAAAAGGTTCATTGATTTTATTATCAAAGTGTTGTCAACATTTCTATGGCTGTACAAGAGATTTGATACTGGCTGTTCACATCCAGCAGATTCATAATTCTTAAAACCTCAGCAAAGATGTCTTCAAAGACTGACATTAAAAGCTGTTCTTCCTCTACACAACATGTAACTATGCAACATAACCTGTGTCAGACAAACAGTAGAACATATAACTATGCAACATAACCTGTGTCAGACAAAAGGTAGAACATATAACTATGCAACATAACCTGTGTCAGGGTGTAGAAGAAGCATGGGATCAGCCCCATGTACACATCTAGCAAACTAAAGATGTCAAATTGTATTAAATACGAAAAGAAAGCAAGAACAATGTGAAGTCTGGAAGAGAAGACATGCAGGCAAGTTTAATGAAAACATTGACTACAGAGCTTCTCTTAGAGAAGCCACCAGAGGTTCAATGTTCACAAAAAAAAACCCAGCTGAAGTCTTCTCCTTCTGACCCAGACTCCTGTAAATATCACACACAACTAAGAGTTTTTATTCAATAAGACACAAATAATTCCTGTCATTAAAGATTGATCCACTTCCATATGTTGCTTTATAATAACCAGAGCCATACCCGGGGGTTGGGGAATAATGCCACTCCAAAGTTTTTTGTTGATCACACTCTGACCTTGACCTTTAGGTCATCCATGACCACATGAGTAATATTTCTCAGACCCATATATTATTTGTACCAAATCAGAAAGAAATAGGTCCATAAGTGGCAGAAATAGTGTCACTCTGAAGTTTCCTGTTGATTCCCCTCTCACCTTCACCTCCAGGTCATCCATAACCATGTGAAACAAGAGGGCTGTGTGAACCTACAGATTTATCACACTTGTGGTTCTATGAACCTGGGATAGGACCAAATAGGCAGACACTTATCAAAGGTACATCCTACCAAGTTTGACACAAATCTGGCCAAAATTATTTAACTTATAACCATTACAACAAATTCCAATGTTAAACTTTTATAAAGATTAAAAAAAAAAAAAAAATGAAAAATAAAAAAATCACGGAGCGTGACCATTTGAACAAACTTGGTAGCGACCCACCCAAGGTACATACTACATTGCCACCAAGTTTGAAGTCAATTTGACTGAAAGTTTCTTCTTCTAAGTCCAAAATGTGAATTAGCATTAGAATGTTCATTGACTTACATAGTAATCAATAGGAAAGGTGCATTTACCAATACCTGGAAGTACAAGAATAGTCTATATCTGGGTTAGTTCTAAATTTTCATAAAAGTGGTGCTGCCCATCCTGTCCATGGTTGACTGCCCACATCTTGTGGTCACTTACCATGACCCTCATTTTTTCTGCATAGATTAACATGGGGAATTAGCAAATATAAATTTAACCTTTCTAGATGTTACCAAATAAGCATTAAACTTTCATTTTGTTACACCTGGGTGTGTTTGAAAGATAACAATATGTACTTCAGGTGGATTAGAAGATGATAATTCCAAAAGTCTTCCTCATATGCAGGGTAAAACTTTTCAGGTTCATGGTAATGTAATGGGCTTTGCTGACCCACCTGACCTCAAATGGCATGGGTTGCTAGGTGTCACAAACGTGCACCATGGGAAGAAAAGGCTGTGTCAAGAATTTAAACCAACCCAGATCACCCCCACTGTAAAATCTAAAAAAAAATCAGGAATCCACAGCAGTGCCACCTGGTGAACAACTTTGACCCTTTGACAAGGAACATATCCACCAAGTTTCAGCTTCATCCCAGTGACAGTTCTGGAGAAGTCAAAAATAGCAAAAAACACACAAAAAAATCAGAAAAATTGCAGTGCCACATGGTGAACAAATTAGGAACTAGGGGTCCCTAGGAGTGTGCCTGTGTGATATCAAAGCAATTGGGTGAGCGGTTTTAGAGAAGAAGATTTTTTTGAAGATATGCCAAAAAAATAAAGAACAAAATAAAAAAATCATAAAAATTCGAAAAATCACTGGAGCATGACTATTTGAACAAACTTGGTAGAGACCCACCCAAAGTACATCCCTGGCAAGTTTGAAGTACATCTGGCTGAATTTTTTGGAGAAGTCGAAAATGTGAATTATGGATGGATGGATGATGGACCATCCTATAAGCTCAGCTGAACTAAAAATTCCCCAACCCATAGATCATCTTCATCTGTATCAAATAAGACGGAAATAGGATGATCATGGGCTAAAATAATACCACTCCACAATTTTTTGTTGCAGGACGGACAAAAGCGAGTGCTCTGTCTTACCAACAGCTAATGCTGGCGAGACAACAATGAAGCACTATGATAATATACCAATAATATTTTCCATTTGCAAGTTTGTATTTCTGACATTTTTGGGTTACATCAATTTTATGTCTGCAGAAAGCTTCACAGGTTTTTATCCACCTTCACCCAGACTAAAGCAGATTAGTTCTTCATCACACATCACATTTTGGTGGTTTTTCTAAGACCAGGGTATTGTGTCAGGGTACATACGTGTTGTGGCAGCCATACTGCCTGACAACAGAAGGACGTAAATAGCAACTGTAGAGGGCGCTACAGGAATACAAAATGAAAGGATACAGTTATTTTAATTCTGTCTTGTTTCAGAAGTGCCTGTAGCTTCATAGTGACACACCTTATTCTTAACCATCATTGTTCCCACCCAAACCCCCAACTTAATGAATACAATTAAGTATTGTCAACCAGCTGTTTGTTTTTTTTTTGTCAATATAAAATCTGTGTCTTCTGTTCTGGACAAAATCTTAAAACTTGCACAACACTATGCATGGACCATTTGACTAGCTTAAGGGCAAAGTCAATGTGGCCACACCCAACTACAGACTCTATCCCAGGTCAACTGACCAAGGCAGGGCGGTAGCCAGCCTTCCAAAATAGAGGAGGCAAAGGGAACTTGGGGGGGGGGGAGGGGGTTTGGGAGGGGGGCATGGCCCCCCTCCCAAGATTGAAAACTTTTGAAAAATGGCACATACAATGGTGTGATTTAGTGGGTTTTGAAGGGGAAAAAAAAAGACTTTATACATATATATAATTCTCAAAATTTTACTTACATGTGACTCTTTTTGATCATTTTATATGAATTGAATTTGGTCCTACAACTACTAGGGCAAAGATACAAGTAATCATTGTAAAAAGTATGCCTTCTGTGCTGCTCTTATCTTCTATCACTATGAGTGACTCAAAATCTTAGTTACAAATAGGGTCTTTTTGTTTTTGTTGTGTATAATAACTTTAACTTAACAAGTCTTGTTGAGGATAAATAAACTATTTCTATGTTTATCCGAACATCATCAGCCAAAATTCAGAGGAGGCAAGCGCCTCCTCTGCCTCAGCCTGTCTACGGCACTGCCAAGGAAACAAGAACCTTAGCCAAATGATGGCTAGGAGAGCAGGTGGCCTCTCACAGTAAAAATCTGCTTGGATGAAATAATGCAAGCTACTAACAATAACACAAGTGTGGACATCTGATTTAAAATCTGTTCCTTTATTCTGGTCTCGCAATCCTATCAATCCAGTATGTAATCTAGGATTCTTGGGATAAGAGTAGAAACCTTGACAAAGCAAAGGCCACCACCCATTAAGGCAATACCTGGTGTCTGTTGAACATTACATGTGATTAGACAGATGTTGCCTGGTGATCCCTGTGAAGTGGCGCCCTCTAGTGAGTAAGCTAATCCTATCTCAGGCTAAAATGGCCCTTGTTTGCTTTCTTGGTCTCCAAATCCATGACACTTGATCATGATTTTTGACTACATTTCAAAGCTGCATTTGTACTTTGTATTGATTTAGGAAATTGTTTGTCACGCACAACATATTGAAACTATGCAAGTGTAGCTTGCTTCATTTCAAATGTGCAGGGAGCACCAATATACCTTAATTTGTTTAAATTACCAATAAATAAAGTTCACAACCTTCAGTGCCCGTGTTGTTTAGTGACAAGAGAATGACTTCTGCTCCTTGGTCAGCACTTGATTAATTCTAAGAGTTCTGTTTACAAAATATCTCCAGGTCAAACTGAAGTCCATAATGTTCAGTTTAAAATCTATCATTGAAGTCAAAGATGTCTTTGACAATGTATCGTATCATGTGTCGTTTCTCCCTGATAACCTGGTCCATCTCATGTTGTATACGGTGCAGCATGTCCCGCGGAAACTGTGCTGGACCTATCAGCATCGCTGAAAATGTACAAATGATTTTACTACAGTGAATTTTCTTACATTAATCAAGATATTAATAGGCCTCCAAGAGTACATGGACAAGGCAACAAGTGCCCTGCATTGGGTCATTAAACTACCACTCAGTATGCATAAAAGTAAGAAGTATACACCTTTGATTGGAATCTTGATCTTTCTGTGAAAAAAAAATGCATAACATGATGAAAACCAACTTTAAAAAGACATGTTGTCAACATGTACTACCTGACCCATCAGAAGTAGCTGTAGCATGTCAGCTGGTGCATGTGACCCTGTATATGATGACCCTGTATGTGATGACCCTGTATGTGATGACCCTGTATGTGATGACCCTGTATATGATGACCCTGTATGTGATGACCCTGCATGTGATGACCCTGTATATGATGACCCTGTATATGATGACCCAGTATGTGATGACCCTGTATATGATGACTCTGTATATGATGACTCTGTATATGATGACCCTGTATATGATGACCGTATATGATGACCCTGTATATGATGACCCTGTATATTATGACTCTGTATATGATGACCCTGTATATGATGACCGTATATGATGACCCTGTATATGATGACCCTGTATATGATGACCCTGTATATGATGACTCTGTATATGACCCTGTATATGATGACCCTGTATATGATGACTCTCTATGTGATGACTGTATATGATGACCCTGTATATGATGACCCTGTATATGATGACCCTGTATATGATGACTCTGTATATGATGACCCTGTATATGATGACCCTGTATATGATGACTCTCTATGTGATGACTGTATATGATGACCCTGTATATGATGACCCTGTATATGATGACCCTGTATATGATGACTCTGTATATGACGACCCTGTATATGATGACTATGTATATGATGACTCTGTATATGATGACCCTGTATATGATGACTCTGTATATGATGACCCTGTATATGATGACCCTGTATGTGATGTATATTGTGTCCACATGTCGCCATGTTGCAATTCAATCTAAACTATTGGAACTGCCATGTATGTAATGCAATATACTTGGCACATATCTGTACATGTACACAGTAGAACATGACTTTTATTCTAGTAAAGAGTGCAAGGTATTACATGTTATAGCCCAGAGAAACAAAGAAGTGTACTGATCAGCAGTGATCTAGTGTTGGTCAGGCATTTATGCCAATGTAATATAATTGTACACTTAACCAGAAGCCAATCAGTGACCACAAAACCACTCAGCCAGGGCGGAGGGACAGACAGCCGGACGGAGGCATAGGTGATGACAATACCCCTCCAGTAGGTCAGGTTACTTCTGTTTAACCTAATGACGGAAGCTTTGATTAAAATGCAATGGGCAGAGGTATCATGGCAAGGCCATTTTTCTTCAAGGCAGCACTGTGACCTAAATATGTTGCCCAGTGATCTAGTTTTCAATGGGCACCTGAGGCATCCTTAGGACCAACTGTCATAAATAATTTATAAAGCTACATTCAATATTTTTTAGATATTCTGTTAACGACATTTTTTTCTTCGATGCAGCAATGTGACCTAAATATGTGACCTAGTGACCTACTTTTTGATAGGCATCTAAAGCATCTCAATGGCCTTTTGTGATAAAAATTTGGTCTCTGTAAAGTGAGTATTTCTGGAGATATGGCGTGGCAAGGCATTTTTTATTCAATGCAGCACTGTGACCTATATATGTGACCCAGTAACCTAGTTTTTACTAGGTGTCTGAGGCATCCTTAGGATCAACTGTCATAAATAATTGGTGCAGCTACAATGAGTCATTAAATATTTGAAGATATCATGGTATGGTCATTTTTCTTCAATGCACCACTGTGACCTAAATATGTGACCCAGTGACCTAGTTTTCAATAGGCATTTGGGGCATCCTCCGGTCCAACTGTCCTAAATAATTGATGAAGCTACATTCAATATTTTTAGATATTGTGTTAACATCGTTTTTTTGCAATGTAGTACGGTGACCAAAAAATGAGACCCAGTGACCTCCTTTTCAATAGGCACCTGAAGCACCTCAATAATCCCCTATAATAAAAATTTGGTTTCTGTAAAGTTAGTATTTTTGGAGATATGGGGTTCACAAGGCATGGACGGATGGATGGACGCCTGGGTGATGACGATACCCCTCCGGCCTTCTGGGCTGAGGGGTAAAAACCTTTGAGTAAAGTGATCTTTCTGCCTCATAAACATCACCCTATAACAACAGAACACATGCCATACTAAACCAAAACCTGTTTACAGGGCCACAATATCAGGCACATGAATGTGTTACACTTGAAACGATGACACTTCACCAGCATCAACTCAATCAAGTAGGAGTATATACTACATTCCATGCCATGTATGATTAATGTGATATAGCTAAAACATCTAGCTGTTGTAGATTTCACCATCCATGTAGTGTTGACTACAACATCCATGTGGTGTAGACTACATCCATGTGGTGTAGAACATCCATGTGGTGTAGACTACATCCATGTGGTGTAGAACATCCATGTGGTGTAGACTACATCCATGTGGTGTAGAACATCCATGTGGTGTAGACTACATCCATGTGGTGTAGACTACAACATCCCTGTGGTGTCAACTGACCTTCATGCCTAGATACCATGTAGAATGCTGTCCACACTGCACCAGAGAAGATTTCCTTGGGTTGAGGGAACTCATGGGTGAGGTGAAGAATCTTGCCCAGAAATGAGTAGGCATGTCTGTACACATTCTGTCAGCAAACACACAAGCCATGTTAACTGTTTGTTTTAGCATCTATGTTACTGCCCCCCCCCCCCCCCCCCATCAGCTAAACTTGGCTGGATGTCAAATGATCCTGCTTGCATCTTCTTTTTAACTTGCTTTCCGCAATAATAAATAAAATTTTAAATTGAAAATTCAGTGAGTTCTTTAACATAGCATCCAGACTCCCAGCTCTCTGGGGACTAAGTCAACAGCTTTCCCAGCATGCTTCAGGCACAATGCTCCCAGAATGCACCTGTTGATTGCTGCCATATTAAAAGAGAGGCAGACCACACTATGAGATCAGATTCTTGCATGCAATCCTTTCAATGAAAACAGCATCACACCTGTACTTTAAGCATCAGGTCTCTCATGATAGACCATAACACACCTCAACATAATTCTCCAGCATGGTCTGACTGCCATCAGATTGAGTAGGGAGCACACTGAGTCATCAGATTGAGTCATCAGACTGAGTCATCAGATTGAGTCATCAGACTGAGTCATCAGATTGAGTCTTCAGACTGAGTCAGCACACTGTCTATGGCATCATTACATACAAAAGCAGACAAATTTGCCTGGAAAGAAAGAAAAAAAGAAAGAAAGAAAGAAAGAAAGAGAGGGAGGGAGGGAGGGAGGAAGGAAGGAAGGAAGGAAGGAAGGAAGGAAGGAAGGAAGGAAGGAAGGAAGGAAGGAAGGAAGGAAGGAAGGAAGGAAGGAAGGAAGGAAGAAGTAAACAAAAAAAAAAAAGCAATATGTCTGTGTTGGCACACAGACATAATTCATTAAAACTCCAACAATTACTGGAGCGTGATCATTTCATCAAACCTGGAAGAAACCCACCCAAGGTATATTGCCACCAAGTTGAAGTCAATCTGGATGATGGTTTTGGACAAGAAGTCAAAAATGTGAATTAGCATTAGAAAACCCATTGACCTACATAGTAATCAATTGGAAAGCTGTATTGACCGATAAGTACCTGAATTGAAAAAATCATTAACAAGAGGGCTGTGTGAACAGCCCGTGCCTCAGCTGATCTCGACATTCATCACACTTGCAGCTCTATGAACTTGGGAAAGGATCAAGGACACCATGTTCTGAGTAAGTCTGAACTTTATAGAAGAACACTTACATGTGCAACATCAAAGTTCAAGTAGTTCTCAAGTTATAATGAAGAGTAAAATTCATGTATGTTGCACTGTGACCCCACAAACGAGGTCAAGGTCATTCATGTACTGTCTCAGCATGACCTTCATACAGAATAATTAACATGTGTAGCTAACTCAAAACAGATCTCAAGTTATCAAGTAAACAGTGAATTTCGTGTCAGTTGTCCTGTGAATTAGCACTAGAATGCCCATTGACTTACATAGTAATCAATAGGAAAGCTGCATTGAACGATAAGTACCCAAATTAAAAATCCTTACAAATCAGAAATCCAAAGCAGTGCCACATAGTAAACAACTGTTTGACCCTTCCACAACAACATATCCATCACATGTCAGCTTAATCTGAGGGACGGTTCTGAGAACAATTGAAAAATAGCAAAACCATACAAAAAATTCATAAAAAATTGCAGCGCCACCTGATGAAGAAATTGGGAACTAAGTGTCCCCGGGAGTGTCTATGTATGATATCAAAGCATTTGGGTGAGCGGTTTCAGAGGAGAAGAATTTTAAAGGTTTGCCCCAAAAAAAGAACAAAAAAATTCATAAAAAATCCAAAAATCAATAGAGCGAGACCATTTGTACAAACTTGGTAGAGATACACCCAAGGCACATCCCCACCAAGTTTGAAGTAAATCTGGCCAATATTAGTTAAGTTATGACCATTACAAGAAATTCCCATGTTAAGTTTTCCTATTAAAACCTTTGTTGAGATTTTTGAAAAAAAAATCATAAAAAAATCCAAAATTCATTGGAACAGGACCATTGGAACAAACCTGGTAGACACCCACCCAAGGTACATGGCCACCAAGTTTGAAGTAAATCTGGATGACGGTTTTGGAGAAGAAGTCGAAAATGTAAATTAGCATTAGAATGCCCATTGACTTGCATGGTAATCAATAGGAAAGGTGCATTTACCCCATAGGAGCCGAATTGAAAAAATCAGGAATCTGCAGCATTCCCACATAGTGAACAACTTTGTTTGGCCCTTCCATAAGGAACATATCCACCATGTTTCAGCTTAATCTAAGTGACGGTTCTGGAGAAGAAGTCGAAAATAGCTATAACACACAAAAATTCATAAAAAATTAGAAAAAAAATGCAGCCCCACCTGATGAATAAATTAAGAACTAGGAGTCCCAGGGAGTGTTCCTATGTGATATCAAAGGAATCGGGTGAGCGGTTTTGGAGAAGAAGATTTTTAAAGATTTACCCAAAAAAGAACCAAAAAAAATCATTAAAAATCCAAAAATCATTGGACCATGACCATTTGAACAAACTTGGTAGAGACCCACCCAAGGCACATCTCCACCAAGTTTGAAGTGGATCTGGCTGACGGTTTTTGAGAAGAAGTCGAAAATGTGAATTGTGGACGACGGACGGACGGACGGACGACGGACGACAGACCCTCACAAAACCTCAGCTGACTGACAAGTCAGCTGAGGTAAAAATCAGGAATCCAAAGCAGTACCACCTAGTGACCAACTTTGTTGACCCTTCCACAACGATATATCCACCAAGTTTCAGCTTAATCTCAGTGATGGTTCTGGAGAAGAAGTCGAAAATAGCAACAACATCAAAAGCCCACAAAAAATTCATAAAAAAATAGAAAAAATGCTGCACCACATGGTGAACAAATTTAGAACTAGGAGTCTCCAGGAGTGTCACTGTGCGATATCAAAGCTATTGGGTAAGCGGTTTCAGAGAAGACTTTCTAAGATTTTCCCCAAAAAAGAACAAAAAATTCACAAAAAAATCCAAAAATCACTGGAGCTGGACCATTTGAAGAAACTTGGTAAAGACCCTTCCAAGGCACATACCCACCAAGTTTGAAGTGAATCTGACAGACGGTTTTGGAGAAGAAGTTGAAAATGTGAAACGTGGATGATAGGCAGACAACGGATGGCTAGTCACATAAGCCCCGCTGACTGACAAGTCAGCTGAGCTAAAAATACAAAAATCAGAGGACCATGATCAGCTGACCAAACTTGGTAGAGACCCATCCAAGGTACATGCCCACCAAGTTTGATGTGGATGTGGCTGATGGCTTTGGAGAAGTCGAAAATGTGAATTACCACTGTGACAGCAATCCCCATTCACTTACATATAGTAATCAATAGGAATATAAGCATTTTTGACTGATAAGTAAACGATTGAAAAAATTGTTAAAAATCAGAGATCCACAATAACACAAACTGGTGGACATATTTGTGTGACCCTACTATAAGAAACATTTACTCCAAGTTTCAGCATAATCTGAGAGACGATTTTTGAGAAAAAGTCAAAAATAGCAAAACACACATAAATTATAAAAAATAGAAAAAAATTGCAGCACCACCTGTTGAATAAACTAAGGTCCAGGGGTCCCCAGAAGTGTGCCTATGCAATTTCAAAGCAATTGATCAAGCGGTTTCGGAGAAAACGATTTTTCAGATTTTGCCAAAATATGAACCAAAAAAACTCATAAAAAATCCAAATATAATTGGACTGTGACTATTTGAACAAACTTGGTAGAGACTGACCCAAAGTACATCCTCACCAAGTTTGAAGTGAATCTGGCCAGTGGTTTTGGAGGAGAAGTCAAAATGTAAATTGTTGATGACGGATGATGGACGGACGACAGACAACGGACAGACAGAGGACCATAAGATAAGCTCAGCTGACTGACAAGTCAGCTGAGCTAATCATAAAGAAATACAAAAAAATTGCAACACCACCTGGTGAACAAATAAAGAACAAGGAGTCCCTAAGAGTGTCCATGTGTGATATCAAAGCAATTGGGTGAGCCGTTTCGGAGAAGATTTGTCCAAAAGAAGAATTTTTTTTTTTAAATTCCAAAAATCACTGGGGCGTGACCCTTTGAACAAACTTGGTAGAGACCTATCCAAGTACATTGTTTCTAAGTTTGAAGCCGATCTGGGTGATGGTTTTGAAGAAGTCCAAAATCTGAATAAGCATTAGAATACCCATTGATTTACATAGTAATCATTAGGAAAGGTGCATTTACCAATAAGTAAAAAAATTGAAAAAATCGTTAAAAATCAGAAATCCACAACAGCGCTACCTGGTGAACAACTTTGTTTGATCCTGCCACAAGGAACATATCCACCCTGCTTCAGCTGAATCTGAGCGATCGTTCTGGAGAAGAAGTGGAAAATAGCAAAAACCCGCAAAAAATCATAAAAAAAAGTGAGAAAAAAATTGCAGTGTCACCTGGCGAACAAATTAAGAACTAAGAATACCTGGGAGTGCCCCTGTGTGATATCAAAGCAATTGGGTGAGTGGTTTTGGAGAAGATTTTCTAAGGTGTTCCTCAAAAAAGAACAAAATAATTCATACAAAATAAAGAAAAAATTACTGGAGCATGATCATTAACAAACTTCTTAGAGACCCACCCAAGGCACATCCCCACTAAGTTTGAAGTGAATCTGGCTGACAGTTATGGAGAAGTAGAAAATGTGAACTGTAGACAGACAACAGACTTTCACAAGAGTTCAGCTGATTGACAAAGCTAAAAAAGATGAAGCATAAAATTATGGTGGACAAAATTTGACACAAAATCAGCTTTGATGTTAATGACAGAATTAGGGACCTTTCTGTCTGCAAATAACTCACATAATTCCTAAGGTTTTTCTTCAATATATCAAATCTCTGTCTTTTAAATTTGTATGCTCCCTTTTAGTTTGATATGTCTCATTTTGCCAGTGACATCAGACCCCACTTTCTTATCCTAGTCAGATGTAAAGGGGTCTCAATTATTTGTATCCCTGCTCGCCCTTGTTACTTGTACAAGGTCTACATTGCTGCTTGTTCCTTTCCTAACCCTTTGTTTCCTTTTGTTACCCTGGTGAACATGTATTTTGTCTATTGTACCCTTTACACCCCTTTGCCATCCTGGTTAACATGTCTTTTGCCCATTGTACCCTCTGTGTCCCTTTTTACCCCAGGTAGATGTACAGGGGTCCAAATTATCTCTTGTACTTTATGTAACCCTTTGTATCCCTCATCACCATTGTCAGATGTACAATGTTCTAAATTGCTTGTTGTACATTCTGTAACCTTTTGTACCCTTTGCCAACCTTGTTACCGCAGTCAGATGTTACAGGGGTCTAAATTGCAGGAAAGTGTTAAAATGGGGTCAAGGAATCCCCGAGGGTCATAGGATGCAGCTTGCTCTTTAATCCTTTCCCCCTTGAATTAGGACTGAGTCAACAGCTTTCCTCGGCATGGGTTGGGCACTTAGTGCCCAACCCATGCTGAGGAAAGCTATTGACCTGGGTCATGTTGTCTTGACAGGTCTCACCTTCAATTCTCAGTCAAACTGTTTTTCATTGCTGATGAAATCAGTTGAAAACGCTAAAGCAGACGACATTTGACCACCAGCCGGTTTTGGCCAGTTTAAGGGGGAAAGGGTTAAACATCTAAGTCTGGCGTTTGGTGCAAGGAGCTTGTTACCCGAGTACCTTTTGTGATGAGGTATAAAATATGGAGGGGTTTGTTTCCGCTGGCAAAATAAGACACATTTCCATCAGGATGTTTTTTCTCACTATGTCCATCAAATGCGAGTGAGCATATTGGAGCACACTACTAGGACAATCATTTCCCCTGGAGGCCTACATTAACATGGCTCAAATTTGTGACCAATTTCCAGGGTAATCTTAAGACAAATCACAGGAGATTTTGTCACAAATTACATTGAAGATTTTACTTGACAACGCTTTTTTTTTCCAAGGAATTTTTGGGTAATTTTCTACATAGTTTCTTTCCCAATGAAGGATGTTTTATCCTGAAAACAACTCTTTTTATGTTCTTGTGTTTCTACAGAAATGAGCAGGAAATAGCAAATTATGATCAGAAACTCTGCTTGTAAAGACTGGTAATCAGATTATGATCAGATATTCTGCTTGTAAAGACTGGTAATCAGATTATGACCAGATACTCTACTTGTAAAGACTGGTAATCAGATTATAATCAGATACTCTGCTTGTAAAGACTGGTAATCAGATTATGATCAGACACTCTGCTTGTAAAGACTGGTAATCAGATTATGATCAGATACTCTGCTTGTAAAGACTGGCAATCAGATTATGATCAGATAATCTGCTTGTAAAGACTGGTAATCAGCACAAGTTCACAGCTGACTCATCCATTATCAAACTTAAGGTTCACATTTTAACGCTTTGCATGCAGACATTCTGCATAATTGCTCCATCTTATCTCTATCAGACACATAATTATAAAGCTTTTGATAAACTAGAATGGTCTCATATAAACAGATGTTTGGAATATTTCAATTTTGGTCCAACATTTCAAAAATGAATAAAGCTTTATACAAAAATATTACAAGTTCAGTTATGAACAATGGCTATGCAACAGAAACTTTTATAATCTCAAGAGGTGTAAGACAAGGGTGCCCAATTTCACCATATTTATTCATTTTAAGTGTAGAGCCGCTGGCAAGTGCTTTCCGTGCAACTAGTGAAGTTAAAGGTATAGAAATTAAATCAGAAACATACAAATTATGCCAATATGCTGATGACACATCACTGATCCTCCACTTTGATGAACAATCTTTATGTGAAGCATTTCTTATGTTAAACAAATTTCAGTCAATATCAGGCTTAAAAATAAATTTGGAAAAAGCGAAATTATTAAAATTAGTATCGGCAAAAGACACACAAGGAACCCTAGCCCCAGAATTAAAGTTAGAATGGACTAATGAACCTATCTCAACATTGGGGGTGTAGATTACAACAAAAATCAAAGAGCTCCCAAAATTAAATTTTGAACCTAAAGTTAAAAAATCCAAACAGGTCCTTAATATATGGCAAAGCAGAGATTTAACTATTATGGGAAAGACACAAATCATAAAAAGTCATGCATTACCTCAATTTATCTATCTAGCTTCAATACTTCCCGGACCAGGAGAAAAAATTATCAAAGAATTAACAGCTAGTATGTTCAAATTCCTTTGGCATGGTAAGCCAGATAAAATTAAGCATAGTGTGTTAATCAATACCACAGAAAATGGGGGGGGGGGGGGGGGGTTGAAAGTCCCACATTTACCATCTTTAAAAGTTTCATGGGTAAAAAGATTATCTGCACTTGAAAGGGCATGATGGAAAAACCTTGTTAGATATTGGATGTCAGCAGATCTATGGAGATACAACCTTGATGTAAAAAGTCATATTATAAAGAAAATAAATAGTGTCTTCTGGGCAGAAGTAATAAAATGTTGGTATATGGCAGTCTATGAAAGACACCCAGAAAAAGAAACAAAGGTGTGGGATCAGTATCTGTAGTACAATACTCACACACAAATAGGTGGAAACCCTGTGTACTGGAGACAGTGGGATGAAGCAGGTATTCAACAAATACACCATTTATTAAAAGAGATGGGTCAGATTTTCATACATAGAATTTAAGGAAAAGTTTAATGTAAACTTTGACTTTGTTACATTTTATGGCTTGATGCAATCAATACCTAAAACTTGGTTAAACATCTGCAAAATGACAGACCGAGAAAGACAGATATTCAAGCCATCTTTACTTCAACAAATTTTTGAAACAAATAGACATACGAAACTTATTTATGACATTTTAATTCAAAACTATGCTTGATTCCCACTGTCTCCAATGGAAAAGTGGAAAAGGGATATGGACACTGATATTTCAAAGGAGAAATGGTGTAAACTCTTCTGTGCAATGTATAAAATTACAGTTTCCTCCAAACTAAGAGAGCTTTCTTGTATAGATTTGTTCACAGTCTGAGAACAAACATTTTTCTATTCAAAGTAGGAATCAGTGACACAGAAATGTGTTCTTTTTGTAGTATAGAAAAAGAAACATTTTATCATTTGTTTTGGGAATGTACAGTAACCCAAAGATTCCTCCAAAATATAAAAACCTGGTTACATGAGGAAGCTGGAACTGCAATAAACTTCACGCAGGAAGAAATCCTATTTGGAACATGCCCGCAATCTCTTTCCTATTTAAATATGATTTTCTGCATGAGTAAGCAAATTATTTGGAGAAGTAAAATAGAAAAACGACTTCCTTCCTTCAGAAATTTTAAAAACTTCATACATCAATATATTGAAACTGAACACTGGATTGCCAAACAGAATAAGAAACTAAAAAAAAAAAACACTTTGAAAAATGGAAACATCTTCCTTTGGCCTGCTTTACAAATTAAGAGACGGCAATACTTACATATAATATACGATAAAAAGTTTGCATCTTTGAATACTGTTCTCAGACATCTGTGATCTATATAACTTCCAATGTTTATATGGATAAACAAAGATATTACTGTTCATCATTTATATATACAAAGTAATATGCAACTGAGACTTCATGCCTGTTACAATTTCATTGTTGTATTAAATAAAAAGCATGAATGTATGATTGTTATTGCAATGGCATTATGAATCATCTTTTATGATTGCTTTTTTGTTGGCTCAAAAAAAGCATCAAAAAAGAAAAAAGACACATAACTATATACATGTACAGGTATATAGTTACATTACCACATACTGTATGTTAGGACACATAGCTGATACATTCTACCTGCATTCAAAAGCTAACATTTTATGACTGTTACCTGGAACCAGTTTCCCAGAGTGAGACACCTGGTGGTGGGTAGTAGACCTATAGACTCATACCACGGTTCATCCACATGACAGAAAGCCACAGCCAGACAGGGCAGGAACTCATCCATGCCAATGTACATGTTGCTACCAGTGTTAACAACCAGGAAATACCGTAGCACATAGCAGATAAAGCCATTCTTTCTCCCATAGCGATCAAAAAACTTCATGTCAAAGTCTGAAGAACAGAGACAAATGCTGATATATACAGGTGCAGCGACAAATATGTATATATATATATATATATATATATATATATATATATATATATATATATATATATATATATATATATATATATATACACACACACACACACTTGCATATATATATATATATATATATACATATATCTAGGTCTCTTGCTTCACAATTAAAAAAAGAGCAAAATGTAAGTTTCAACTTGAAAACACACACTTTTAATGTGGTTGAATGTTTGTCTAATAAGGCAGTAAAATGAGATTGTTACGCCAGGCATTTAAAATTGTTTTGCTCACAAACACAAGATGGCAGCACCAGCTGGCCTGTCTCTCAGCACTCAGACCGCAAGGATTAAAACAATCAAAACCAACAATAAATAAAAGCTGAACACCATTGTTTATGTGTCAACCTAAGAAGCACATGTTCCAAGCTACATTTATCTGTATGATGTCATGGCCCATGCCATGGATCATGTTTGTCTGGCCCTGTAATTTCATCAGAGATCATATGTTTATCGATGACTAGACTGCTACATTCTGCTGGTACGCTGGCTCAAATCATACAGCATTTAACTCTTTCAGTGCCAATCAGGACTTAAGTCGGTCAAACTAGTCTGACTTGTCACAAGGATCCCAGATTTGTATTTCTGGTAAAATACCTGTCCTTCAAGTGCCAGTTTGCCTGGAGTTCCAGAGAATATTCCAGGTCAACAGCTTTTCTTGGTGCCCATTGGCACATTGTGCCCAATGCACACCCAGAAACGCTGTTGACTCAGTCCAAAATTTGGCACTGAACAAATTCAAAGGAACAGCATGATAGTTGCAGACCGCGTGAAATTGAGAACTACAGGCTTTAGTAACCCACATCACGCTGGCCTAATGTTGGCATTGTACCTGCAAGGGCATGGTCAAACAATGCATACATGTAAATATATGAAGTTTTACTGAAAATTCTCTTTGTACAGTATTGATGTTACCATTCACACAAATAGTTTCTGTACTTATTTCCTTTCTCATTTTAAACAAAAAGTTTCAGGTCTGTGCAACTACATGTATATGGTTTTAATTTTTAAATGACAAAAAAGTGAGTCCATTTTGTCTTTCACAGAAACATGCATAAATAAAAATAAAAACTATGAAGTATTGCCCCTAGAGTTGGATATGAATAAGTCGGAAATCAAAATATTGGGTAACAATTTGCTATTGTTCACCCCTGACTCTAAAAAGACCAGATGTTCCAAGTTATATTTCCCTAATCAGGAGATGTTCCTGATTTATCAGTAGAAATTCAGGAAATTGCAGGGACGATGTGGGGAGGGCTTGGGAGGGGGTGTGCCCCCTTGTCGATGCGTGACATTTTCGTAAATATACAGTTAAAGTGGTGGATTCTGTTGGCAATTCAAAAAATACCGTTCAAAGAGCGTGGTACCCTTCGGCCATCTTCAATCTCTTTTGCTGTAAGTGAATAGGAACAGTGTCCCATAGTATCAGGTATAGTGTATGATCAGAAAGCTGCTGGTAGCCTGTGGTGTAAGAGATCACGACCATTTTGCCACTCATCAAATAATTTCACAAATGGAGATCTTGTCATAAATTCAACAAATACTACTATTGTACACTTGACCTTTGACCTCAAAAACATTAGGTCAAATATAGAGGTATAACCTTGACTTTCAATAGCCTTCTGGATCACCCTATGTTGCTTCTTTTGTTTTAAGATTTAGATTTCTAGATGCACAATGTCACTCATCAAACTTGAGACTGTGTGACCTT
Source organism: Hermodice carunculata (assembly GCA_964020975.1). Classification (NCBI taxonomy): domain Eukaryota; kingdom Metazoa; phylum Annelida; class Polychaeta; order Eunicida; family Amphinomidae; genus Hermodice; species Hermodice carunculata. Next base: position 1,756,872 of record OZ026626.1, on the reverse strand, counting down.
GAGAATTAAGTCAAGGTCCACTATGCTTGCACACAAAGTAGGCCATATAGGAGTGTACTATCATGTGCAATTTGAAAGTCCTGTCTAAAAAATTTCTGACGTTATAGTGGTAAACAAAATTTCAATGAATAGGTCACTGTGACCCAGATACTTGACTTAGTGACCTACTTTTGATTCATGACACATTCTTTGGTTGTGATACACGTGTGTATAAAATTTCATGTAACTGACTTAAAAACTTCCTTACTTATACCAATACCACCATTGTGCACTTGACCTTTGACCTCAAAAAGTACATCAAATATAAAGCTATGACCTCGATTTTCGATAGGCTTCTAGATCACTCTATGAAGCTCCATGTGTGTAAGATTTAGACAGCTAGATGCAGGCTTTCAATATTTAGAGCGGTAACGTTGCTTAGCACATGTGACCACTGTGTGATCTTAAGTACGTCAAAGTCAATTATGCTGGCACACAAAGTAGGCCATATAGAAGTGTAATATCATGTGCAATTTGAAAGTCCTTTCTCAAAAATTTCTGAAGTTATGGTGATAAAACCATGGGATGGGCGGATGGATGGACGGACAGCGCCGGGTATGACAATACCCGTTGGCCTCATAAGGCCGAAGAGTAAAAATCAACTGGAAGACATGGAATAGGAAAACACATTTATGCACTGTTAACCACAGTCAGTTAACAGTAAATACACAACATAAACAATTTACACAAAATGTCAAGTCTTTTTTGATGGAAAAAATGATAATTTGGTAAATGAGTTATATAAATTTTAGGAGATCTGTAAATGAGGAGCTTGGAACCTCTGAAAAACACCTAGCTTGTAGAGGGCACAGTAGCAGATGAAAGGCTGCTACTGTGCTGTGTGAAGTTATGGAAAGTGGATTCATTATTAGTCTCTCTGCAAGTAAAAACCTACCAGGCTCAAGGTGGGTCATGATACGATGAAATGTGCGAAGGTTCTGGAAGATTTTTTTTGAGTCAATGTAGTCTGCAGTGACAATGCCTCGCTCCACAATGGAATACACCTGAAAAATTATTGACAGATTAAACATTGACAGGCCACGCATGGAAAAGACGGTAGAGAAATGTGAGCAGGTCCAACAGGCAACAGGTTTTTTTTAACTAAATGAACGTGACTAGAATTGATAGGACGTGCAGCTGGCTTTAGGAGCGAAACAGGTTCTATTTTTGTTGATATACATGAAATCGAGCAATAATGTGAGAATATAACATATATATTTGACAAATTAAAAGCTTACTCATCAAACTTACCACAATGGATACATATAAAATTTCAATGTTCCAAATTAATCCAATTCTCTTCATGTACCAGAAAGCAATGAGACTTAAAAATAAGACCTATCACAAAGACAAATAGTACTTAAAGATAAGAACTATCACAAAGATAAGTACTACTTATTGTTCAGAACTTTTACACAGACAAGTACTACTTTAAGATAAGACCTATCACAGAAGAGACAAGTACTACTTAAAGATAAGAATTATTACACAGACAAGTACTATTCTAAGATAAGACCTATCACAAAGATAAGTAGTACTTAAAGATAAGACATATCAAAAAGACAAGTACTGGGTCAAAAACTAGGGATGAACTGTTAATGTCCCTCTCCTTTCCACCCTCCCAAATGACAGCTATTGACCCAGTTTTACTCCAGGGGAGGGGGGGGGGCATTAAAGTTGTAGACCTGAGCTCTTTGTAAATTTGGGTGAAACTCCTTACAGGAGTAGTGGCTAGCTCCTCGTAGGGAGTACGTCCATACTCCACAACCACCTTCTCGTTCCTAGGTAGCAGCATTCCGTATACATATCTTCGCAGACCTGTCATGGCCACCTCAGAGCATGGATGACCATAAGCAATGTCTTCTAGTAACATACGATGCCAGTAGAAGTTCATATGTATACCCACAACATTGGCTGGTAGTTCTCCATGTTGTACTGCGTCCTCGATGAAGTCTGACAGAGGTCCCTTGTGCTGCACTTTGTCTGGCGGCATCTTGAGATTGTAAAACTCCCTTGTTCGTCTGACTGCATCAGAGAACTTACGATTTGTTTGCTGAAAGCAGAGATATTTGATGTAATATGATTTCTATGTGACCTGTAACAGTATGTTGAATGTAGATCTGTGTGTTGTGGACAAATACCACTATGAAAGGCAAAATAAATATACATTAAGTGCTTGAATGAACTACATATACTCACAGCTATACATGTGTTAACACTTGCATGTTTAAAACATAAACTGTATCAGCTGAAGACAAGGCAAGTAGGTGAGGATGAGGCAGCCAGTGTGTGAAGACAAGGCAAGTAGCTGAGGATGAGGCAGCCAGTGTGTGAAGACAAGGCAAGTAGGTGAGGATGAGGCAGCCAGTGTGTGAAGACAAGGCAAGTAGCTGAGGATGAGGCAGCCAGTGTGTGAAGACAAGGCAAGTAGCTGAGGATGAGGCAGCCAGTGTGTGAAGACAAGGCAAGTAGCTGAGGATGAGGCAGCCAGTGTGTGAAGACAAGGCAAGTAGGTGAGGATGAGGCAGCCAGTGTGTGAAGACAAGGCAAGTAGGTGAGGATGAGGCAGCCAGTGTGTGAAGTGTTTTGATTCAACTGAATCTCATCAAGCACTGAAGGGATCCCATGGGGACCGTCCATATTTATAGTGAGGTAGAACAATTACATTGTTATGCTATGTGCCCTTACATTGAAGTCTGCTCATGCCCAACGGAGACTGCAGGCTTAGTTTCAGTCTTGAAAACACATAAATCATTCTTTAAACATTAATTTGAAGTTGTTTGCTTACTAAATATGGAAAGTGAAAAAAAAAGAAAAAAAAAAAAAAAAACGGTATCAGGATTCAACATATTGCTATGTGCATGTATCAGGGTTACAACATGTATTGTATCATGGTACATGTATCCACAGAAACACACACACATCTAATACATGTATCCACAGAAACACACACGTCTAATACATGTATCTACTGAGGCATACACACGTCTAAGACATGTATCCATCAAGGCTTATACATGTCTAATACATGCATCCAGAGGCATACACACATCTTATACATGTATTCACTGAGGCACACACACATCTAATACATGTATCCACCGAGACATACAAATGTCCACTACATGTATGCACCAAGGCATACACAGGTCTAATATATGTATCCACAGAGAAACACACATCTTTCATACATGTATGGTTCATGTATCCACCACAACATACACATGTCTACTACATGTATATGTATCCACAATATGCATGTGTCCCGTACAGGTATCAGTAGCAGCAAACACATGTATGGTAGATGTATTCTAGTGGCATACACATGTATGCTGCATGTACCCAAAACGACATACACCTTGATCATGCATTATGTATTTCCGTGATCATGACTGACCCTGAGGACACTTGATGCCACAGTATCAACCGTCCGGAAGCTGATTGCCCATGTATTGCCCCCAGGGAAACCTAAAGTCCATGTATTGACCCGAGAGAGACATGATGTTCATGTATTGAACCCGGGGAGACCTAATATATTGACCCCAAGAAAACCTAATGCCCACGTATTGACCCTGGGGAGACCTAATGCCCATGCAGTGACCCTGAGAAGGCCAAATGCCCATGTATTCACTCTGAGAAGACCTGATGCCCATGTTTTGACCCTGAGAAGGCCAAATGCCCATGCATTCACCCTGAGATGACCTCATGTCCATATATTGACCCAGTGATGACCTTATGTCCATGTATTGACCCTGAGATGACATTATGTCCATGTACTGACCCTGAGATGACCTTATGTCCATGTATTGACCCTGAGATGACATTATGTCCATGTATTGACCCTGAGATGACCTTATGTCCATACATTGGGGAACAGCTTTTCAGCAAATGTTGAAAATAACTCTCTTAAGGGTTAAATGTACCAGTAATAAAATACATCTATCTGGGAATTATTAGTGGAATAACAAGAAAACTTTGCAAGTGTGAATGCCTGGCCCACCGTTCTGCATGCCACTAGTGTAGCATTAGACAGCCAGGATCCAGGAGGTGAAGTCCGCCATAGGCAGACTACTGAGTGTATCCTGTTTGTCTGCCACAGGCAGACTACTGACTGTATCCTGTTTGTCTGCCACAGGCAGACTACTGAGTGTATCCTGTTTGTCTGCCACAGGCGGACTACTGACCGTATCCTGTTTGTCCACCACAGGCAGACTACTGAGTGTATCCTGTTTGTCTGCCACAGGCGGACTACTGACCGTATCCTGTTTGTCTGCCACAGGCAGACCACTGAGTGTATCCTGTTTGTCTGCCACAGGCGGACTACTGACCATATCCTGTTTGTCCACCACAGGCGGACTACTGAGTGTATCCTGTTTGTCCACCACAGGCAGACTACTGAGTGTATCCTGTTTGTCCACCACAGGCGGACAACTGAGGGTATCCTGTTTGTCTGCCATAGGCAGACTACTGAGTGTATCCTTTTTGTCTGCCACAGGCGGACAACTGAGGGTATCCTGTTTGTCCGCCATAGGCAGACTACTGAGTGTATCCTATTTTTCTGCCACAGGCAGACAACTGAGTGTATCCTGTTTGTCTGCCACAGGCGGACTATTGAGTGTATCCTGTTTGTCTGCCATGGTGTGAGCACCATGCATACTCAACACAAAATAGTTATATTTTAATCGCATGGATATAATCATCGATCCACTCACCCATCTCAGCCCTTTGTATAACAGATCTGAAACATGTCAGGACCAGTCACATGCAGTAGGTCAGCATGTATAGGAAAAACTAAATCTGCCTGCTACAAAAAGCATGTGCCACATTCAATGGATTGATTACAGTAGTACCAGACACCAAAAGGCTCAATGAACTGGTTACAGCAGCCTTAGACACCAGCAGGCTCAATGAACTGGTTATGACAGTCTTAGACACAAGCAGGCTCAATGAACTGGTTATGACAGTCTTAGACACCAGCAGGCTCAATGAACTGGTTACAGCAGTCCTTGACACCAGCAGGCTCAATGGACTGGTTACAGCAGTCCTTGACACCAGCAGGCTCAATGAACTGCTTATGACAGTCTTAGACACAAGCAGGCTCAATGAACTGGTTATGACAGTCTTAGACACCAGCAGGCTCAATGAACTGGTTACAGCAGTCCTTGACACCAGCAGGCTCAATGGACTGGTTACAGCAGTCCTTGACACCAGCAGGCTCAATGAACTGCTTATGACAGTCCTTGACACCAGCAGGCTCAATGAACTGCTTATAGCAGTCCTTGACACCAGCAGGCTCAATGAGCTGGTTACGAGAGTCCTTGACACCAGCAGGCTCAATGAACTGGTTACAGAAGTCCCAAACACCAGCAGGCTCTATGCACTGACTCCAGCAGTCCTTGACAACAGCTGGTTTAATGGCCCGGTTACAGCAGTCCTTGACAACAGCAGGCTCTATGGACTTGTTACAAGTCCTTGAAACCAGCAGGCTGTATGGACTTGTTACAGCAGTCCTTGACAACAGCTGGTTTAATGCCCCGGTTACAGCAGTCCTTGACACCAGCTGGCTCTATGGACTTCTTACAAGTCCTTAACACCAGCAGGCTATATGGACATGTTGCAAGTCCTTGACACCGGCAGGCTCTATGGACATGTTGCAAGTCCTTGACACCAGCAGGCTCTATGGACTTCTTACAAGTCCTTGACACCAGCAGGCTCTATGGACATGTTTCAAGTCCTTGACACCAGCAGGCTCTAAGGACATGTTTGAAGTCCTTGACACCAGCAGGCTCAGTGGACTTCTTACAAGTCCTTGACACCAGCAGGCTCTATGGACATGTTTCAAGTCCTTGACACCAGCAGGCTCTATGGACATGTTTCAAGTCCTTGACACCAGTAGGCTCTATGGACATGTTTTAAGTCCTTGACACCAGCAGGCTCTATGGACTTGTTACAGCAGTCCTTGACAACAGAAAGGTGTTATTTGACCATCTGTCAATATAAACAGAAGGAGGACTGGAAAAATATTTTCACAAAATGTCTTGTGAGGTCTTTATGGGCAACCCACAGTTGATATATTTACTCTGCAGTTACCATTGTCTATCATTGAACAAAACATATTCACAAGGGCATGAAGGGAAAGAAAAAAAAAGTCATGTGGGAAAAGTGTCAATGTCTCATCATCTCTTAGTGAATGACCATCTTATGATTGTTCTCTACACTGAACAGTTTAAACAGAGCATACACAGCAAGAGTATTATGGGATAGAGTTGCAATACCAGGAATGATATATGGCTTAGATGTGATTTCAGTGAGTGGGGGAGATATCCAGGGAATGGAGAAAGCACAGAATGAGATGGGGAAATGGATACTGGGAGCACCACCATGTACATCAACAGAAGCAGTCCTAGGAGAGTTAGGATGGAATAAAATTACAGATAGGATTGCCAAAGCTAAGTTAAAGTACTGGGGTTATTTACAAGCAATAAGTGGAGACAGGTGGTGCAGGAAAGTTTACAATGAGGTAGTCATGGAACAAACAAGATGGGTCAAAGACATAGATGGGTTAGCAGAGAAATATGAATTAAAAGGATATGATGAGGTGGATGATTGGAAAGTATATATAGGTAAAACTGTTACAGAGGGTTGGAAAGAAGACTGGAAAAGAGGAGTCAGGGAAAAAAGTACATTGAAGGCATACAAGGTATTAGAAAAGCCACAGAAAAGTGTGTGTTGGGATGGAGGGAAGGGATCCAAGCTTCTGTTTCAAAGTAGGGCAGGAGTAATCAATCAAGAAAAGAGAAAACAGAAGTGGACAACAGGTAGTAATGGAAAGTGTAAGTTGTGTAGACAAGAGGCAGATGAGACAGTGGATCATTGGCTGTTGTGGTGTGATGCATATAGAGAGATAAGGGAAGATTTTTTCAGAAAGTTGCACAGGGAAGATTACAATTACAAGGGTTTAGAAGAGGTTCAGTGTTTAGAGGAAGAGGAACATCTAGCATGGATTTTAGGTTTGAAATGTGGCTTTCTGGGAGGCAGGAAAGGTAATAAAAACTAGAACAGACTGATTTTCCAACAGAAAATCAAATGTCTCCCGGTGGAACACTTATGTCTCTGAATAAGCTATAGGGTTTTAACAAAACACAAATGACCAAGTTTGCTTGAAAATTACAATCCTATTTTAGCTCTCACCTAGATACATTACTATAGCAATTTTCATCAAGTTCTTCAAGACTTATTGCAGAGAAACCAATTTCACATAAATGACCCTGTGACCTTGAAAATTAGGTCAAGGTCATCCAAATACAATCCCAACATTGGTCTTACCTTGATACATAATCCTACCAAGTTTCATCAAATTCCATCAAGTTCTTCATGACTTATCGAACGGAAACCAATTTCACATAAGTGACCCTGTGACCTTGACAATTCGCTCATGGTCATCCAAATACAATCCCAACCTAGGTCTTGCCAAGATACATAATCCTACCACGTTTCATCAAATTCCATCAAGTTCTTCCTGACTTATCGAACGGAAACCAATTTCACATAAGTGACCCTGTGACCTTGAGAATTTGCTCAAGGTCATCCAAATACAATCCCAACCTAGGTCTTGCCAAGATACATAATCCTACCAAGTTTCATCAAATTCCATCAAGTTCTTCAAGACTTATCGAACAGAAACCAATTTCACATAAGTGACCCTGTGACCTTGAAAATTTGCTCAAGGTCACCCAGATACAATCCCAACCTAGGTCTTGCCTAGATACATTATCCTACCAAGTTTTATCAAATTTCATCAAGTTCTTCAAGACTTATCCCACGGAAACCAATCTCACATAAGTGACCCTGTGACCTTGAAAATTAGGTCAAGGTCACCCAAATACAATCCCAACCTAGGTCTTGCCTAGATACATAATCCTGCCAAGTTTCATCAAATTCTGTCAAGGCCTTCAAGACTTATCGCATGGAAACCAAGTGTTGAAGAACCTGAACAACAACAACAACAACAACAACAACAAGAAGAAGCGGAAGAAACGGGCACTAAAACAATATGTCCCCCGGCTTCCACCGGGAGACATAATATACAGGACTACCTGTTAGGATGACGGGAGAAAAGGAATGAAATAATAGAGTTAGAAGGCAACCGGTTAAATTAGAATCCCAGAGTACAGAGAGGGGAGGGAAATGGGAATGGTGGTAGCCCCTATAAGGGCTCCCATGGGAAAAGCCTGAGCCTTAGAGGTGGGGAAAGGGTGTGTGAGGGATGGATTTTTTTTTTTTTTAACCCTAGGCCACCTGTGTCACACAGTGACACAGGATCACGCAGACAAGCAGAGAGCCACTGTATTATTATTATTATTACTCCTGTATTTATTGTCTTATTCAGACTATATAAAGCCCCCTTCCCATGCCTCTCTGCCCCTCCCCCCCCCCCTCCATTAGCCCCTGATGACTACTGACTCCCACCATTGGTCCCAAAATCTTTTTAAATTAAATTAAAATTGTCAGTCTATGGAAATACTTGAGAGCGTCAATAAACACACCTGCTTTAATTTCAACCCGGTGCTCAGTATACCTGCTATAACATCACCTCAGTGCTCTGTCAACCTGCTTTAACATCACCCTGGTGCTCAGTCAACCTGCTATAACATAACCCCAGTGCTCAGTCAACTTTTCTTGGGCTTGACCCAATCACTGAGCTGTCAGAGTGTTGGAATGTTACATTTGGGCAAGTGAAAGTGACAAAGGTTGAAGGTTCAAATCACACAGGAGGCTGACAAAAAATTATGGTATTTTTCATTAAGACTCTAGCCCCTACTCCCATCATCCTGTCCCTCCCCCCCCCCCCCCATCATACCAGTCCCCTTTTGCCATTATGTCCCCCCCCCCTTTCCCGGCACTGACAGCTCTCCATTTGGCCATCCCAGTGACCCACCACACCGAGCCTATAACACCACTTGTACCCATACCACCACATGGTCTCCATACCACCACATGGTCCCCATACCACCATACGGTCCCCATAACTACCACACAGACACCATACTACCACATGGTCCCATACCACGACCAGGTCGCCATTCCACCACAGTCTAAATACCACCACACTCCCCCAATACCACCACATGGTCCCCACACCACCACATGGCTCCCATACCACCACATGGTCCCCATACCACCACATGGCTCCCATACCACCACATGGCTCCCATACCACCACATGGTCCCCATACCACCACATGGCTCCCATACCACCACATGGCTCCCATACCACCACATGGTCCCCATACCACCACATGGCTCCCATACCACCACATGGTCCCCACACCACCACATGGCTCCCATACCACCACATGGCTCCCATACCACCACATGGTCCCCATACCACCACATGGCTCCCATACCACCACATGGTCCCCATACCACCACATGGCCCCCATACCACCACACCATCACCATACCACCACATGGTCCCCATACCACTACATGCCCCCCATACGCAATGCGCCCAATGCGCACCGAGACAAGCTGTTGACCTGGGGTATCCTCTCTGGAACTCTAGGCATACTGGCACATGAATGAAAGGTGTTTTTACGACAAATACAAATCTGGGATCCTAATGATAAGTCAGACTTGTATGACGTAAGTAGATCCACTTTAGACATGAGAGGCACTGAAACAGTTAACACAACCAAAGTACTGAGGTATCAAGATTACCACTGCCACAGTTACTCCAGACCCAACTCCTTGTAGCAGTCCATAGAGACGCTGCTACAGTTACTCCAGACCCAACTCCTTGTAGCAGTCTATAGACACGCTGCCACAGTTACTCCAGACCCAACTCCTTGTAGCAGTCTATAGACACACTGCTACAGTTACTCCAGACCCAACTCCTTGTAGCAGTCTATAGACACGCTGCCACAGTTACTCCAGACCCAACTCCTTGTAGCAGTCTATAGACACGCTGCTACAGTTACTCCAGACCCAACTCCTTGTAGCAGTCTATAGACACGCTGCCACAGTTACTCCAGACCCAACTCCTTGTAGCAGTCTATAGACACCCTGCTACAGTTACTCCAGACCCAACTCCTTGTAGCAGTCTATAGACACGCTGCCACAGTTACTCCAGACCCAACTCCTTGTAGCAGTCTATAGACACGCTGCCACAGTTACTCCAGACCCAACTCCTTGTAGCAGTCTATAGACACGCTGCTACAGTTACTCCAGACCCAACTCCTTGTAGCAGTCCAAAGAGACACTGCTACAGTTACTCCAGACCCAACTCCTTGTAGCAGTCCATAGACATGCTGCTACAGTTACTCCAGACCCAACTCCTTGTAGCAGTCTATAGACACGCTGCTACAGTTACTCCAGACCCAACTCCTTGTAGCAGTCTATAGAGACACTGCCACAGTTACTCCAGACCCAACTCCTTGTAGCAGTCTATAGACACGCTGCTACAGTTACTCCAGACCCAACTCCTTGTAGCAGTCTATAGACACGCTGCCACAGTTACTCCAGACCCAACTCCTTGTAGCAGTCTATAGACACGCTGCTACAGTTACTCCAGACCCAACTCCTTGTAGCAGTCCATAGAGACACTGCTACAGTTACTCCAGACCCAACTCCTTGTAGCAGTCTATAGACACGCTGCTACAGTTACTCCAGATCCAACTCCTTGTAGCAGTCTATAGACACGCTGCTACAGTTACTCCAGACCCAACTCCTTGTAGCAGTCTATAGAGACACTGCCACAGTTACTCCAGACCCAACTCCTTGTAGCAGTCTATAGACACGCTGCTACAGTTACTCCAGACCCAACTCCTTGTAGCAGTCTATAGACACACTTCCACAGTTACTCCAGACCCAACTCCTTGTAGCAGTCTATAGACACGCTGCTACAGTTACTCCAGACCTAACTCCTTGTAGCAGTCTTTTGACACGCTGCTACAGTTACTCCAGACCCAACTCCTTGTAGCAGTCTATAGAGACACTGCCACAGTTACTCCAGACCCAAGTCCTTGTAGCAGTCTATAGACACGCTGCCACAGTTACTCCAGACCCAACTCCTTGTAGCAGTCTATAGACACACTGCCACAGTTACTCCAGACCCAACTCCTTGTAGCAGTCTATAGAGACACTGCCACAGTTACTCCAGACCCAACTCCTTGTAGCAGTCTATAGACACGCTGCCACAGTTACTCCAGACCCAACTCCTTGTAGCAGTCTATAGACATGCTGCTACAGTTACTCCAGACCCAACTCCTTGTAGCAGTCTATAGAGACGCTGCTACAGCTATTGTATCCACCAAGGAAGAAAGACTTATGACTTACCATCTCTCCGTGGATGATGTGGTTGTTCTCTATTTGCCTATACTGTCTCACCCAGTCTATATAAGTTTGTAAGGCTATGTAGCCACTAAAGTTGAGTTTTCTTTTGATGTTTTTGAGATAGGGTCCTGTGAAGTCATTGCCCGCTATAATGCTCAGTTCTATCAGTTGGCTGGCATCCTGGAACTACAGCAACGATATACACTTCACAAGTACTGAGGCAATCAATACACATGTTACAAGTATTGAGGCAATCAATACACATGTTACAAGTATTGAGGCAATCAATATATAGAAAACAAGTAATGAGACAATCAATATGCAGGAAACAAATATTGAGGCAATCAATATACATGTAACAAGTATTGAGGCACTTAATATGCAGAAAACAAGCACTGAGGCAAAATAATGACCCCATTTGTTCCCTAAGAAATGTGTCAGATAACTGAATATGTCAGTTAAATGAATCAAATAACAAAGAAAATAAACTTTTTCCCATGAAAATTTGTGTCATTATATTGAATATGTTGGATATTTGGGTGTTGTATTTTAATGAGGTTTCACTGCAACATTTTTTTTTATCTCAGCTGATCCTTAATTTTATCCCATGTACATGGGTAACAGCCATAATGCAGACATTCATGTGACTGTTAAATATATATGGTTATTGTGAAATACATTTTTCATATCTTTTGTTTTGGGACATTTTATTGGACAGAAGAGTTCACACTTACCCAAATACCTGGGGGGGGGGGGGGGGGGGGGGAGGAGTGTGAACATTTCATAAATCTCAACAAACCTATCACAAATCAGAAACAAAGGAATACATTACATTGCAACTGACTTCAAACAAATTTCACAATACTAGTATACAGTCCACATTAGTACAGGATCAGTATCTAAACATTTGTTCCTTTGCTTTTGATACAGAACCAAAAATGACTATCCCCAACATGGCAAGAAAAATTGTTTTGAAATTACATGTCTACAGGACAAGTGACACAAAATTTCACTTGTCCTTGCTAATGCTGATGAAGTGTACCTATTACTTTTGGTTTGAAAGAGCATGTTTTAATGGTAATCATAATGTCAGACAGTGAGTTCATGTATCTGTTATGCAAACAAACTCTGAAATTTAACATATTGCGAACTTTGCCAAGTAAAGGTACTTGTCCAAGGACAAGTGAAATTTAAAAATCACTTGTCCTACAAAGGATATCACTTGTCCCGGACTATAGGATCTTAGAAATTTTTACACCCTGCAACTGTGGTTGCACTTACCCCACTTCACCCAGCACTATATCATATTGTAACTATATCATATTTAACTGTGTCATATTGTAACTGTGTCATATTGTAACTATGTCATATTGTAACTGTGTCACATTGTAACTATATCATATTGTAACTATATCATATTGTAACTGTGTCATATTGTAACTGTGTCATATTGTAACTATGTCATATTGTAACTGTGTCACATTGTAACTATATCATATTGTAACTATATCATATTGTAACTGTGTCATATTGTAACTTTGTCATATTGTTACTGTTTCATTTTGTAACTGTCCATAGGACAAGTGAAATTTAAAAATCACTTGTCCTACAAAGGATTTCACTTGTCCCGGACTATAGGATCTTAGAAATTTTTACACCCTGCAACTGTGGTTGCACTTACCCCACTTCACCCAGCACTACATCATATTGTAACTATATCATACTGTAACTATATCATATTGTAACTGCATCATATTGTAACTGTGTCATATTGTAACTGTGTCATATTGTAACTGTGTCATATTGTAACTATATCATATTGTAACTATATCATATTGTAGCTATATCATATTGTAACTATCATATTGTAACTATATCATATTGTTACTAATCATATTGTAACTGTGTCATATTGTAACTGTGTAATATTGTAACTGTGTCATATTGTAACTATGTCATATTGTAACTATATCATATTGTAACTGTCATATTGTAACTGTGCCATATTGTAACTGTGTCATATTGTAACTGTGTCATATTGTAACTATGTCATATTGTAACTGTGTCATTTTGTAACTGTATCATACTGTAACTATATCATATTGTAACATCCACAAGACAAATGTCTCACAGCTACAAATGTTTACATTGGAAGTGGTTTCAAAAAGCATTCTAGTGTACATGTAATTTGCATATTCTGTGATATTTTGGCCATTGATCTTTAATAAACTGCTGTATTCATGAAGAATTTCATCTGATCATAACTTTAATCCCCAAATTAAAATCAATGTGGTTTGGGCCCTAAACTACTTAATCCTTGGCTCAAAGCTTGATCAAAACTTCGTGGATAATCCAATATATGCTCTTGGCTACAATATGAACTTAGGGATTTAGAGGTTCATTTTATTAAACCAATCTTAGTTTGATCCAGTATTTAATTTTTTGATCCAGGATTAAAATTTGGATTAAAACAAGATTGATTTAATAAAATGGAAACCTTAATTCCAAAGTTTATATTAGAGCAGAGAACATAGATTAATTAATCCTGCAAGTTTAGATCAAACATTCGGTCAATGATTCGGTAGTTCAAGGCCCAAAGGCACATTGAATTTCATTTTAGGATTAAATTCAGGATCAGATTTCACTCTTTGTGAATACTGCCCCAATGACGTGTACAGTACTGTCATACCTGTATCCACATCACATACTTACACCACACAATGAGCACAGTTGACTGGACGATACGACTCCCACCATCAACCTGATAGGCTTCTCTGTAAATGGCTGTGGGTACCCCAGTCGTAGGTCTTCTTTTGTATCAAACAGTTCATTTGGAATGAAGACACAGTCCCTAAAAATGCCAAAGTCTGTATCATTACTGACCACAGCGTAGGCTCGTGGTCGAAATTTGAGTGCTTCTGCAATGACATAGTCTGCCTCACCAGCCGCACACTGTATGATCTCACAGTTACACTCCTGTAACGTCCTCCTGACCTGTACCTCAAGAAGTACGGGTCGCACTGAAGTCTGCTCATCTAAATCCTCCATACTCTTTTCTCCCTTACACACTGACAACAGATCATAGATATTCTGCACAGAATTATGGTGCCGGAATTTCCACGTTTGTAACTTTTGTTCCGTTCCAATCTCTGAGCTGCCTTTACAGCCATCAATAAACATGACGAGATGGATGTCCAGAGATTGAAGGTCTTTGATCAATTTGGTGAGGTGTGCATCCAGTATACCATACTCACCGCCGCTTATTCGCAGGAACTTGTTGTTTGTTATAGCAGTTAGACTCTTCCACAGTTTGCGCTGTATCAAATGTTCAAAGGAGTAGAAGTCGACCAGTAGTTCAATGCCTTGACGCTGTCGAGCCACTTCTACCAGGTCAACCTCTTGCACACACTGATCTCGCTTCTCCAGTATGTATGTCAGTAACCCTTTGACACCCATGGCGGCTGGTATATGAAGAGAAAAAAATAATTAATACTAACAGCAACTATTTCATATCCCCCCCTCCCATTTTTTGACTACAAGCTGTAATATTAATCAGAACAGTTCACACAAGGATGATAAGTTGGGTAAGGTAGGTAGGTAAACATTATTTATAGAGGGTTAAACCTGGTAAGCTGACGCTTATCTTCCCCAGGGCCCTCTTGCACGCGCCACTCAATCAGCCATTCACACGTGTGTGCGGGGACCTGTCGTGAGTGCATTTCTTATAGCGGCCACTACTGAGTCAGGGGACTTGGAGCCTCCGTCATCACCGCTGACATAATCAGGCACAGGTAACCCAAACATGTCCCACTAAGCCTTTGAACAGTTAAGTGGTCACTGCATGTGAAGAGCCAGGGAAGAATCCCTTTGGATTGGCCGGGAGTTGAACCCCGTACCCCTCGCATGTAAAGCGAGGACCGTAACCACTTGGCCACGGCGGCTCTCTGAATATTTGTAATAGTTGTAATATTATATGATAAGTTGTAATATTATATGATAAACAATCTGTTGAATTTTGAAATTTACATGATATACATGTATGTATAATTATAAAAAATTTTGTGCACATGCTTGCCTATAAACCTTACACTTATTGGGACCTGCAACCATTTTTAGTAATTCTCGCATGACACGTTTCTCTAATGCTGCAATTGTGTCTATAGTTTTTCCCTTAGTTACCTCCGCTACATGTGTATTTGCCATTGTGTCCTTCAGTGCTCTGCTATTAACCCTTAAAGTGCTAATTACTGCTATAGTTGCTTTCTAATTACCATTAAACATATAATGGTTAAAAGAGTCAAATTCCTCATGAAAAGAATGTTCAGAAGTGCTGCGAATCCAGGGGCTACCAACTTGCGGAACAGGGGCACATCCATGGGGTTGTTACACGTGATGTCGGACTTTGTTCCATGCAAACTTTTGTATGTGAAGGCACTTTGTACAAGACCAACCTCGCAAGGCGAGGCACTGAACCAGGTCTGGGGGAATAGTCACGGAAGAAGGGGTCATCCATACTGGCTTTAATAATAATTATTCGATATTTATTTATTGTTTAATGTCGCCAATCTTAAACAAATAATAACAGCTGATCTGAAAATGCTTGAAGGCTTACAGTGTGCCAGTGATCAGGTACCAAAGTTTGCAGACAGTGTATCGCGAATTTAGGTCAGGTGCTTTACTGTTAATTTCTGATTGCACCCGTCAAGCGCTAATCTGGTTAGTGGTCAGCCAAGCGCGAGGTTCTTCAAAGCACTGGCAGAAGTGCGCCCTAGGCTAATCCCTCAGAACTCACCGAGTCAATCAAGGGTGACTTAATGCATGGTTAGTTGTGCCAGAATGCAGGCCCCAATTTGTATAGGTTTTGTCTCAGGTTTTGTGTCAATGTTTTTCATAGTGACCGTGTTTTCTGCTATCTATGGTACATCCTGGTATCTTACAGTTGTACACTGGCATGCTTTCTTGGAGCTACACTTGTAAATTATTGAAACAACCAGCGTTAAAAAAATGACACCAACTTTCCCGTGTTAACCCAATGGGGAAAAATGGCGAGACTTGAAAGTGTCCCCCGAGACTTGGAGAAACGTCCGTGACTTCGCGGGAACATAGTAGTCAGCGCCACCGGTGGCAAAAATTGTCCCTATCTCGGAACTTAGCTATTGCCCCAACTAGAAAATGAATGAAAAGATTTTTGGAACTTTATAATTATAAGGTGCAAAAACTTCACAAATGTGAATAATAAAAACAATAATAATAATATCCTCAGTTAACAGGTGAAAGTAAAACAGACTTATAGGAAATGGCTTGATTCTGCTTAAACAGATTAATGAAATCAAGGTACAGGTAAAACATCCATGACAAAGGAATAACTCTAAAAAACTACATTGGTTAAATCATTCTTTATCTTTAGTAAGGATTAACACAGGTCAATTTGCTAAAATATGTAACATTTTGACATTTTCGCACATTACCTGCAATTTGTGGTAAAGCTTTGTTTGAGGCAATCAAATTCACCAATCTTTATTCAAAAAGGTACATTTTGAATGATTTTTATATCTGTAACTCTATGTTATGATCTACATGTACATGTAGCTTTAGTAACGTTCTCAGCTCTTATGCCACTAAGTTCTACCTGCAGAAACCGGCATAAAATATGACCTGTGTGCGCAGCTGGAGAAAAATGATTTTTTCCAGCCACATTATTGTACTAGACTCGCCAGTCAAAACACAATAATCATCATTAGGATTGCCAACAATGCAAGATGCCAAAAGTTAACAAGAAAACAGTGAAGGAAATGTGTGACAAAGAAGTGAAAGTGTAATTATTGTTATGACAATACTGCAAGTAATAAATCGATATGTCAGACATGGGGCTAATTTTACCAGCCAGGCTTCTACAATTTCTATGATCCTGTTGTCCCGGGCAAGTGGATATCTATGTCGGACAAGTGACTTTTGAACATCACTTGTCCAGTGGACAACCAAATTATCGATCAGAAATAATAACTTATTAAAGCCCAATTGCCTGGAATACTGACAGAGCCAGTGGGCAACTCGAACAAGTTAGCTGGTGTAGCATTGGGCAGGGCTGACGGTGTATCTTGGGGACACGCCGAAGGTGTCAACAAACATTTGAAAGCTGTCGTTCTTTTCAAATAAATATATTTGTATTTTCTAAAACTATTTCCAGAAATATTTGAATATGGGACATACAGTTATTCAGTATCGATTCAGATAAACCTCCCACCAGGTGATTATTGTAATGCATGATCTATGTTAGAGGGACAAGTGAAAATTTAGATTCACTTGTCCTATGGACGAGTGATTCTGGAAAAAATTGTAAAAGCCTGCAGTGCAAGTGGAGTGTATGACTGGGAACCCTGAAGAAACTGGTTCCCTGTTACTTGGAGTGTGGCATATTGGGATACCAGGAGGCTGGGCATTTATATAGTTATGTGGTAACTATCACGTGTTCCATGAAATGCCAGCCTTTTATCTTTAGTGATTGCTGTCAAATCATGTTAACTTTCCTCTGTTGATTTTCTTGTGACGGGCCTATCTCGCAAGGCAATTAATAACAAAAACCAGAAAAAAGTCACCATACAATTTTGCCAAGTATCCTTGACATCATTCTTGCCCCTTGAGAAATATAATGATTCAGAAACAGCGTAACAAGTATAGCCCAATGCTGTAGTGGTGTGTCTGATTTATAAAGTTTACCACAAAGCGGAATGATGGACAGACGGACAGACATGATTGATCGCATGAGCTCTGCGATCTTAGCTACAAAGCATGAGTTTGTGTATGATGTCTAGTTTCTTCACAATTATGTGCAGAAAGTTGAAATCCTTTGATTGCAGGTTCATACACATCAATGTGCTATTAGCCCACAAACATATACAGATTGTTCAGGTCCATCCTAATGTAAATACAGGATTCAAGATTGCAGTGAGGCCTTATAAGATTGGGACATGCTAATTGGTTTAATACAATGAATTATCTTACCAATTTTTAAACAAGAGGCCCATGGCCTAATGCTCTGCTGGCATCATGGCTGTAATGCACCTGATCATTTCAAAGTTGTGAGTCCTCAAGTGGCTTCTGAACATATAAAGCTTATGTACATTTAGCGTAAAAATTGTCCACCAGATAACACTTTGCTCCACATGTAGTCATAGCTTATTTGTGCAACTCCTGTGATGAATATTGTTGCACGCCCCAGGACAACAATGAGTGAGTCCTTGATTTTATGTCCTCAGTGACCTTGGGACAGAAGATCAAGGACACCCAGACTATGAAATACAAGAAGCCCATATGCCTGCCTGGTGCTGTGATGACATTGCCATTGAGGTCCAAGCTACACCCTGCCATTACAAAATCACTTCTTTCAACTTTACAGGCATGGTGACCTCACAAAAATATGTCAAGGTCACTGATATTACATACAATTCTAGCTTTGCACATCGTCTATATATCCTATAAATTTGGCAAGTATAATTCAATTACTTTTTAAGATATGGAATTTTATATCTTAACACACATTTTGACTCATAATTCCCATCAAATTGCAGGTGGCACCACTAGTATTATTAGTAACTTAGACTTTGACCTCCCCCACAATCCCACTGAATTTGGTGAAGATCTGCCACAAATTTAAGATACTAGAAAGTTCACAAGATTTTCATACCTCTATATTGTATGATATTGCAGGTGGTGCCACCAATATCGACAAGAACCTAGATTTTTATACCCCCTATAAGTTTTGAAAGTTATATTGGGCTAACTTGAAAACTGTGGACAGTATTGTGGTCACAAGATTTTCACATTTTGAACTGTATACATGTATTACATTATACTTTAGGTGGCACCACCAACATTGATGTCGACAAAGATTTTAAATACACTTTATAACTCCTAAACATCATATGGGCCTTTCTCAAGCATTGTGGGGTGCAGAGCATTCATGAGATGACCCCTATATTCAAACTGGCCATTGGACCTTAACCTTTAACTCCGATTAAAAAATAGTTATTTCAAAATATGCGCCCTTCATCCAGCTTTCCATATATAGTCTGTTTGTTCAAATCGGGTCATAACTTTTCAAGTTATTGACGAAAAACAATAAACTTGGACAAGGGCCAAACTCCATAATTAGTGGGTCACAGTGACCCAAAAAGTAGGCCATCAAGTACAGTTTTATGTATTACATAATGGAGGTTCTCACCAGCAGCCACACTGAATGAGAGCTTATGGGATTGTGGTAGTTCTCGACCGCCATACTTACAGTCAGCGCATATAAAACTATACTGTATAATCTGGCTTAGGCAAGCGTAAAATCCCCTGTAAAATGCCAAGATGTACGTGTTATGGGCCACGGTGTTTTCATAATATTGCCTGGGACAAAGTATGTTCATTTTATGGATTTTCAACTGACGAATAAGCCCTAACACCTAATTTTCATACCACTGACTAAAGTACTTCCTCTATCTAAAGAAGAATTTACATTCTTACTTGTAACTGGAAAAATAACTGAATCTGTCCATACAATAATGTCTGTCATCATTGCATCAGATCAACATAACCCAGGCCCATAATAATAAAATATGCTCATCCTGTTTTTTTTTGCAATGTCCTATGATCCAAGGATGACAATAAAACCTTTATTATATAGATTTTTCGGGCTTCAAAACATTACTATATTGCCTCATGCTAAGTGATTTTAGAACTTTTGTGAATGAATGAGATATTACAGAAGAGAAATAAATTACGGTCAATATAAAGAAGTATATCAGCCAGGTCGACACCCCCCCCCCCCCCAGCCCACAGTATACGTCAGTAGAGTATACCGGTATGTTATAAATCAGGGGAAGCATGCTCTCAATGTGGTAAACATTATTCAACGGAATTCGTTTGTCTGACTGGTAAAATGTAAGAAAATGTGATTTTCAAAATTATTCTACGTGTCAACAACATTGACAATGTACATGGTAGTACATAAGTTGTGGTGAGATGCATATAGAGAGATAAGAGAAGAATTTTTCAGAAAGTGGCACAGGGAAGACTATAATAACAAGGGTCTAGAAGAGGTTCAGTGTTTAGAGGAAGAGGAACGTGTAGCATGCGTTTTAGGTTTGAAGGGTGGCTTTCTGGGAGGCAGGAAAGGCACTAAAAGTGTACAGGACTACCTGGTAGGGTGCTGGGAGAAAAGAAATGAATTGATAGGGCCTGATAGCAACAGGGTGAATTAGAATCTTAGAATGCAGGGAGGAGAGGGAATGGTGGTAGCCCTTTTAAGGGCTCCCATGGGATCCCCCATGGGAAATGCCCGAGCCTTAGAGGCGGGGATAGGGTGTATGAGGGAAGGTTTTTCTGTCTTTTTATGGGAGGGGGGGGGGCTACAAGCGATGAGTGTTGGGGGACATATCCAGGGCCAGGGGCACACCACAGCTGTGAGAGAGTGTGTGGTGGACTCTTTTCCTTGGCTCTGGTCCTGGTAAACATGGTAGCATGAGCTGATTAGGATAACCATGGTCTCCTCCATCTCATCATTTTTTTTTTCTTCCTAGGCCACCTGTGTCACACAGGACCGCGGTGCATAAGCGGAGAGCCACATTATTATTATTATTATTATAAATGTGTCAATCTACAGGTTCGATTTCAAGACATACACAGAGAAAAAATAACTATGTAACACATGCCTAACATGTAATATACAGTTTTCCGTAAGATTTAGGCCAGAAAATATCAGTCATAAGTATATTTTCCTTGGTTCCCGAAGTTATAGGAAAATTGTTAACGCAATCTTGCTCGCTGTCTCTAGGGTAAAGCCTGACCGAATACGATATTACCGATTCGCAGGATTCAATATCGGTTCGGGATCGGTTTGGATAACTTTCTGCGTTCGGATTCGATTTGCAACGTCCTCACACTGTGATTTATTTTCACAGCAGCGAAGAGGTGTGGCAGATGATAGACTTAAGCTACTCGCATCAAGTACCTGAGCAAATAAGCGGCATTTCTCGTGAGTACCGAAGAGCTGTTGCTTGTTGCGAATAGACATAGGCTACTCACAACAAGTAACAACTCTTCGGTAACTAGTGACCCATCCAGATTTTAACACATGCAGGAGCGTCCAACATAAATTGGCAGCTTTACTATTGAAAGCCTTCAGAGCTCCGTTTTAATTCCGTGGTATATTAGCTATTTCATTATTGATTTACATTTTCAACGTCAGTTTACAGTGTATCTATTATTATGTATGTTAATCAGAACGATTTTGGTGACCTATGTTCTAGTTTGTGGTGTGATGTGTATGATGTCCATTTTGTATTGTATATGCAGTGTATTATTGAGGCAATGCTTTTATATTATATTTCATTGCATGATTTACTTTATGTTTGGTTGTCTTATGATTTTGACGTGCATTTTATTTCGATGTATAATTTGTGTTTGATCTGTCCATTTTGTATAACATATGTGGCGTATTATTGAGGCTATGCTTTTATATTCGATTTTATATCATGATTTACTTTATGCTTGGTTGTCTTATGATTTTGACGTGCATTTTATTTTGATGTATAATTTGTGTGTATTCCATTTTCTCCCTTGCAGACGTTAAATAAATTATTATTGGCCATGTGTAATGAACTGGTCACAATTAGCGTTACATGGGTAAAATTGGTCATTTTTGGTTCTTTTCATTTTTTAAAATATCATACCATGACACATCATATACAGCCAAAAAACATTGGGAAAACCTATTATTTTATGCTTTTATCAATTCATGAAAATGGTCATTTACATTGAAGTGAATGGGGGAGTACAGATGTTTTTTGGCCATTTCTCATAATTGACCCTGCATTATATAAATACTCATAAAAACCAAAGTTTTCATGAAAATGGGAAAAAATATGAATGCATGAGCACATAACAAGTATTTTTCATGGATGAAAACATAAGGACCATAATTTGAGCATTTTGACCTAGATTTAGGACAACTTCAAAATAGTGCATTTTTTAAACCCCAAATATCCAGGACTTTCATAGTAATGCAAAAATCTACATTTTGAAGGTCAAATTAAGCACCATAACACTGTAAATTATTATGAAATGTGTACACAAATGATTAAATGTACAATATTCCACATGTCTCAAGCAAATTCAGTTAAATATGGACTTTAACTTTTTCAGTGCCAAACTTATAATTTTACACTGAGTAAACCTAGCCCCATCAAAATAACCATACCAGTAGATAGACGATGCATATACATGTATGCTGAAGCCTTTATGTAACAATTAAACGCAAATATGTGCACCACAATGAATATTAGGACACCGAAGATGAAAACAATATGCATATTTGTATTTTGCATATGTGACAGTTTGTATTTATTGCACCATGGAATGAACCAATAATTTGAAATGATGTCCAGAATATTTATTTGTGTCAACAAGTGACATAATATGACTGTCAAGCCTGTTACATGTAAGTATCAACATCCCAAGATTAAACTGTTGCCATGGTAATGGTGCTTAAAATATCATTGTGGTCAACATTACTCAACACAAAATGACCAGCGTTGTTGGACTGTTTAAGTTCAATACCGACATAAGCTATAGTACCTTTTAGCACTATAGCCGTCTGTCTCTCCTTTTTGTATAGAGAGCCACCCCAGCACGGCCTTTGGTGTTAAAGTTGCCAATAGCAACCACAGTTCCTGGAGGATAAATGTGACCATAGTCACATTGCCTCTCCTATACAAGTTCAACTATTCCATGTATGACATGAAACAAAAAATAGTCTTCAAGGGACTGTTCAGCTGATCTGACTGCCACAACAGTGTCTTTGTGAACCAAGGATAGCATGTCAAATTCCCAGACTGAGGACAGGTAAAACAATAGCATGGCACAGAATTGGCCACAGTAAGCCTTAAGGTAAATAGGGTGTGGTCATTTAGGTCAGGTAGCAGTGCCATGCACGTCCTGTCCCAAGACAAGGCCTTTATCCACCTTACCACAGGACAATGGGTCACTCATGGTAACCTTTATTTAGAATAAAAGGTGTGGTAAGGTCAATTCAATTTATTTTTTTAATTTTACTCCTCACTTCACGGAGCCTTGCCTTTGTTTTGTCTTTTTCATCAATTCAATTTAAGTCATGTCATGATGTTCTTGTCAAATTCATAAACCAACACATGGTTCATACATTCTAGAACACCTAAAAAGGCAAGATTTGGATGCGATATAGCGAATATAAAATGGCCATCAAACATATTTTAATGCATATCAAACAAATGTTCATGATCTCAAAAATACAATGCATTTTATTTGAACAGAATCGGACTTAGCACTCAGAAGTTATGAGCCGTGAAAATGTTGACCAACACGGCAAAAGTGTTGAAGTGGCACCTGGCCACACAGGCGTATTTCTGCCGTCAGTGGACAGCGGTAGCTCACGCGACATGGGCAAATATATGCTAGCTTACTTTATAATTTAATTTAATGAACATATTTAGATTCTATGGGTTTAAATTATGTAAAAGAAGCTGATTAGCTGGTCATGTGTTCAATATTATTTGTGAAAATTGCTACCGTGATAGGTATGGACGACTGTGTTGTGCTGTAGGCCATTCCCGGTAGGAGGTGGCTCCCCTCGCCACAAGGTGAACCCATCTGGGGCTGGATTACTGTCTCGCATTAAAGACAAATTACATATGAAACTTTATTTCATGCAGTGTTTTCAATCATTTATTTTTATTATTATTTTTCAATAGTTCCAAATAGGGCTTTCTAAAAGTACAAGTATTTAAGACAAGTTATTTATTAAGTTTTCCCATAGAGCTACTATAATAGCTCCATGGTTTTCCTTTCCCCTGGCCCTACCTGGCTGTCTTCCCTGTGCTCAGTTATCTGGAACAGCTGTTCACACCTTGATGGCTTGGCCTGTGCCACAAGTTGTGGTGGTCACACTTTTTACAGCAGTAATTTGAGTAAAGCAGGGAGGTGGAATTTAGACCTCCCTGGGTAGAGTGAGGACATTTACTGCAAATTGAAAACTCAATATCTTCTAAAGTATTAACTCTAGTCTAGAGTAAAAATTTAAAAAGCATGTAATTAGTAACATTGAGACCTATCCAGTAATGTAATGCCAATACTGCTGGCAATAGTACCTCACCTGGGGCCAGGCCTCCCCCTGTGGCCTGTCTTAAGTTCTACAGTGACAGTACATTGTTGCACACCCGCCCCACCTGATCTCCTACTTTCTTTCTGGCTTCAATGTACAGAGTGAAGGCCAACCCAACACCATACCCTCCCTTCCTGTCACACTCTGGTCACTTAACTTACCAATGTCATGGAGCCACTACCATGTGCACTCTTCCCTTTGCAAGCCAGATTTACTTATTTGGAACAAAAGCTATCACTCTCTTGTCATTTGGAGGTAGTAAAGGGATGTCGAAAACTCAGTCAACTAACCTTTTTCCGGTAAAAAGGTCACCACCGGAAGTAAGTGACTGTATTCATTATTCCTTGTAAACATTCGGTTTCTTACAAAATTGGTCTTTGTTTCCAACAGTATCCGTTACGTATATTTGCTAGGTTTGATTTGCAGTGTCTTGACGAAGCAAGCGAAATTTAACCACAATAGCAGTTGCTCAGGGCGATAAAAGAGGTGTTCATTTTTAGGGCACCCGCTGCCCCAGTTGGAGGAGGCCACACAGCCAGGCTGAGTGACAGGTGCGCCCTTAAAATCTGATAATATCATCTGGTGCACACGGCAGGTCTAGACCCTAGCTGTCTGCCTGACTTAACGTATATACCAAGGAATTGTTGGCACTCATATTTTTCACAGACAAGAAAGGCATGGAGGTGATACAACCTCATGATTTTTAAAGCTGTTTACACTTCCCTGCAGTGACGTGACTTGGCTTGCTGGTCAACACTCATAACTTGACATCGTTTGATGACTCGAAATATGTCATGATATTGTCATTATTGACCGGGTTAGCAGATCTGAGATAATGAAGTCAAAGATCAACAACAGTACGTGGAGAGGTAACTACATACAGTACACAGCACTCTGCTCTGGTGGCGCAGTAATTGATTATTCTCCAATGGCCTTGAAGCTCAACATGTATGTTCAGTCTCTGAGATGGAATACACTAGGACGTGTCACTACTGACTAATTGATTCGAATCATCATTTCACTGCTTAGAATATTGCAGGCAGGTGGCTTGCTGGGTGTGTAATACATCTAGTGTAAGTGCCTTGGTGACATCAGGTGAGAACTTGTTCCATGTGCAAGGGGCACGTTGTGTCACAGTCAAGGGGAATAGAGAATGCTGTGGCACCATTCTGCTTTATGAATTTTTGGCACAAAAGGCCATCAAGGAGTGGTTTCCAGAGAACTGACAGCAGTGGATGTGTTGCCAGTTAACAGATTCCATGCTGGAAAGGCCTTAACTTTTTGACATGTTTACACATCAAAGATGCATATATACATGCCATGGCGTTATAAGGTGAAGCTGTGCCTGTTCCTTCTTGGACTGTTTGTCTTGATCCAGATTCTACTTGTGCACATATTGCACATCCCTCTTTTCTCTCGTGCAAGTAACCAAAACAAAATTGAAAACAAAAAATGGATGGTCATCCCCCAAACCACTACCGAGACTAAATCCCAGGATTGTCCATCATGGACAAGAGTAGAAGAAGACTTGACACAACTGAAACAACAGACTGGCTCCCAGTGGCAGTGGCAATGGATCATGAAAAGAATAGAGAGTCTCTGGGCCAACTGGGTCAGAGCTGCCTCCCACTTTCTGTCTCACACCAACGGAACTGTATGTGTGAAACAGGTGCTGATAGTGCCTGGTTTGCTGACAGCAACAGACTATGCTAACCCTGATCACATCAAAAGGGGAGCTCCGCTGGGAGACCTTGTTCAATGGGCAGATCTGATTGCAGCTTTACATGTTCTGGGTCATAACTTGACTTTAGACTTTGACTTCTATGCAGTTGCCAGGAGCCTGAGATATCAATTGTATAGTAGAGATTTTGACATCATCTATGCTGATATCATTACCATGAAAGTATTTCCATCAGATGTGATGAAGCACTACAGTTGCAGGTTCCATGTGTTAGATGCGTATGGAACTGAAGCAATGTATAATGATCCACAATATTCATTGCAGCACAAGCTTAAAAGTATGTATGGCCATCTTGGCTTGAATCTCAAACAGTTCTATACATTCTATCCACATTCCCCTGACAACTCATTCCTGGGATTTGTTGTCCCGCCTGCACCATACAAGAAAATACCAAAAAAGAAAAACTGGGCCTTACTCTATGGCAAAAACCCAGACTACTTTAAAGCCAAACAGGTTTATATAGAATTCCTTTTAACCTTTATTGAAGTGCATGCAACAACTCACCAAACAAGGGCCTTGCCACAAAAAGTGATGAATCATGGGATTGTCTCAGGGGAGGAGTATCTACACCTCATGGCCCAGAGCAAGGTGCTGATTGGATTAGGGCTGCCTCTGGAGAGTACAGGGCCAATGGAAGCTTTAGCTTATGGATGTGCATTTATAAATCCCAAGTACAAACTTTCTGAACAAAATAAATTGCCTAAAGATGGAAAACCAACTTCTCGGAAGTTGACCAGCCAGGTGCCTTATTTGGAACATTACACGCAGCCCCCATATGTTTATACCGTAGACATCGAGAATGTTACTGAGCTAAAAAATGTCATAACACAAATTCTTAAAACTCCAATACAGCCAATAACTCCATTTGAATTTACGTTAGCAGGATTTGTGGAAAGACTGCATACACTTATTCATTACCAGGATTTTTGTAAGCCTGACAGACAGTGGCCACCTATATCCTGTCTGCAGGTTGTGCTTGGTGAAAGTACCTCATGTTCAGAGGCATGCATGACAAAAGGGCTTGTCTGTGAACCAACTTATTTTGAAACAATAAATCAGGAACAATACTTCTCTCAGGCAGGAATACAGTGTCATGGTGCACAACATGAGGTGGATATTTTCTATCCTAGCATGATATTGAAAACAAAGCAATGTATTTTCCAGAGTAATTCAAACCTTTTTAGCTGTGCAGGGTCCATGTCTGGACTTGTTCGTCTGTGTCCATGTCGGAATTATAAACAGGAACAAATTGCTCTATGTGGGACTTGCAATGACTCATGAATTTATTTGATTTATTACCCTGAGTGAAACTACCAGGGCCAGCCTTGCATGAAACTTGAAAGAAGAAAAAAGCATGATGAAGTTGCATATTGGCATTGTATAGGCAGATTAGATGCATCATGCTGAGTATGGCACAACACAGGAATTTTCCATGTTTTCACTCAGTCTCAGATGAGCTCCATAAAGAGCAAGACATCATACAATTATTTGAAAGCCAAATCATGTGCTAGCTCCTTCAAAAATATCTCTTTCAAGGGTGGGATGGGGCTGGAAGGTAAGGTAAATATATGTAAATATTGAAGCAGACATTCCTACTGTGGTCATTAAAAATTCAGTTGAAACTTTTTTCCCTTTGTGTTTGCTGTTACCAAGCAACTTATTTTACTTCTTTGAAAATTTGCTCTAACCTATGGGCTGTGGCAGGGAAACTAAGGTTGCTATGCCTTATTTTATATCAAGTTAGCGTGATATTTCAATATTATTTTTATTTCACAAGACACATGTACTGTTGCAACTGTATGTGCTTTGGTATATTAATGTAGCAAAATTTACTCCCACAAATTAATGTAGCAGTGGTACTTTCGTTGACATGAACGAGGTCATTTTTGACCCAATTTGTCAGTACAATAACGGTAAAGTGTATGTGTACAATATAATAGACAACTACAATAAAACAATGCACATCCTCCCATATGAATCAAATCAGGGTGGAAATGTTTGTGGACCTAGCAGATTCAATCCACAGAATTAAAAATCCATTTGCACCTAGGGATCGATCAGTGGCAATTGCTTGAGTCAATATTGAAATTACAACACAGCAACACTACTAATGTACTTGTGTTTGTCAAAACGACAAGAAATAAATGGTGTAAGCAGTGTGTGATTTAATGAGAAACTGAAAATAATTTTGTTTTCATAAAGCAGGAAAATTATTGAAGCTCGGAATGATTAATGTGATATTTTTGTATGATAGGACTCTTGACATATTTATTTAATTAACTGAATTGATGTGGGGAGTCAGATTAGCAATATTTTAAACCATTGGAGTTTTTTATTGTAATATTTTATACAAATTAAAATATTTACCTCAGGTACTTTTGTATTATGATGATTGTGTTATCCACTGATGGTAAAGTAGCAGGTGCTGGCCCGCTCACTGGCAGCATGATAGTGCTGCTTACTGCTGTACTGTTAGATACTGCTGGCAGCATGATGGTGCTGCTTACTGCTGTACTGTTAGATACTGCTGGCAGCATGATGGTGCTGCTTACTGCTGTACTGTTAGATACTGCTGGCAGCATGATGGTGCTGCTTACTGCTGTACTGTTAGATACTGCTGGCAGCATGATAGTGCTGCTTACTAGTGTACTGTTAGATACTGCTGGCAGCATGATGGTGCTGCTTACTGCTGTACTGTTAGATACTGCTGGCAGCATGATGGTGCTGCTTACTGCTGTACTGTTAGATACTGCTGGCAGCATGATGGTGCTGCTTACTGCTGTACTGTTAGATACTGCAGGCAGCATGATAGTGCTGCTTACTACTGTACTGTTAGATACTGCTGGCAGCATGATAGTGCTGCTTACTGCTGTACTGTTAGATACTGCTGGCAGCATGATGGTGCTGCTTACTGCTGTACTGTTAGATACTGCTGGCAGCATGATGGTGCTGCTTACTGCTGTACTGTTAGATACTGCTGGCAGCATGATAGTGCTGCTTACTACTGTACTGTTAGATACTGCTGGCAGCATGATGGTGTTGCTGCCCACCTTTGTATTGTATTACCCAATTGTATTGTCCATAAGTAGAAATTGTTTCTTGTATTATAATGATTGTATTGTTCTCCAGTAGATGATCCTAGTAGCACTATTATTACATTTTCTTCTGGTAGATGGTGCAGGTGGTGTTATATATATTGACTGTATAGCCCACTAATGCTAAAAGAGGCTGCCTATATGGCATTCTAATAATTGAGTTGTTCTTAATGATTTTATTATCCACTGATAGATGGTGCTGGTGACATTATTTACATATTGTTTTGGCCCCTAACAGGTACTGTCTGTAGTAATATAATAACTGGATTGGCCACTAATAGATATTGATTGTAGTGGCCAGCAGATGTTGCTTAAAGCATTATAATTGTTATATTGTATGCTAGTCCAGTATGGTGGCAGTATGAGGATTTGATTGCCCACTGTATTGTTATATTGTATGCTAGCACAGTAGTGTTGCCCACTGTATTGTTGTATTGTATGCTAGTACAGTATGGTGGCAGTATGAGGATTGTGTTGTTATATTGTTTGCTAGTACAGTATGGTGGCAGTATGAGGATTGTATTGTTATATTGTATGCTAGTACAGTATGGTGGCAGTATGAGGATTGTATTGTTACATTGTATGCTAGTACAGTATGGTGGCAGTATAAGGATTGTATTGTTATATTGTATGCTAGAACAGTATGGTGGCAGTGTGAGGATTGTATTGTTATATTGTATGCTGGTACAGTATGGTGGCAGTGTGAGGATTGTATTGCCCACTGGTAGATGGTGTGTAACTTTTTCACTGCCAACTGTGACTGAAGTCGAAGTACTCGAGATGAACTTAAGAAGAACTTCTCTGACTTATCAAATTGATACTATTATACTAATATTCTTTGTAAAAAGTCCTTCCTTTAAGTACATGTACCAGCATGCCGATATAGTCCCATACAATATTGGCAGATCTTGTGTGCCCACTGGTTAGGACCCAGTAAAAACCCAAGAGGCCCTTGCTAGTAGAGACATGAGGTGGGCACATCAAGATATAGATTGTTGTTTATCAAATTCCAAGTACATACACAGCAGGAGAACACCATGATTGAATTCTGTATTATAATGATTGTATTGTCCACTGGTAGATAGATGGCGCTGGTGTCATGGAGGTTTTTTTGAACCTAATTGCAGACTATGATGACTACATTTAGCTGTACAAAGTACATGGGAATTTTGAGATTGTTTGATTTTATGTTGCATTTAGAAAGATACAGTGATGGATTTGATCTTTGAGATGTGATATCTCACATTTGTGGTAATGTGTATGTAGTGTATTTGGATACATATGCTTTTCTGTGTGTGATGTTCCAGGTTCACAGATATATACAGTGAAAACTCGTTATGATGAGACCATCTGTTCCCAAAGCAATGTGTCGGAGTACTGAATATGTCAGATAAATGAGTCAAATGACAGAAAATAAACCCTTTCCCATGAACATGATGAAAATGTGTGTCATTATATTGAATATGTCAGATATCTCAGGGTTAATATAATGAGGTTTCACTGCACATATAAATGTTTCAGTAACAATGGATGGATACACTTAACTTGATGAAGTGTGAACAAACCAGCCACCAGCAGATTTAAATATTAAAAAAAAAATCAGTGCTAATCAGAAGAGTCTGTGTTCATTGGAATTATGATAGTGATTCCAGATTGAACTTTGTCACATTTCCTTGAAGTAGCAGCATGCCTCTAGATCCATCGAGAACAGTCTGGTTCAAAAATTGGCCTTGGTGTGCTTTGGGCATAAATTTGCCCAAAAAGTTTGAAGGAAAGCTTTTGTGTTGGTCCAATTAAGTGCTGAAGGGTCAAATGTCCACCGCTTCTTCATGTGCTCTCATCATGTTCATGTGTAATTCCCCAAAGCCCTATAGCTCTAGAATTCTATGGATGTACCATTAAATAAGTAGCTTTAATATTTTGATAATTACTCTCTCTCTTTCTCTCTCTCTCTCTCTCTCTCTCACTCTCTCTCTCTCTCTCTCTCTGTCTCTGTCTCTGTCTCTGTCTCTCTCTCTCTCTCTCTCTCTCTCTCTCTCTCTCTCTCTCTCTCTCTCTCTCTCGGGGGGGGGGGGACTCTGCTTTGCTGTGTATTCATGTTGGGTGAGACAAATGGAGGAAAATATATCAGAAGAATGTGTACTTTATATTAATGATCAGCTTATTTGAGAACACTGGGGGCAGTGAAAACCCACAGGGTGCCAGGGAAACCCATTGAGTATAATGTCATAAAATGACTAAGTACAGAGTCCAAAGCAAATCTTGTTTCCTGGGTCCTTGAAGCAGAGAATCTGAACCAACAGTAAAAGCCTGTTCATGGTATAATCCTATATTTTGGTATGTGAATGTGCTTTGTTGCATATCATCACAGCCATGACAAAAGTAAAAAGGATACTCCCCATTGCTGAATTGAAATGTTCATTATCTTGTGTAATAATGTGCTAATGATTCAAATTAAGGTTGTAATTCTTTAAACATATTTTATTGGACATTATAGTACATATGTTAACCGTAATAATTGATAACAATTGGGGAAAAAGGACAAGGCCCTAATATGTAAATCCCTCTTCCTGGAAAGGACAAAGGAACAGGATAATACCAGACACACAGATACACGCAAAAGATGACAAACACTTGGGCGACACATACAGCAGGGCAAAATGTTTACCACCAAAGTGTTGAATTAGACTGACCATAGATTTTAAATGATAGATGCTAATACAATATACAGAATTGGCCAAGACCTATTGTGTTTAAAAGATTCATCCTGGTAATATATTTTTGCACTGTTAAGAAAATGTCAACATTTTGCTGAAATGAAGCTTCACGAGAGTGATGGTACTGTCATGAGAGTGATGGTACTGTCATGAGAGCGATGGTACTGTCATGAGAGCGATGATACTGTCATGAGAGCGAAGGTACTGTCATGAGAGCGATGGTACTGTCATGAGAGTGATGGTACTGTCATGAGAGCGATGGTACTGTCATGAGAGCGATGGTACTGTCATGAGAGCGATGGTACTGTCATGAGAGTGATGGTACTGTCATGAGAGCGATGGTACTGTCATGAGAGCGATGATACTGTCATGAGAGCGAAGGTACTGTCATGAGAGCGATGGTACTGTCATGAGAGTGATGGTACTGTCATGAGAGTGATGGTACTGTCATGAGAGTGATGGTACTGTCATGAGAGCGATGGTACTGTCATGAGAGCAATGGTACTGTCATGAGAGTGATGGTACTGTTTGTGTGGTAAATGGTGCAAGACGGGAAGTGGAGTCAGTTTGTAATTAAAGTTAGGCATGCGTGACATGTTCATATAAGTGCTAATTACAGCTTAAGTCGTTTTCTCATTAGCGTTAAACATATAATGGTTAAAAGATTCATATTCCTCATGGAGATACCTCTCAGTCAAATACCAGCAAGCCTCGTCTAAAGCAAAAAGTTGCTGACTCAGTCTTAAATCAGTGCTTTAAGGGTCAAGTTTGAGGTTCAGTCTGAAGCTTTCCTCAGTACCATCTGGTGCATCATAATGTGGCCAAAGTTCATGGTAGCAAAAGGTTAATCTTGACCATTCATTGTTCATGTGGAAGTACAGGCATACTGGTACTTAGACGATACAGGCATACTGGTACTAAGATGATACAGGCATACTGGTACTTAGATGATACAGGCATACTGGTACTAAGATGATACAGGCACACTGGTACTAAAATGATACATGCATACTGGTACTAAGATGATACAGGCATACTGGTACTAAGATGATACAGGCATACTGGTACTTAGACGATACAGGCATACTGGTACTAAGACGATACAGGTATACTGGTACTTAGATGAAAAGTCTGTCTTTTTCAGAATTTGAATCTGGAAACTATGATTCAAATGAGCATTATTTGTGATTAGCACTGCAGCGGTGAATGGTAGTAGATTATGATGGAATAAGTCTACATTTCTATCATGATGTTACCCCGTAACCAAGTAAAGGACCGTCCAATAGGAACACAGTATTGCCAGGTCGTAATACCAGTACAATGACCTCCCAGGATTATTACAACTTCCCAAACTATTTGTTCAAATAGAGTAATGACAGCTTTTATTTTTTTAAATTGGGCTTTATTCATGTAAAAATTATAAAATAAGCATAAACTTATAATCTTTGCAAAGTGTTTTGCATATATGGGGGTCTATGTCAGTTTCTGTCAACATGGCTACCGAGAGGTTTCTACTGGCCCTGGGTCCTCCCCACTATCAAGTTGGCCAAATTCTGCATTTTAAGGGGAGCGATTACATTATCTCCATAATCAATGAATTGGAATTTGACAACTACCAATCAATGAATCTCAAAAACAGGACAGTCCATGGTTTTACTACTACTAGGCCTACTGCATGCTGATGGCGATTCTATGGCCGAGTGGCCAAGCATGGCCGACATGGCAAGTGACACTGCTCCTATGAATCCATCTGCCCCTCCATCCATACAGGTGGAACGATTTAAACGTCCAAGTGACTAAGAATTGAACAATAGTGCTGGACAATGTACAGCAAAGTCTACCGATAGGCAAACTGCTTGGGGAGTAAAGCAGTCCACTTCCATGTTTACATGCTTGCCCGTCATCTGTGTGAAAATGTCAATAATTCCATAGCCTTGACCTTGTAAATAGTGTTCAAAAGTCATATTATGGTCATGTTCTCCTTTCAATCTTGTTCACAATGAAATGTTCCAGTGCTCCTTGTAGACATCCCTTTACTCTCTGCTCATGATAAAGTGCTATAGTGACGAAGTACATCCTTAACGTTTACATGTCCCATGTGAAATCGACGCGATCCAGGAGCTATGAAAAGTAACTTTGCCATGCACCGCGTCCTTGTTTAATATCCGAGGCAGTTCTTTTGAAAATAGCTGCTAGATGGCAATTATCTTCATCTACAGACTGATGGACCTGGACCTGATGTTGATCTTTGTTGTGCCAGTATGATTTTTTTAGTCTTTTAGGAGGTTCATCATGATAGAAAAGTGATTAAAACCTTTAACTCAGGGGTTTGTGCCGTTACCCTGAATCGGCCACCAGCACAACACCTGAGCTGAAGGCGAGGGTGTTGTGCTGGTGGCTGATTCAGTGTACAGGCACAAACCCCTCATTGGCGGTATTAATACCTTAAGCACACCCCAGTCATGGAATGGTATCCTTACATGTATTGTATTTGTGACTTTTTGTCCAGAAACAATTACAAATAGTCATTACCCATTTCCGCAGTCTGAACTCTAATCTCTATAAGCTAACCTGTCCCTGTCTTACCTATATACATATGGAAGTACTATTGTCCACATTGCACATGTTCTTCTGTAGAATTTTGACATAGGCTGTATTAGCCCAAATAAATTAAAGAGTCTTCAGCAGGTAACTATAATCAGAACATGTTTCAGAGCCTATACCCGTACATGTCTCTCTGAGTTGCTGCTCCTTGTCTAAGCTTGATATTAAGCAGAGACAACCCACATAATAATGAATAAATATGGACGTGGCATTGTCATAATGGGGCTGTCATTTTATTAATCATCACACCATCAATATCTAGCATCTGTATAATTACCTCTCAACTCGGAACTTGTAGGATTATTATTTTTACATTATCCAGCACTTGTAGTTTGTTAATCACATTAAGACCAATGATAGCTTGTCTAGCTTTTCTATTTTGTACCAATAAACAAACTTACAATTAATGTGTCTTCGTTTTTGGTTTCTAAACTGTGTTAGTGGTGTGTCTGTATGCATAATGGAGATGTGAGATGATTTATTGTCATACATTATCGTCTTAAATATATGTACATAATAGATATGTATACTATGAAATATACACATGTTGTGACAGACTCGCATTTAGCATATGTCCATCACAAATGTATATGTGAAGATAATTTGGAAACACACCCAGTGTGATAACATTACATACTGGAGGATCTGCAGTTTAGCGTGGTCTCAACTGTGGCCACAAATGATGACCTCTTCAGTAGCTGTGCTCTCCAATAGTAATTTTTCTTGACAGTGGGACAGTAGATAGATAGATGGATGGATGGACAGACAGACAGACCTTATAGACGATATAAACGTGATAAGCTTAAGCTTATCTGCCCCAGAGTCTTCTGGTATGCACCATGCTCTCAACCATTTACACCCAAACTTTCTTTTCACAGACTGGGCTATATTATGAGACATTATATTATCACTTATCACATCATATTTATGTTTTATATTATGCCCTAACAATAAGAAAATAGAGATATTTGATCGAGTTGTTTATTCATCATATTAAGCCTATGGGAGACAAGTGGCATCTGTATATATGGCTGACCACATCATCCACATAGTTGACATTGAATCACTGTCAACAAGATCGACAGTGCCACAATGTCACCTTATTTTGTATGGGATTACAGCTGTTGATTAAAAAGTCCTTACTGCTGTAATCCTCAAGTTTAACTCATTCCACCCTGGGAGAAGACCCAGTCAACAGCTTTCTTTGGTGCGCTGTGGGCGCAATGCACCCAGAGCGTGCCAGGGAAAGCTGTTGACCATGGGCATATAATTTGGAATTATTTTCAGTGCTAGTTCCATCCAAAATTTTTGAAAAATAATCCCTTAGTTAGTAAAATACAATTAGTAGACGACATTTAGATATTAGTGTGAAAAAGCTTCATTAGGGTGGACTGAGTTAATGTCCATCCCAAGGTTCTGTGAGGGCACTATATATTAAGTCTTTTAGTGCCAATCATGTTTAAAGTAGATCTACTTAAGGGAGATAAGTCTGAGTTATCTTTAGGATCCAAAGATTCATATTCCGTGTAAAAAGACCTTTCGTTCAAGTACCAGTATGCTCACAGTTCCAGAGATAATTTACTCTTGGTTAACAGCTTTTCTCGGCGAGCATTGGGCGCAATATGCGCCGAGAAAAGCTGTTAACCTGAGGTATTATCTCTAGTTACACTTTAACATGTTTTCTGTAGCATTGGTGCCCCATCAAAGTGATATCAAACTACAATGTATGAGGCACTCTGATGCCTCATTAGTATAATACCTGACTGTGAGGCACTATGATTGGGCATCATAGACTGAGAAAAACTGAGGCACTAGGATGCTTATCAATATATCAAACTATGATGCCCCATCAATATGATACCAAACTATGAGGTATTATGATGTCCCATTAATATATAAAATTATGAGGCACTATGATGCTTGAATAATGATACCAAACTATAAGGCACTATGATGCCCCATCAATATATCAAGCTATGATGCCTGGGCATCAATATGATACCAAACTATAAGGCACTATGATGCCCCATAACATTATACCAAACTATGAGGCACTCTAATGCCCCATCAATAAATCAAACTGAGGCACTATGATGCCCCACCTATATGATACCAAACTATATGATGCCCCATCAATATGATACCAAACTGAGGTACTGCAATGCCCCATTACTATATCAAACTATGAAGCACTATGATGCCCCATCAATATGATATCAAAGTGTGAGGCACTGATGCTCCATGAATATATCAATGAAGTGCTATGATGCCCCATCAATATATCAAACTATGAGGCACTGCGATGCCGCATAAATATGATGTCAAACTATGAGGCACTATGATACCACGTAAATATGATGTTAAACTATGAGGCACTATGATTCCACATCAATATGATGTCAAACTATGAGGCACTATGATGCCACATCAATATGATGTTAAACTACGAGGCACTATGATGCCACATCAATATGATGTCAAACTATGAGGCACTATGATGCCACATCAATATGATGTTAAACTATGAGGCACTATGATACCACACAAATATGATGTCAAACTATGAGGCACTATGATGCCGCATCAATATGATGTCAAACTGTGATGCTGCATCAATGATACCAGGCTGGGAGGCAATATGATGCCCCATCAATATGTTACATACCAGACTGTAAGGCACTATGATGCCCATCAATATACCGAACCGTGACTATTACATCCCATCAATATCAGGGACCACAGTGCTATTAGCCAAATGCTAATGTTTCATTTATTTGGCTAAAGAAATTTGCAAATGCCTAATTTAACATGAATTATATAAGAGTTAGGTCAAATTCTTCAGTGATTGCTTTTTTATTCCTCAATTGGCTACAAATTTTGAAGGTCTAGACTTTGTCCTGAATATAATACCAAAATGTCATACCCTAGAATTGCCATGATCTCCTTGGGTAAAAAAAACTATAAAATGTATGCAAGACAAACATGTCTTTCTTAAGTGATGATCATTGTTTTCATGATGTGTAGACTTTGGTAAACAATCTGATGTGAGGCAGGGTAATGTTAGTACTCCGCAGAACTCCCGTGGCCTACATCCCCATGAAGTTACATCTTAATGATGTTGCATCTTTCAACAAAATAATTTTTATGCAATCATGCGAGGGTATGGAATTTTGTGTGGTAGCAAGCTGTGAGAAGTTTGGATTTTGAAGCTTGCTGGTTTATGCCAAATGCTGGGGTTTGGCTGCTTCATTATGTGGTGCATTAATGTCTGTTTGCAGGTCACCATGGCATCCCGGGGAGACACAGAAACCAGCAAATTGAAACAGAACGTGGAGGAGCAGATGGACAGACTGATGCAGCAACTGGCTGACCTAGAGGAGTGCAGGTGGGTGGGTCATGTGACAATAGAATTGACCTAGAGGAGTACAGGTGGGTGGGTCATGTGACAATAGAATTGACCTAGAGGAGTACAGGTGGGTTGGTCATGTGACAATAGAATTGATCTAGAGGAGTACAGGTGGGTTGGTCATGTGACAATCGAATTGACCTAGAGGAGTGCAGGTGGGTGGGTCATGTGACAATAGAATTGACCTTGAGTATTGCGGGTGGTGGGTCATGTGACAATAGAATTGATCTAGAGGAGTGCAGGTGGGTGGGTCATGTGGCAATAGAATTGACCTACAGGAGTGCAGGTGGGTGGGTCATGTGGCAATAGAATTGACCTACAGGAGTGCAGGTGGGTGGGTCATTTGAGAACAGAATCAGGGCTCCATAATTTCCTTTTATTTCCACTTGTCCTAGGACAAGTACCCCTATCTTTTTGCATGCTGTTACTTTCAAATTTTACTTGTACTCCATCAATACTTATTTGCACCAACCAATAGGACATGCAAATTGGAGAGTCCTGCAGAAGTGAGGAGCAGGGATTGCATCTGAGTGGGTCATGTGACACTAGAATTGACCTGTCAGGAGTAGAGGTGGGTGGGATTATCTGATACCAGAGTTGACCTGGACGAGTGCAGGTTGAGAATAAAAAATGATACCATGCAATTTGGGTCACGACAGCGGAATTGACATAAAGGAGTGCAGGTGGATGGGGTCGTGTCAGACCAGAGTGACCTAAAGGAGTGCTGGTGGATGAGGTCATGTCAGACCAGAGGGATCTAAAGTTGTGCAGGTGGATGGGGTCGTGTTAGACCAGAGTGACCTAAAGGAGTGCAGGTGGATGGGGTCGTGTCATACCAGAGTGACCTAAAGGAGTGCAGGTGGATGGGGTTGTGTCAGACCAGAGTGACCTAAAGAGTGCAGGGTCAATTGAGACCAGTTGATATGTGAGGGTACAGGTTGGTGGGATTACGTGAGGACTGGAATGGACCTAGAGGGGTGCAGGTGGGTAGTTATAGGAGACTAGAAATGGCCAGGAGGGGTGCAGGTGGGTAGTTATAGGAGACCAGAAATGGCCAGGAGGGGTGCAGGTGGGTAGTTATAGGAGACTAGAAATGGCCAGGAGGGGTGCAGGTGGGTAGCTATAGGAGACTAGAAATGGCCAGGAGGGGTGCAGGTGGGTAGCTATAGGAGACAAGAAATGGCCAGGAGGGGTGCAGGTGGGTAGTTATAGGAGACTAGAAATGGCCAGGAGGGGTGCAGGTGGGTAGTTATAGGAGGCTAGAGATGGCCAGGAGGGGTGCAGGTGGGTAGTTTTAGGAGACTAGAAATGGCCAGGAGGGGTGCAGGTGGGTAGTTATAGGAGGCTAGAGATGGCCAGGAGGGGTGCAGGTGGGTAGCTATAGGAGACTAGAAATGGCCAGGAGGGGTGCAGGTGCTTGGAGGTAGTCTCGTATCAACAACCAAGTTTCACTCTGCCAGTTATTGGTATGAAAATGAGTCCTATCTTTTCTTGTAGCTGCAACCAGGTTTCACACTACCAGTCATTGTTGTGAAAATGAGTCATATCTGGTTTGTATCTGCAACCCTTTTCAAACTGCCAGTTATTGTTATGAAAGGAGTCATATCTGGTCTCTTGTCTGCAACCATATGTCACACTGCCAGTTGTCGTTATGAAAATGAGTCATATCTGGTTTGGACATTGATCCATGCAATAATTAATGGTAAAAGCCACTTCTAAAAGTTCCTTGTGTTTGGCAAGTTTTCTTTGAAGTTTAAAAGTTTGAGAAACATACTGACAACTCCACATCCATATATGGCTGCTTTAATTTGCAGGGCGATAGTCCTGAATTATGGTTTTGATTTTTTTTTTTTTTTGATGGCTGGTCCTAATTTGAAATATGGAAACATCTATATTTGCTTTTGGCCTGGCTCACTGACTGTAATCAGTGTACTATTAGTCATGGCCTGGCTCACTGACTGTAATCAGTGTACTATTAGTCATGGCCTGGCTCACTGACTGTAATCAGTGTACTTTTAGTCATGGCCTGGCTCACTGACTGTAATCAGTGTACTATTAGTCATGGCCTGGCTCACTGACTGTAATCAGTGTACTATTTGTCATGGCCTGGCTCACTGACTGTAATCAATGTACTATTAGTCATGGCCTGGCTCACTGACTGTAATCAGTGTACTATTAGTCATGGTCTGGCTCACTGAGTGTAATCAGTGTACTATTACTCGTGGCCTGGCTCACTGACTGTAATCAGTGTACTATTAGTCATGGCCTGGCTCACTGACTGTAATCAGTGTACTATTAGTCATGGCCTGGCTCACTGAGTGTAATCAAAGTATTATAAGTCATGGCCTGGCTCACTGACTGTAATCAGTGTACTATTAGTCATGGTCTGGCTCACTGACTGTAATCAGTGTACTATTAGTCATGGTCTTTTTGATCATCTGCCCAGATGTGAAGATTTGTTAATTATAGACAACAGATGTAGCAAAACATGTACCTGTTGATTTTATTGCTCTAAGTAACTGTTTCATAACTTCACAAGGGTTTAGTGCACCTTGAGTGTTTCTTGCTCTAAGTTACTGTTTCATAACTTCACAAGGGCTTAGTGTACCTTGAGTGTTTATTGCTCTAAGTTACTGTTTCATAACTTCACACGTGTTTAATGCACCTTGAGTGTTTCTGCTCTAAGTTACTGTTTCATAACTTCACAAGGGCTTAGTGTACCTTGAGTGTTTTTTTTTTTTTTGCTCTAAGTTACTGTTTCATAGCTTCACAAGGGCTTAGTGTATCTTGAGTGTTTATTGCTGTAAGTTACTGTTTCATAACTTCACAAAGGCTTAGTGTTGTTTTCAGAGCATGAAAATTTAGTGGGTATTGTATTTGAAAATGCCAGTCCTTACAGCACTGAATGTCTGATACGAGACATGGGCTGCGGAGAGAGCTGTCATATTCGTAAAGCATATGCATATATACACATTATAGACATTACAGTGTGTATCATGCTGTAATAATTAACCAGTATTAATTTAATTTCTCCCTTAACCAGCTAAAACCAGCCATAACTGGCCACTGGTCAGGTGTCGTGTGCTTCAATGTTTTTGGACAGATTTCATCAGCAATGCAAAGTAATTTGGATGAAAATTGTGGATCAGACTTATCAAGATAACACGCCCCGTGTCAACAGTTTTCCTTGATGTATGTTTGGTATTTAGCACCCAGTCCATGCTGCAGAAAGCTGTTAACACAGGCATAATTCAAGAGTAAAGGGGTAATTGCTATATCTCCAAATACAAAATTGTAAGAATGAATACAAATGACCAAGTACAGGCACCTGAAAGTTTATCTAACTGAATTTCCATAAACAGAGAGGACTTGGACGCAGATGAGTACGAAGAAACCAAACATGAAACAGTGGAGCAACTGAAAGAGTTCAACGAGTCACTGAACAGGATGAAGGCAGGCAACCTGAGCCTGGTCAACGAACTGAACAGTATACAGCTGGTGAGTGAGAGGTTGCCATAACAGTATACAGCTGGTGAGTGAGAGGTTGCCATAACAGTATACAGCTGGTGAGTGAGAGATTGCCATAACAATATACAGCTGGTGAGTGAGAGGTTGCCATAACAGTATACAGCTGGTGAGTGAGAGGTTGCCATAACAATATACAGCTGGTGAGTGAGAGGTTGCCATAACAATATACAGCTGGTGAGTGAGAGGTTGCCATAACAGTATACAGCTGGTGAGTGAGAGGTTGCCATAACAATATACGACTGGTGAGTGAGAGGTTGCCATAACAATATACAGCTGGTGAGTGAGAGGTTGCCATAACAAT
This sequence comes from Hermodice carunculata, assembly GCA_964020975.1. Taxonomy (NCBI): domain Eukaryota; kingdom Metazoa; phylum Annelida; class Polychaeta; order Eunicida; family Amphinomidae; genus Hermodice; species Hermodice carunculata. The sequence continues at coordinate 1,714,927 of OZ026626.1, read as the reverse complement.
ATACAGCTGGTGAGTGAGAGGTTGCCATAACAATATACAGCTGGTGAGTGAGAGGTTGCCATAACAGTATACAGCTGGTGAGTGAGAGGTTGCCATAACAATATACAGCTGGTGAGTGAGAGGTTGCCATAACAGTATACAGCTGGTGAGTGAGAGGTTGCCATAACAATATACAGCTGGTGAGTGAGAGGTTGCCATAACAATATACAGCTGGTGAGTGAGAGGTTGCCATAACAATATACAGCTGGTGAGTGAGAGGTTGCCATAACAATATACAGCTGGTGAGTGAGAGGTTGCCATAACAATATACAGCTGGTGAGTGAGAGGTTGCCATAACAATATACAGCTGGTGAGTGAGAGGTTGCCATAACAGTATACAGCTGGTGAGTGAGAGGTTGCCATAACAATATACAGCTGGTGAGTGAGTATACATGACTCAACATAATGTACCTACCTGGTGAGTGAGACATTGATATAACAGTATAAACTGATGAGTTAACATCCTTGACTCAATGGTGTGTACCTGGTGAGTGAGAGGTTGACATAGCAGTAGACAACTGGTGAGTGAGCATACAGGGCTCAACAGTATGCAACCGGTGAATGAGAGGTTAACATAACATAGTACAGTATACAACTGGTTAGTGAGAAGTTTACATAACAGTATACAACTGGTGAGTGAGTGCTGACTCATCAGTATATAACTTGTGAGTGAGCAGACTCAATAGTTTACAACTCTTCAGTGTGTCTTAGTTCAACAATATATAACTGGTGAGTGAGCATGACTCAACAGCTTAAAACTAGTGAGTGAACACTTGACTCACAAGCTTCAGCTGAAGAGGGAGCAGCTAGTTCAGCTGTATGCTAATTGCGAGTGAACAGGGGACACAACAGTTTACAACTAGTCCATGACAGGTTGACTGAATAGTGTACAACTAGCTGATGCATGAGAGGTTGACTGGCATGTGAATGAGAGAGTGTCCTGAGCTGTCCCTGGCTGCAGTAAGCACTGTAGACATTGGTCTACCCTTGCTGGAGTAAGCGCTGTAGATGTAGATCTATCTGCCTAGAGTAACCATTGTAGATATAGGTCTTTCTGCTTAGAGTAACCATCTGCCTAGAGTAACCATTGTGGATATAGGTCTATCTGCGTAGAGTAACCATTGTGGATATAGGTCTATCTGCCTAGAGTAACCATTGTAGATATAGGTCTATCTGCCTAGAGTAACCATTGTGGATATAGATCTATCTGCTTAGAGTAACCACTGTATATATAGGTCAACTTGCCTACAGTAACCATTATAGATATAGGTCTATCTGGCTACAGTAACAACATATATTGTGTATACATATTTCTATCGAGATCTTGTCATGCATACATTCCCACCTTTGAAATAGTGTATTTACTGTAATGACTACAGTCATTTGGAAATGAGACTTCTGATGAACAACGTTATAAATGAGGCAAGGGGGTCATGGATCGAGCAATCTCTGATTGCATGTTAATTATATAATAAGTTTATATGGTTGTAATATGTTTACTGGCACCATGTTTATTTAAGTGCTTAATGTATACTTTTGTAATTATATGTTTACTGTAGTGACTACAGTCATTTGGAAATGAGACTTCTGATGAACAACGTTATAAATAAGGCAAGGGGGTCATGGATCGAGCAATCTCTGATTGCATTTTAATTATATAATAAATTTATATGGTTGTAATATGTTAACTGGCACCATGTTTATTTAAGTGCTTAATTTATACTTTTGTAATATGTTTACTGTAGGCCATCCGTGCTGCTATAAGTGAAGCATTTAAAACTCCTGAGGTAATTAAACTATTTGCAAAGAAACAACCAGGACAACTACGTCAGAGGCTAGCAGAGGTGAGTACAGTATGAAAAATTGCAACAGACCACTAGCAGAGGTGACACACTGTGGTAGATTACGTGACAAAACTGGTCGCGGTGGCACATTGTGGTAGATCATGTGACAAGACTAGCAGAGGTGACATACTGTGGTAGATTACGTGACAAGACTGGCAGCGGTGGCACACTGTGGTAGATTATGTGACAACACTAGCAGAGGTGGCACACTGTGGTAGATTATATGACAAGACTGGCAGAGGTGGCACACTGTGGTAGATTATGTGACAAGACTGGCAGAAGTGACATACTGTGGTAGATTATGTGACAAGACTGGCAGAGGTGGCACACTGTGGTAGATTACATGACAAGACTGGCAGAGGTGACATACTGTGGTAGATTACGTGACAAGACTGGCAGAGGTGACATACTGTGGTAGATTACTTGACAGGACTAGCAGAGGTAATACATTGTGACAGACATGGGGCAAGATTAGCAGAGGTAATACATTGTGACAGATATGGGGCAAGATTAGCAGAGGTAATACATTGTGACAAATATGGGGCAAGATTAGCAGAGGTAATACATTGTGACAGATATGGGGCAAGATTAGCAGAGGTAATACATTGTGACAGATATGGGGCAAGATGAGCAGAGGTAATACATTGTGACAGATATGGGGCAAGATTAGCAGAGGTAATACATTGTGACAGATATGGGGCAAGATGAGCAGAGGTAATGCATTGTGACAGATATGGGGCAAGATTAGCAGAGGTAATACATTGTGACAGATATGGGGCAAGATTAGCAGAGGTTATACATTGTGACAGATATGGGGCAAGATTAGCAGAGGTAATACATTGTGACAGATATGGGGCAAGATTAGCAGAGGTAATACATTGTGACAGATATGGGGCAAGATTAGCAGAGGTAATACATTGTGACAGATATGGGGCAAGATTAGCAGAGGTAATACATTGTGACAGATATGGGGCAAGATTAGCAGAGGTAATACATTGTGACAGATATGGGGCAAGATGAGGAGAGATAATACACTGTGAAAGAGCACATGACAAGAGACTGTGACAGATCATGTGACAAGAAACCAACAGAGGTAATACACTGTGACAGATCATTTGAGAAGATTAGCAGAGTCAATACACTGTGACTGATCATGTGACAAGAGCCAAGCAGAGGCACTGTACTCTAACTAATCATATGACGGGAGACCTGTTGAGATAAAGACACTGTGGCAGATCATATTACAAGAGACTGGTAGAAGTGAGTATTTTATCAAAGGTTATATAACAGGATTCTAGCAGATGTAATACATGGCCATATCCTGTTACAGGAGACAAGCAAATATAATACACTGTGACAGATCATGTACAAGAGAGAAGCAAAGGTAATACACTGTGACATCATGTTACAAGAGACAAGCAGAGGTAATGCACCTTGACATCATGTTACAAGAGACAAGCAGAGGTAATGCACCTTGACATCATGTTACAAGAGACAAGCAGAGGTAATGCACTGTGACATCATGCTACAAGAGAGAGATAATACACTGTGACATAAACAGATAATACACTGTGACATCATATTACAAGAGACAAACAGAGATAATACACTTTGACATCATGTTACAAGAGACAAACAGAGATAATACACTGTGATATGTTACAGGAAACAAGCACATGTAATACCAGGGTTCGAAATTAGCAGGTGTCTAAGTACCCTGGACAACTTGATTTCCTTAGCTGGTTTCCCATGGGGCAACTCTATATCTTCAGCACAACATATCATTTGCAACAATAGTGGAAAAATTAAATACAGTTTGTAAAATCTTCTTTTTGGTGCAGAAACACTGTTTTCATAGTGGTGACAAATGTAACTCCTGTTCATCTATACACGGTATAAGATTGCAACATTTTAAATATCAGTGTCTTTTAACAAGCTAACTAGTAACTACAATTCTCATGTGGTGGGAAACTGGGCAACTTTCTGGAGGCTTGGGCAACTTGTAAAAGTGCTGTGGTTGCCCAGGAGAAACTTGAAAAAATAGTTAATTTCCATATCCATGAATACACTGACAGATTATGTTACAAGAGACAAATAGATGTTAGAGACTGTGACAGATACACATAAGAGACAAGTACAGGTAATGCACTGTGACTGATCACATGACAAGACAAACAGAGCTAATGTATGTGACAGATACATGTGATAAGAGACAGGTAATACACTGTGACAGATACACGTGATAGGTAGCAAACAGACGTATAATGTACAGATCACATGAGATGAGAGCAGCAGAACCAGAAGTGATGGGGTCAGCAGAAAGCCAAAGCTGGCCAGGGTAGTACTGAGACAGGCAGATCAGGGCCAAAGCTAGCCTGGGTAGTACTGAGACAGGCAGATCAGGGCCAAAGCTAGCCTGGGTAGTACTGAGACAGGCAGATCAGGACCAAAGCTGGCCAGGGTAGTACTGAGACAGGCAGATCAGGGCCAAAGCTGGCCTGGGTAGTGCGGAGACAGGCAGATCAGGGCCAAAGCTGGCCAGGGTAGTACTGAGACAAGCAGATCAGGGCCAAAGCTGGCCTGGGTAGTACTGAGACAGGCAGATCAGGGCCAAAGCTAGCCTGGGTAGTGCGGAGACAGGCAGATCAGGGCCAAAGCTGGCCAGGGTAGTACTGAGACAGGCAGATCAGGGCCAAAGCTGGCCTGGGTAGTACTGAGACAGGCAGATCAGGGCCAAAGCTGGCCAGGGTAGTACTGAGACAGGCAGATCAGGGCCAAAGCTGGCCTGGGTAGTGCGGAGACAGGCAGATCAGGGCCAAGGCTCACCGGGGTAGTTCTGAGACAGGCAGTTCAGGCCCAAGGCTGGCCGGGGTAGTACTGAGACAGGCAGTTCAGGGGGTAGTACTGAGACAGGCAGATCAGGGCCAAAGCTGGCCAGGGTAGTACTGAGACAGGCAGATCAGGGCCAAAGCTGGCCTGGGTAGTACGGAGACAGGCAGATCAGGGCCAAAGCTGGCCTGAGTAGTACTGAGACAGGCAGTTTGGGGCCAAAGCTGGCCTTGGTAGTACTTAGACAGGCACATCAGGGCCAAAGCTGGCCGAGGTAGTACTGAGACAGGCAGATCAGGGCCAAGGCTCACCGGGGTAGTTCTGAGACAGTCAGTTCAGGCCCAAGGCTTGCCGGGGTAGTACTGAGACAGGCAGACAGGGGGTAGTACTAAGACAGGCATTTCAGGCCCAAGGCTGGCCTTGGTAGTACTTAGACAGGCACATCAGGGCCAAAGCTGGCCGAGGTAGTACTGAGACAGGCAGATCAGGGCCAAGGCTCACCGGGGTAGTTCTGAGACAGTCAGTTCAGGCCCAAGGCTTGCCGGGGTAATACTGAGACGGGCAGTTCAGGGGGTAGTACTAAGACAGGCATTTCAGGCCCAAGGCTGGCCTTGGTAGTACTTAGACAGGCACATCAGGGCCAAAGCTGGCCGAGGTAGTACTGAGACAGGCAGATCAGGGCCAAGGCTCACCGGGGTAGTTCTGAGACAGTCAGTTCAGGCCCAAGGCTTGCCGGGGTAATACTGAGACGGGCAGTTCAGGGGGTAGTACTGAGACAGGCAGTTCAGAGCCAAGGCTGGCCGGGGTAGTACTGAGACAGGGTAGTACTGAGACAGTTCATAGCACAAGTGATCCACACCTCTAGAGAGAAGGACTGTTGGAATATCCTTGGTACCCTCAGTGGTCATGTTTGACCTTTTCCAACTCCAACTCCAAAATGGCCAGATGTTAAATGGTGTCTGTTTCAATGTTTTTACTCAGCTGCTGTGATCACAACATTTTGTTGAGGACCTAGGCACGATAGAGCAGAAACGTTCCTTGGTGCCAGGTGCCCACTACACCTCAACATTGTCCAGGGAAAGTTCCAATTAGACAAGAACTAAGTTACCAGCCCTGATTGACAAAAAAATGTAAAATTAAGATAAATATATATCTAAACAAAACTGAGTATGATAATTATAATATTTACATGTCCCTATTGCTCCGGTTGAAGGTGTATGAAGAAAGAAAGTTTGATAGATGATAATGTTTACGTGATGATCAGTTTGATAGATAATAATGTTTACATGATGATCAGTTTGATAGATAATAGTGTTTACGTGATGATCTGTTTGATAGATAATAATGTTTACGTGATGATCTGTTTGATAGATAATAATGTTTACGTGATGATCAGTTCGATAGATAATAATGTTTATGTGATGATCTGTTTGATAGATAAATTATGTTTACGTGATGATCAGTTTGATAGATAATAATGTTTACGTGATGATCAGTTTGATAGATAATAATGTTTATGTGATGATCTGTTTGATAGATAATAATGTTTACGTGATGATCAGTTTGATAGATAATAATGTTTACGTGATGATCTGTTTGATAGATAATAATGTTTACGTGATGATCTGTTTGATAGATAATAATGTTTACATGTTGATCTGTTAGATCTATTGACTCAGATGATCTGTTGACTTTAGTGATTTGCCAACCTGTCTAATCTATAGACTCAAATGATCTGTTAAGTAAAGTGATTTGTTGATCTGTTGACTGGTGTGAAAGAATATGAGATATGATTTGTTTTTGTCCACAATGACAAAACTATTAAAAGTGAAACACAAGATAAGGCAAACAGGTTTTGGGCTTCCATTATAAATCAGATGTGTATCAAAATAAGTTCAATTTTCAAAAAAAAAAAAAAAAAAAAAAATATGTATGCCTTGGTGAAAATTTCTAATATGTGTACACGTATGTGGATATAAGAGTTTGTCTTTTGTGGCTTCAGCTGGAGCGAGACACCAAGATTGGAAAAGTGGCCAAGGATGTTTCCACACAGCAATCAGTAGAAATTTTAACGGCACTGAAAAAATTAGGGGAACAATTAAGTGCTCAAGAGGAAGCCTTCCTGCAAGCCAACTCCAGCAGTAGTCTGAAACAGTTCGAGAAGGTGACAGGAGATATTGGTATGTACATATACACTAAGCAGCAGTTGGCAAATACATGTACACAGAATGGCTGAAGTCTCTCGTGTTTTGTCATTGATATGTCTACAAGGTGCATAAGTAAATGGTGTGAAGATAGAGATGGTAAGGTAAGAGTTAATATATTTAAGATGCAGAATTGATGAAGTAATTGAATATATTTGCACTTCTTACATATGATCACGAAGTATCGTGTGTGAAATTCTCAAATTGAGTTTCTGCAGAAGTGACCAGTGTGAATATAAATCTGCTACACTGGGCACTTTTTTTAAAAATAAAAAAAAAAGGTAATCAGTCCCTGTATTTGGATTGTTTTCTTCTCAAACTGTCATTTTTGCACCAGCTTAGCTTAGCCAGATTCTTCACCCCACACAATATAATTTCCTTACCACATCAAACAGTGCAGGGTTGGCCAGCCAGCCAGTATGTATATTCAAAGCATAACAGTTTTCTATTGTAACATTGATTCCCTTGACAACTTTGTGGACTAACATCAGGATTAAGTTATCAAAGGGGAAAGACTTAAGCCGACTTGTCTGAATAAGTGTAAGGTAGAGTGCCACCTGAGTGATTTGCTCAAAGGTTACAGTGAAATACTTGGATGTTCATCATTTTAACCTAGGAGATGAGAACTGTTCTTCATATGTACAACTGTTGTGTGTGGACAGCATCAGATCAGTTCAGTTTGTACTCCTGCCAGTCAAGCTAACAGCTAGGAGTTCTCCAGTGAACATGTCACAATGAAACCCATAACATTTCTGACACTTAGTATTTAAAGCCAGCAGAAACACTTAAAGAACTTGAGAGTAAATCACAGAGACAAATTGTTGCAGAGTATGGCATATCAAAAGGAGCTGTGGGCAACATGTCTATCTATGCACGGTGGTCAACCCTCTTTACAGTGGGCACCTCCCTACAATGGGCAGTTTGCTCTGGTCCCAAGGGTGCCCACTGTATAGAGATTTTACTGTAGTTGCAAACTTTACCAAATTTAGATAAAAAGGAAGTTACACAGATGTGATAGTTGTGTCGGAGTTGCTCAAGTGGAAAAAGATTCACATCTGATGATGGGAAGGTTTCTCTTGTGGTGGAGCTGTTCTAAGACCACGCCTGAGAGCCAATTTCTCTCTTACTAATTTATGTCATTAAAATAATGTCAATTTAAATTTTACTCTCTTTTCTGAAAAAATTGAGCTGAAGAAAATAGCTACAAAGTTCATGTTGTGTGTGTCTTTTTTTACCATGTGGTAGATTTCTGTACCGACAGCCAATCATTGCTCGTGTTCTTTCTGTGGTTACAGGAGGCAGCGAAGTATTACAAGTAGCAGGGTCACAAGTACAACAGGCCAGCAAGTAAACACTTGACCCTGTTTCCATGACAACAGTGTAACTCATCTGAAGGGCAGCCAATCAAACTGTTTATTATTGGACATGTCAATAAAACAAAATGTCCGTCAACCAACAGGAAGGAGCCTGAGAGCAATCATCAGGAGTCATGTGACCAGTATGTTAATTAGGTCCCTACAACATGTGGTAGGCTAACTGTACAACATGTACATGTAACAGTCCCAAGGGTGAGTCTGTGAGTAACATCACGGCCTGTCATAGCCTGCAGGGACAACTTCACATATACAGATCAAGCAAGCTAATCAGAATTATTGCTATGTTCAACAAGGCAAGTGCCTTGGAGGTAAATGTGCCAGTTTGTCACACTGTCAAAGTCGAACCAATTACGCTCAATTACTGGGTTCATCAAAGACTGAATTAAATAACTGCTAGGTGGCAGCACCGACTGTCACCTTTCATGTTGCATTGTGCGGACGTCAAGTGCCAGGCCTGGTGTGCCTGGTGCATGTACCTCCCTCAGTCTCTTCCTCTATTCGGCTCTAGTTTTACGAGTCATACCAATTGGGGGTGAGGGGTGGAGTGTGGGGTGTGGGGTGTGGGGTGCTAACAGCATGTATGAGCTGAGACTGGTGTTTGGCTTGGACCAATCAAGATTGCAGATTTTTTATCTAGAAATAAAGAGGAGGCTTGAGGACTAAATGCATAGACATGATATACAATGTATACCATAATGGATTTTACAGGATTTGCTGATTTTAATTTTCCAGTATCTTATAGACTTTATCATATACAAAGTTCTTCATTGTATATGTGCATAACATTGAAGATTGAATAAAATGATGCTCAGACCTACATGTGTATTTTATGTGAACAATCTGACCAAATGAAATGATCCAGTATAAACGAAATTTAGTGGGTGTTTCACCAAATTAGTGGTTGTCTATTGATAAGGACTTGTTTCTGAAATAAGCTCATCAATTTGCAAGAAATCTTGCCAACTTGAACATTTGAAACTATGTTGCATGCACAAACTGGTCTACTGTGGTGCCTTGACAAGAGGCAGTCCCCTCCACAGAGACAGTCCCCTCCACAGAGACAGTCTCCTCCACAGAGGCCAGGTCTCCAGGCAGCAAATATGCTACCTGAATGTTATTTCCTGTCTCAAGAGAGACAATTTTTGGTACACTTGGGGTTGACTTATAAGAGGGGGACCACTGTACATGTAAATTTTTAGCTCAGCTGACTTGATAGTAAGCTGAGCTTGTAGGGTGAGTCTGCATCTGGTAATATGTTTATTTGTCATCTGTCCAAAACTAGGTTTTCTTCTCCGAAACTGTTAACCAGATCCACGTCACAGATGTCTCTTGATGGACTGTCATCGGTGAACTTCACTTCACTTATTTCAACTTGTAACACTTACCTACTGTCACAAAGTTACTTCACTTATTTCAACTTGTAACACTTACCTACTGTCACAAAGTTTCATTTGCCATAACTTCCGTCTAAAATAAACATATCCATATAATTTTTGCAAAATGTTTTTATCTAAAGTCAAATTATATTCTGATAAAATTTTAAGCTATTCTGTTCCGTCATTCTGGAGAAGCCAAAAAAAAGCCTTAACACACAAAATTAATAAAAAAAGAAAAAAAAGGAAAAAAAATGCAGTGCAACATGGTGCCCAAAATAAGTACTAGGTAACCCCAGGTGACTCTAGATGTAATATGAATTAGCCAAGTAGCTCTTGAGATGAAAACATTTTTAATTTTTTCCAAAAAAAAATCAAAATCATAAAAAATAGAAAAAATGATTGCATCATCATCTCCTTTGCAAACTTAGAACAGGTCCACCTGGGAAACGTCCATGTGCCATGCAGCGGTTTTTTGAGAAAAGGCAAAAATGTAAAAAGTCTAACAACGGACGGGTGGACAAACGGACGAAGGATGCAAACGGATTCCAATAGCTCTGCTGACTGACAAGTCAGCAGACCTAAAACTTCATAAAATGTGCAAAAATCACTGCACGTGATCATTTGAACGAACTTCGTACAGGCCCATCCAAGGCACATCCAAGGCCCATCCAAGGCACATCCAAGGCACATGCCCACCAAGTATGACATGGAGCTACCCAGAGGTTTTAGAGAAGAAGTTGAAAATGACAGATGACCAAAAGATATGAGCTGAGCTAAAAAAATGAAATCAGTATAATTCCCCAGTATATTTCCATTTGACACCCTGTTCTGGATATGACAGATATCATAATGACTCTTCCCCTATCAATAACAATGCATGCAGCTCATTGTTCTGTTTCATAATTCTGTTGATGACACCTTTAACTAGAAAAGGCTGATTTTCCAACAAAAAATTAAAGTTCTCCCCCTGCACTCTTACAAAGCTTACAAATTTCTCTTAATAATAGCAGTGACCCACAAATACGGTACAGGTAACTTTTTCTTCAAATTTCATAACGGAAATAAATTTCCATTCCATAACTTCAATCCTTCTGCAGTAATCATATCTGTAATGATTAAGTTTCAAGTGATTAGGGGACCTTGGAAAATAGGTCAAAATCACCCATCTACACCCACAAGCTCTGACGGGAGGCTAAAAATCCATGGGTGAAAGCCAACAAGTTTTGCAAAGAGAAAACGCCCATTAAAATTTTTCAGCCCTCCTTTCTTACCAAATTTACATGTTTTAGAACATAACCTGATTAAAATATTTTGCAAAAATTTTTCTCAAACAGAATTCCATCGTTGATGTGTTGAAGAATTCACTTAAGTAACTCTGTGACCTTGGAAATGCAGTTACGGTCACTCATCTTTGAAGTTGACCAAACCCTTATATAGAACTATCATCCTGTGCAATATGAAACCCTACCTCAAAAACTTCTGGAGTTACCTTGTTTGCATCAATGTGTTAAAGAAGGATGAGGAGGCAAAGGGAGTAGAGGAGGAGAAGACCCCATTGGTACAAGACTGACATAATAACTGGAAATTCCCATGAACATCACATGGTCCAGAAACAACTGGAACATTGCAGCTTAATTGCCAACAAACTGGATACCCAGGCTTTTCACAAACATTGGTCTTGTGACCTTGCACACGAGGCAGCTCTACAATTTGCATGTCCTGTTGTCTAAGACAAGTAAAAAGTAATGCAGGACAACTAAACTTTGAAAGAAATAGCATGTAACTGATAGGAGTACTTGTCCCCAGACAAGTGGATTTCAAAGTGAATTGTAGAGCCCTGTGAGGTCAAGGTCACCACAATGTAATCGGGTCCGGAAGGAGCATGACAGGTAAAAGCTTGAGGTTGATGTAAATCAGGAGACTTTTTGCTCTCCACGATTCCAATACAAACAGACAGTTGGATCGTTTGATAGGCAGTTGGGCCCAGATGAAAAAGAATCTATCCCCCATGCCCCCCAAAATGTCACTGGCTGGGGGTAGGATAAAAACACATGTTATCTAGACACCTTTGGCTTGAAGGGGTTAACCTTTTACGTAAATTCACTTACTTTCAGTTATCTCAATGATATGGTGTGTTTTGCCAACTTGTCCACAGTGACACACACACACACACACCAGCTTGCACAGGTATAAAAAAGAAAAACAAACAAGAAATTAAAACTGTGACTGTCCTGTGCTCAGCTGACGTGTACAGTTGTACATATATCCTTGCCATTTTAAGATTTGTCCCAAAAAAAGAACCAAGAAATTCATAAAAAAATCCAAAAATCAATGCAGCATGACCATTTGAACAAATCTGGTAGAGACCCATCGAAGGAAATTGCCACCAAGTTTTAAGTCAGTTGAAATTTTGGAGAAGAAGTTGAAAAAAGAATTAGCATTACAATGTCCATTGCCTCACATAGTAATCAATAGGAAAGGTGCATGTACTGATAAGTACCAGAATTGGAAAAACTGTTAAAAATCAGGAATCCACAGCAGTGCCACCTCAGGAACAAGTTTGTTTGACCCTTCCACAAAGAAAATATCCAGCAAGCTTCAGCTTAACCTGAGTGATGGTTCTGGAAAAGTTGAAAATAGCAAAAAAAGACATAAAAATATGAAATAAAATTGCAGCTCCACCTGGTGAACAAACTAAGAACTAGAAGTCTCAAAGAGTGTTCCTGTGTGATATCCAAGCAATCGGGTAAGTGATTTCAGAGATTTTCTAAGATTTGCCAAAAAAAATCATAAACAAGAGGGCTGTGTGAACAGCCCGTGCCTCAGCTGATCTTGACATTCATCACACTTGCAGCTGTATGAACTTGGGAAAGGATCAAGGACACCATGTTCTGAGTAAGTCTGACCTTTATAAAAGAACACCTACATGTGCAACATCAAAGTTATAATGAAGAGTAAAATTCATGTATGTTGCACTGTGACCCCACAAACGAGGTCAAGGTCATTCATGTACTGTCTCAGCATGACCTTCATACAGAATAATTACCATGTGTAGCTAACTCAAAACAGATCTCAAGTTATCAAGTAAACAGTAAATTTCATGTCAGTTGTCCTGTGAATTAGCATTAGAATGCCCATTGACTTACATAGTAATCAATAGGAAAGCTGCATTGAACGATATGTGCCCTAATTGAAAATCCTTAAAAATCAGGAATCTAAAGCAGTGCCACCTAGTAAACAACTTTCTTTCACCCTTCCACAAGAATATTTCCATCACATTTCACCTTAATTTGAGTGACGATTCAGAGAACCAGTGAAAAATAGCAAAACCATATAAAAAATTCATTAAAAAAAGGAAAAGAAAAAATTGCAGCGCCACCTGGTGAACAAATTGGGAACTACATGTACCTGTGAGTGTCTATGTACGATATAAAAAAATTGGGTGAGCAGTTTCAGAGGTGAAGAGTTTTTAAAGGTTTGCCCCAAAAAAGAACAAAAAAATTCATAAAAATTCCAAAAATCAATAGAGCGTGGCCAAAATTATTTAAGTTATAACCATTACAACAAATTCCCATGTTAAACTTTCATATTAAAACTTTTGTAAAGATTTTTGAAAAAAAAAAACCCATAAATAAATCCAAAATTCATTGGAACATGACCAATTGGACAAACCTGGTAGACACCCACCCAAGGTACACCCCCACCAAGTTTGAAGTTAAGCTGGATGACGGTTTTGGAGAAGAAGTCGAAAATGTGAATTAGCATTAGAATGCCCATTGACTTCCATAGTAATCAATAGGAAAGCTGCATTGACCGATAAGTACCCCAATTGAAAAAAATCGTTAAAAATCAGGAATCCGCAGCATTCCCACATAGTGAACAGCCTTGTTTTGACCCTTCTACAAGGAACATATCCACCATGTTTCAGCTTAATCTGAGTGACGGTTCTGGAGAAGAAGTCGAAAATAGCTATAACACACAAAAATTCATAAAAAAAAATTAGAAAAAAATTGCAGCACCACCTGGTGAACAAATTAAGGACTAGGTGTCCCAAGGAGTGTTTCTGTGTGATATCAAAGTAATTGGGTGAGCGGTTTCAGAGAAGAAGATTTTTTAAGATTTGCCCAAAAAAGAACAAAAAAATTCATTAAAAATCCAAAAATCACTGGACTGTGACCATTTGAACAAACTTGGTAAGCATCTACCCAAGGCACATCCCCAAAAAGTTTGAAATGGATCTGGCAGACGGTTTCGGAGAAGAAGTCGAAAATGTGAATTGTTGACGGACGACGGACGAACGGACAAAGGACTATAAGATAAGCTCAGCTGACTGACAAGTCAGCTGAGCTAAAAATCATAAAAAATAAAAAAATCAATAGAGCGTGACCATTTGAAAAAACTTGGTAGAGATCCACCCATGGCACATCCCCACAAACTTTGAAGTAAACCTGGCCAAAATTATTTAAGTCATAACCATTACAAGAAATTCCCTTGTTAAACTTTCCTATGAAAACTTTTGTCAGAATTTTTGAAAAAAATCATAAAAAATCCAAAATTCATTGGAACATGACCATTGGAACTAACCTGGTAGACACCCACCCAAGGTACATCCCCACCAAGTTTGAAGTAAATCTGGATGATGGTTTTGGAGAAGAAGTTGAAAATGTGAATTAGCATCAGAATGCTCATTGACTTCCATAGTAATCAGTGGAAAAGCTGCATTGACCAATAAGTACCTGAATTGAAAAAAAATCGTTAAGAATCAGGAATCCTCAGCTTTGCCTCCTAGTGAACAACTTTGTTTGACCCTTCCACAAGGGAACATATCCACCATGTTTCAGCTTAAACTGAGTGACGGTTCTGGAGAAGAAGTCGAAAATAGCTACAACACACAAAAGTTCATTTAAAAAATTTGGAAAAAAATTGCAGCGCCACCTGGTGAACAAGTTAAGAACTAGGAGTCCCAGCAAGTATTCCTGTGTGATATGAAAGCAATTGGGTGAGCGGTTTCGGAGAAAAATTTTTTTTAAGATTTGTCCAAAAAAAGAACAAAAAAATTCATTAAAATTACAATAACCACTGGAGCATGACCATTTGAACAAACCTGGTAGAAACCCACCCAAGGTACATTGCCATCAAGTTTGAAGTTAATCTGGATGACGGTTTTGGAGAAGAAGTCGAAAATGTGAATTAGCATTAGAATGCCCATTGACTTCCATAGTAATCAATAGGAAAGCTGCATTGACCGATAAGTACCCGTATTGAAATAAATCGTTAAAAATTAGGAATCCACAGAATTCCCACATAGCTAACAACTTTGTTTGACCCTTCTACAAGGAACATATCCACCATGTTTCAGCTTAATATGAGAGGTGGTTCTGGAGAAGAAGTCGAAAATAAATAAAACACACAAAAATTCATAAAAAATTAGAAAAAAAATTGCAGCGACACCTGATGAACAAACTAAGAACTAAGAGTCACAGGGAGTGTTTCTGTGTGATATCAAAGCAATTGGGTGACCGGTTTCAGAGGAGAAGATTTTTTAAGATTTGCCCAAAAAAGAACAAAAAAAATTCATAAAAATCCAAAAATCACTGGACTGTGACCATTTGAACAAACTTGGTAACACCAACCCAAGGCACATCCCCACCAAGTTTGAAGTGGATCTGGATGACGGTTTTTGAGAAGTCAAAATGTGAATTGTGAACGGACGACAGATGTACGACGGATGCCTCACCCTCCTAAAGGCTCAGCTGAATTAACAGCTGAGAGAAAACAAGAGGATCATGATGATCCTGTGCTCTGCTGACTGGAATCTGCTTTTGAAAAATAGCAATACATGCACTGTACCTGTACATAGCTATATACATGTACAGTGGTAACACTCAAGCATCGGTATTTGACAGGTACAAATTGTAAATACAACAGTGTAATACATGCACTGTATTGCCATATATATTTATAAATTGGCAGCACTCACTTACATTTGTAAAGTTTGATATCCCATAACTTCGTAAAAATTAACATGTCCACATTATTTTTGCAAACTTTCATTGTCTAAAGTCCAACTATATTCTGATAAAATTTTAAACAATTCTGTTTAGCCATTCTGGAGAAGTCGAAAATAGCCTTAACACTCAAAAATTCATGAAAAATCACAGCACCACCTGGTGGCCAACATAAGAACAAGGTGACCCTATGTGCAATATCAAAGCAACTGTCCAGGTAGTTCTCGAGGCACGGAAATTTCAATTTTTTTTTTAAATAAATTAAAAAATTCATCAAAAATATAAAAATTATTGCATCATCATCATCTCCTTTGCAAATTTGGAAGAGGTCCATATAGGCAACATCCATGTGCAAAATCAAGAAAATTCCATGCAGCTTTTTTTTAGAAGAAGTTAAAAATGTAAATACAATAGTACAATATATGCACTGAATTGCCACATTGTACATATACATGTACAGTGGCAGCACTCACTTACAGTTGCAAGGTTTTATATCCCATAACTTTGTCAAAAGTTAACACATCCACATCATTTTCACAAACTTTTATTGTCTTAAGTCCATCTATATTCTGATAAAGTTTTAAGTACTTCTGTTCAGCAGTTCTAAAGAAGTTGAAAATATCCTTAACCCACAAAAATTTATTGAAAAATTTGGATAGGGGCAATTAAAATTTTAAAAGCCCCTTATCTTCAAGACTATTGCCGATATAAAAAATTGCAGTGCCGCCTGGTGGCCAAAATAAGAACTAATTGACCCCAGGTGATCCTATGTGCAATACCAAAGCAATTGGCCAGATAGTTCTTCAGACAAGAAAATTTTATTTTTTTCTCAAAAAATAAATTAAAATTTATTAAAAATAGAAAAATTATTGTATCGTCATCTCCTTTGCAAACTTGGAAGAAGTCCACCTGGGCAACATCCATGTGCAATATCAAAACATGCATCCAGCTGTTTTTGAGAAGTCGACAACGTAAATACAATAGTGCAATACATGCACTGTATTGCCATATATACATTATGACAGTGGCAGCACTCACTTAGTAGCAAAGTTTGATATCCCGCAACTTTGTCAAAAATTAACATATACACATTATTTTAGCAAACTTTTATTGTCTAAGGGCCAGCTATATTCTGATAAAATTTTGAGCAATTCTGTTCTGGAGAAGAAGTCAAACATTCCATGCAGTGGTTTTTGAGAAGATGAAAATGTAAAAAGTCTAACAGCAGAGGGATGGACGACGGACGCAAACAGATTTTATAAGCTCTGCTGACTGACTAGTCAGCAGGACTTAAAATTGCAGCACCACCTGGTGAACAAATTAAGAACGATGAGTCCCTAGAAGTGTTCCTGGGTGATATGAAAGCATTTGGGTGAGCGGTTTCAGAGAAGATTTTTTAAGATTTGCCCCAAAAACATAAAATCCAAAACCACTGGAGTGTGACCATTTGAACAAACTTGGTAGAGACCCACCACAGGTGCATTGCCACTACGTTTGAAGTGAATCTGGCTGACAGTTTTAGAGAAGTTGATTGTTGATGATGGGAGACGACGCACAAAGGACCATAAGATGAGCTCTGCTACTGACAAGTCAACCAAGCTAAAAACTAGACATACCTCCAACGCAAAGCTTTGACTGAAGGGTCCGCCATTTGTTCAAATTAGGTCATGTAGACATCAAAATCTAATCAGGTCATCTTGCCAGGTAAGATAAGTACATTGCCAAATTTGAGAAAATACTGGCATTCTGCAGATATCATGGTAATGAGAATGTGCACATCTGGACATACAGAAATTCAGATGAACAACCCAAAAACATAAAGAGTCCCCCCCATGAGGTGGACCCTTAATTATTCCGATCAAACTTTAATTAGAACATAATACATGGAGGCATTCTGGAGATAACGCGCCCTAACGGACATCTAATTAAGCTGCCATTTGCTCAAATGAGATCATGCGTGACACTAAAATCTAATCAGATCATCCTGGCATACAAGATGATCATACAATAAAATTTGAGCAAGATATATGGAAGCATTCTGGAAATATTGCAGCTCAACGAGCCCTAATGAACATATGATTAGGCTGCCATTTGTTCAAATTAGGTCATGGTGACACCAAAATCTAATCAATTCCTCTTGGCATGCTGGATAAGCATAGTGCCAAATTTGAGCAAAATACATTTGAGCACTCTGGAGATATCGTGGTAAGGACTCAAGGACTCAAACAGCTTGATTTGACAACTGTATGACACAGAACAGATCAAACAGAATGTTATGCGAGTTAGAAAAAAATACATCGACAAAACAGTGTAGTACACAAAATAACATTTAAATATATAAACTGTCAGGATAACTCCAGTTAAGGAATATATGATTTCGCTATTACTGGAGCTACCTAAAAAACATAGGATCACAACATTAGCACCTGTTTGTGTATAATATAAACACTGGATATCTGGGACTGAGGGAAAAAAAAAGTTATTCAGGCCATGGTGGGACTGAAAAAAAAAACCAAACAAATAAAGTTAAAAATGTGTCATATCAAACTTTTGATTAATTTCTGTTACATATATAGCAATTAACAACTGAACATATTTCGGAGTATTCATTGATAAACTGCAATTTTAAATACTTTGCAAATCCAGTGTATGAGTGAGTAGAGACTTTGTCTGTGATATTTGAAAAAGTTGGTAAGGGGCCTAATGGCCATGTAATTAAGATGTCATTTGATCAATGAACTAGGTCATGGTGACACCATAATCTAATCAGTTTATCTTGCCAGGTAAGATAAGCATATTGCCAAATTTGAAAAAAATACATGGTGGCATTCTGTAGATATCATGGTAACGAGAATGTGCGCATCCAGACGGACTGACAACCCGAAAACAGAATGGGTCCCCCCCCCCCATGGGGCATCCCCTTTAAAAAGCCCAGTCATGTAAGAATTGATGGTGTAAGGGAAGAATAACCTCTGTGAGACCAAGAAACATAGAGTAATGTCAATAACTGATTGGAGTTGTATGTAAGCACAGAAGCTGTGAAAACTCATTCTAGTGACACTGAGATATCCAACCTACTCCCCTGCTCACTCAGCCGTACAAGTTTTCAGGGACATTATCAAGTTCCTTTGCTCTTATATCTGACATTCAGATATCGACACATTTTGCAGGGAACAGGTGTTGTCATTTTAACTTGGTTTCATGGTCCACTGGTTCCAAAATTCATTTTTCTGGCATTCCCCGCGTCCTGAAAGTGAATGCTTATTGCAGCAGAGGTGCTAAACACAACAAGAATGGTTTTCTTCTGGTTTTTTAACATATTTTATTCAACCACTGAGGAACTCCTTACAGTTGCCGCCATTCAAACCCCTTGTATATCTCTCATTACACCGCCAATTAACATTGTAAATACAAGTAGTAATAAAATTGAACATTTGTGTCAGTAATTATATCTTAAAATGACAGAAGCATGTGACTGAGTGTAGTAAGGACCCCTGTCCTTGCTTTATGGATACTTGTTCTCACTACCGGACCACATACAACTAGCCCTGAGTCTTTCTTGAGACCCTTTCTTAGTTAATTCATTATAAAACAAAACTGCTAATGAACATTGTAAATAAATGAGGGGGTGGTCACAGCGTCTAGTTAGAACAAGCCAGGCCGCAAAGCGGTACTGGAGAGGAGTGAAAAAAGGGTCTTTTAATTTTCGCAAAGTTCTGGTCCCATCCATTTGGCGGCGCCGCAGTGCCAGTCGTAAAACATAGCGGCCACGCAACAGCCACCCAAAACACGCAGGTACACTTTGACTGACACGTGTTGCAGCAGGTTTGTGGGGGTGGGGGTGGGGGGGTTGCGGAGGAGGGCAACAGTGTCGGAGGACCATGAACTGCACTAGCAGCTGTGGTACAAAAGTCTGGGTGAAATACAAAGGAAGAAAAAATTATAAATTCATGTTGCATCATACAGCCAAATGTTATTGGGGAGAGTGAATTTGCAAGCTTATGCGTGGGGACTATATAATAGATCTCTTGCAACCCACTGCACATAGACTTCAGTACGACAGCTTCCAGCACAGTTCATGGTCCTCCGACACTGTTGCCAGGCTGCAGACCTGCTGCAACACGTGTCATCAAAGTGTATCTGTGTGTTTTGCGTGGCTGTTGCCTGGCCGGTGTGTTTTTTCGACTGGCACTGCAGCGCCACCGAATGGATGCGACCAGAACTCTGCGAAAATTTAAAGACCCAATTTGCTACATTGTCATTGAGATATCACAATGATGATACAAAGGCAAAATTTTTCCACCAAAATTATGACGAAAAACACATACATTTGACCTTGGTTTTTACATCTCTTCACAACACTTTCTTTTAATACCTTCAATTTATGCTGTTTCTGAAGTTAAATAATATAAAACTTATATGTTAACAATTCTTTCTAAAATTGAATATTTACACCCAGAAGATTTGTAATGATAGAAGTACACATTTTGAACATAAATGGAATCAATGTTCTGCGTGAGACTGGACAAACATGCCCTGTTGAGCATACCACTGCAAAGTGAATTGTATGTAAATTGAGCAACATACATGTACACAGTGTGCCATATTAACTGTGAACGTGTACTTGTACCGGGTATACATTTATTGAGTATCAAAAACAGTTTCCCAGCCTCCTGTATGTGGAGCGTATTTTATCCCATTTTTATGTAGTTTCTTGGCTTCTGATTGGTTAATAGCCATGAAATGCCTGCCGCACCTAACTGAAATTATGGGATTACCCACATGGGGTTGGTATTACTGTAGTAATACCATGCGACACCTAGCGGCTAAAGTGAAAATGGCTCTGACAGGGGAATGCAGACGACAAAATGGCAGAACAGGTGCCTTCTTCTGCCAATAAAAGGCGCTAGTAAGTTAGAAACTACATAAAAATGGGATAAATTCGTTACACACTGGTAGACTGGGTAATACAGCGAGCATCTCCCACTCAGGGAATTGGTATTACCCTCGGCTGGCGCCTCGGATAATACCAGTTCCCTTCATGGGAGATGCTCGCTGTATTACCGAGTCTACCAGTGTGTAACTAATAGTATGTAATAAGTACCATGCGAGGTTTGTACCACGTGTACAATCTACCTTATATCCAATACCCCATGTGTACTGCACCAGATGTAAACCATTTGTATAGTGTACAGTCTGTACATTATGTAGGATTCATGTATAGTGTACCATACGTAAATTATATCATGTGAAGTGTACCTTTTAAACAGTATGTTGTGGACTGTACCACCAGTGTGTGGTATACCATGTTTACTCTGCACCATGTGTTTTGTACCATGTTTACAGTGTATCATGTGTAAAGTGTGCCATGTTTAGTGTAT
The DNA here is from genome assembly GCA_964020975.1 of Hermodice carunculata. NCBI lineage: Eukaryota > Metazoa > Annelida > Polychaeta > Eunicida > Amphinomidae > Hermodice > Hermodice carunculata. The sequence continues at coordinate 1,693,870 of OZ026626.1, read as the reverse complement.
CATGTGTAAAGTGTGACATGTTTACTGTGTATTTTGTGTGAAGTGTGACATGTTTACAGTGTATTGTGTGTAAAGTGTGCCATGTTTACAGTGTATTGTGTGTATTGTACCATGCACAGTCCTCCTGTGCCGTGAGAGACCAGTCGGCTGAGTTTACCTGACTTTTCAACCCAGTCCCTGGGGTCCCTGAAGCTATTTTCTTCATGTTACTGGACTCCTATTGAAGAGCTGCCAGCTGCTTTTGTAGTCAGTTTTGAAACTGTCTTTGGGCTGGCCTGCCAAAGCAGGAATACAGATACATCCAATACAGTGGTACCTGCTCTAAAGACCACCTCCAATTTAAGACTGCATGTCTTTTTAAGACCACTCTTTCAAGACACTCTGCTGTATTGACATGTTAAATATACCTTCAATTTAAGACCACCTGCAGTATGAGACCACTTTTTGTTGGCTGTAGGGGTGGTCTAAAATAGCAGGTACCACTGTACACGCATGCTGATCACTATATACTTCCCCATTCACGCTGGCTGATCACTAGTACATCCACATACACGTATTTTGATCACTACATACATGCATCCATGTGAATGCTGGCTGGTCACTAAAAAACCGGTATTTACACACCTTGTATTAAGTACACATCTTTTTAAGACCACTCTTTCAAGACCCTCTGCTGTATTTACATGTTAAATATACCTTCAATTTAAGACCACCTGCAGTATGAGACCACTTTTTGTTGGCTGTAGGGGTGGTCTAAACTAGCAGGTACCACTGTACACGCATGCTGATCACTAGATACTTCCACGCACACACTGGCTGATCACTAGATACATCCACGCACACACTGGCTGATCACTAGATACATCCACGCACACACTGGCTGATCACTAGATACATCCACGCACACACTGGCTGATCACTAGATACTCTAAATTGCTTTAATTTCGCTGTATTCTTATTTTCGCTTATTTCGCTGATGGTACAAAACCGTGAAAATAAAAACACAGTGAAATAGTATTTTAACATTGTTTGGATAGGAATTATGTCCAAAATAGTGAAATTAAAAATACAGTGAAATTTCAAAAATAGAAAAACCGTGAAAATTTAAACACACGAAAATAAAGCAATTTACAGTACTTCCACATACACGCATTTTGATCACTACATACATACATCGACATGAATGCTGGCTGATCACTAGATACCTCGACATGAATGATGGCTGATAACTAGATACCTCGACATGAATGCTGGCTGATAACTAGATACCTCGACATGAATGCTGGCTGATAACTAGATACCTCGACATGAATGCTGGCTGATAACTAGATACCTCGACATGAATGCTGACTGGTCACTAAAAATCCTGGTATTTACACACCTTATATTAACCCTTTCCCCCTTGAATTAAGACTGAATCAACAGCTTTCCTTGGCATGGGTTGGGCAAGTGCCCAACCCATGCCAAGGAAAGCTGTTGACCTAGGCCATGTAATCTTGATACGTTTCATGTACATTTCTCAGTCAAATTGTTTGTCAAAACTGTTGAAATTAGTTGAAAACAATGAAGCACACGACATTTGAACACCAGCCGGTTTTGGCTGGTTTGAGGGGGAAAGGGTTAAGTACACATCAGCTGACAACTAGACCTGTACCTTGCACATGGATTGCTCTTACAGAAGTCCCTCTTTTGAAAGACTCCTCTTTTGGGAGACCACCTGCCTTTTGTGACCATTTTCACTGTTCAAAAGCACCTTCTAATGATAATTGACCTCTTTTGGCAGACTGCCTGCAGAACCTGACCACTGACCACCCAAAATGACCCCCCAAAACCACTTATCCATCCATAAATTCCTCATTTCTAGCAGGTAAAGCCCGCCTGTTTTGTACAAAATTTGGAAAACACGTTGTCAAAACCAGTTTACAAATTCAAAATATGTTAATAGAACCAATAAAACCAATAAAACAGTTAACACAAGAGTGCAAGGTGGAATGGGGTATAATTAGTGCAGTCAATCATATTTGAATCTAATTAAATTATGGATGGAAATTCAAAGCAGTGGTTAGTTGTTGGGCAGGTGGTGCAGAAGTCGAACCTCTTTCGGTAGACCAACTGCTTTATGTGATCACTTCTTGGGCAGCTCTAGGCTGTGGTCTGTCAAAGGAGGGACTACTGTATTAACCTCCATGAATGGACAAATGCATATCTTCAGCATATACATTAAACCAGTCTGGCTTCTTCAGGCCAGTGGCTTTGTAATATCACAAATATCAACACCATATGTTAAAATAGGGACACATATAGTATTCCATATAGAAGTTTCTGTGTCTGTTGCTGATGCAGGGCATAAAACAATAACTCCAGTTACATGCACCTTCCCTGACAACAATAATTCAACACTGTATATGAAGGCTCGACTTTGTACCCATGAAATTAAAGCCAAATATATCAACAGCATTTCACACTTCCATAGGAGCATTATCAAAATACCTGTCTTGAATGAATGGAACAAATTTTGACTCATGATCATATGTATATCAACACTTAATAGCACTGATGGTCCCGGGTAATATAACATGATCTTTTATACACAAACTGACTGGTCATTAAATTAACTAAATTCAATCGACCATCCTTCCCCTTCTCTTATCTGCAGTTCCACAGGTACCTGGCTCCAGCTGATTCTACCAACCTGCTGTCTTCTTTCTCCAACCAGCCAACTTTACCTTAAGCTGCTTTCATTAAAAAAAAAAAAAAATGTGAAGATATATTTCAAAAGAAAGTCCAGAGCTTTGTTGCCAAATACAGGTAAGTAAGTGACATTGTTTCTGGTCACTGACAACATAACAAGTAGACACTGGGAATCCCTGAACATTAAACTTATTTCCACGGATGTGGTGGAATGTATTCGTGGTATTTTCGGAGTCTGTGCCACAAATTCTGTTCTGACACAGCCTTCCAAAAAACGGTACGTGACTATTAGGAAGATGTTTTGTTGTTTTATGTCAACAAAAGCTGGCTAATCTTAAGTCGATGAAGTGTCATTTTTAGTAATTACAACTGGAATGATACTTATATTAGCCTAAAAACAAACAAACTGGAACACTTAAAGTGCATAAAAGTGACACTTTTTAACCCCATTTTTTCCCCTCAAGAGGAGTTAGTACCCAGACTTCTTGCTGCTCAGCCACAAGCTTCCTCACTATGCTTCAATCCCTTATAAATTTTCCCGTGGGAAAAACACTTATCTTCAACTATTTCATCTAAAATGCTGCTTATTTTTGTTTGTCTTTGGGACTATTCGAGGTCGCTGCACTCAGATAATTGATATGTTCTCACTTTTAACAAAAAATGAAATCAATGAATCCACCAGGATTCCAAGCTGCATGCCTCTGGACAAGCATATACATGTACATGTAATTAGAATGACCTGTCTTAACCATTACACCATTGGGACTGAACAGTTTTCTTTTGTGTTGGTCAATATAGCAAACCTGCTTTGACAACTTTATCAGGTCCACTGCTCTGCCACCCTCACCAAGCAGTAACGATGCCCTATTGTCCCCTCTCATGCTGTAAAAGGTTAAAATAACAGTGCCATGAGGTCAAGTGTCATCTGTTGCAAGGTTTTAACTTTCCTGCTGAAATCGCCCAAAAGTGTCTTGATGTAAATTGTCTGCTTTCCAATTTTGGCTTAATTTTCATGTTAGCAGAGAACATTTTTTGGATAAAAACTGTAGATAAACCATATAATGATGGCAAGCTTCAAGTCAATGTGACCAACCCACACCAAAGAAAGCTATTGACTTGGTCCTAGTGTCTGGCCAGGAAAGGCTTACACATCTGCTTGACAAATTTTGTTCATCAAAAGACAAATGGACAAGGCCAACATTTGTATGAGGCGAGGAGCTCAGTGGCAGCTGTACCACATGACCACCTGTACCACATGACCAGTGGAATCATACAGAACGTCAATACAGGATACAAATATAAACAGGTTAATTCAATCTAATTGAAGAAACACGTTTTGTACAATTTAAAATTCTTGTAATTAAGAGAGGTCACAATTACCAATTGTATGCGTTTTTGCTTGAATAATTATATAACCAAATACACAACATTCTTGTGGGCTAGAGGTGCATATTCCCATTAATAGATTCTCTGTTAAATTTACATTCAATTTATTAACTAGTTTTGAAGCCAAAGTTTCCAAATTTACAGGAGTATTTTAACTAAATACCACCATTTATCACAAGAAATTTTGTGTTTCTGGGTAGAGTGGTTTTAAAGTTACATCGGTGCAAATTACTATTGAGGCACAAAGGTGTAACAAAATACTCTGTAGCAAACAGGCACAAAGGTGTAACAAAAAACTCTGTAGCAAAGAGACACTACATTTCCCTCTGACAACTTTGTGCCTCACCTATTGTCATCTGTCATCCATGCAGCTTAAATGGCAATAAAGGCTAATGTTGGTAAGTTCTTATTGTCACTTGGTGACACAAAATCCACACAGGGCTGCCACCAGTGATTTCAAATTACTTGGGCCATTCTCAGATGTAGTGAATACCCTCAGGGTTTCTGCAGAAGATTCTTTTGAGGAACACAAAATATTCTAGAGACTCATATTCTGCTTTAAAAAAAGTATTATGGAGACTTTCAGGTTCATAATCTGGTAAAATTGGTTAGAATATCACTTAATTTTAGATTTGTAAGGGTAAGCAAAAGTATCCTCAAGATTTTTTTTTTAACCTTTTTTACCTTCTGGCAGAAACTAGAACACAGTGCTGCTGGTCTTAAACTCCAAATGTGCTGGTCAACTTGGACATGGACACAACTTGACATGTAACATGTCAGTATGGTAATATGTCAGTATAGTGACACGTCAGTGTGGTAACATCAATGACATGTCAGTATAGTGACACGTCAGTATGGTGACATCAGTGACATGTCGGTATAGTGACACGTCAGTGTGGTAACATCAGTGACATGTCAGTATAGTGACATATCAGTATGGTGACATGTCCCCAGAGCAAAATGGTCTTCTCTAGAGCGAACAATGTCTTCGGCATGGCCCCTTGTTTGCTGAGGAAAAGCCATGCTAGTGCCATTGTCTAACAGTGACAGCACCAGTCCATGTTTATTGGTTGTTCCAGGCAATGGCCGCTGTTGAACAGGAGGCTCCCTTTCTGGGGCAAATAGATAGAAATAAATTGCCATATTCAAATTGCACTCAGATAAACCAGAACAATACAGAGTGATCAGTTGTTAGTACATAAAAGATGATTGCAGCCATTTAGACTGAAAATCAGGATATCCACTCATTTCACAGCACAGGGTGACCCAAAAGTTACTAGAACTGTATCATGGTTGATGTAACACAGTTGGAAAAGAAGAGCTCACAAGGACAGCAGCTCATGGCTGGCTCACAAGGGCAGCAGCTCATGGCTGGCTCACGAGGACAGCAGCTCACGGCTGGCTCACAAGGACAGCAGCTCATGCCTGGCTCACGAGGACAGCAGCTCATGGCTGGTTCACAAGGACAGCAGCTCACGGCTGGCTCACAAGGACAGCAGCTCATGGCTGGCTCAGAAGGGCAGCAGCTCATGGATGGCTCACAAGGGCAGCAGTTCAGGGCTGGCTCACGAGGGCAGCAGTTCAGGGCTGGCTCACGAGGACAGCAGCTCATGGCTGGCTCACAAGGGCAGCAGCTCATGGCTGGCTCACAAGGACAGCAGCTCAAGGCTGGCTCACAAGGATAGCAGCTCATGGCTGACTCACAAGAGCCACAGCTCATGGCTAGCTCTCAAGAGCAGCAAATACATGTACATTGGACAAAGTATTGTCTTAAGCAAGAACTGAACAGATAGACCTGGATGCCGCTATTAGTGAGTTTGATAAGCATCTGGCAGCACTAGACGAGAGACTGCTAGCAGTAGAATGTGCCATACCATCAAAATTTGGACGCACACATTGACAAGGCTAAAAAATATGAGACCAGACCAAGAATGTATGTAACAAGGCCAGACAATAGCTGACCAAACCACTGCCATCTATGCAGGGCAAGATGACCACAGAATGACTTGCTGATGTCACACTCATTGAACATTGTGAAGTTGCTGAACTACCAGTTGTAAAACCTTTCGGCGGTAGGGTGTGGCATACAGTGCCAACCAGCAGAATCCAGTGGCAACCAGTGGTGGCGGGTGGCACTGGCGCAGAAGATATTAAAAGTACGAGCCTTTTGGAATCAGCAGCACATTGGGGCAGACAGTGGCAATCAACAGCACGGAGAAAGGTGGGGGACCTTCAAGGAGTCCACCCCAGGCAAGAATACTGTGGTTTAGTTGGGCGAGATGAAATGACCTCTGGGTCAGCAGAGCTAAAAACTATTTCCAATGCAAATATTATGCAATAAGTCCAATCCACATAATACCCGTTTTTTAAATCCAGACTTTCGAATGGCTCCCATTGGAAATATCGGACAAATAAAGGACATTTTTTTGTTTTTAAATACAAGACAAATATAGCAAAAACAGTGAAGATAGTAAGCCAAGGTCTGATTTCACTCCAGTCTGATGCTGACAAAGTGTCAGCATCTAAAACATATTTTCTTTCTGACATTAGCCAGTGTACATTTTTTTGTTTGTTTTTGTTTTTACTAGAACATTACCTTTTGTTAATAACACACTGTCGCATACATTTTTGGACTGCAATGTGGGTATGTAACGGTACGTTAATAACAATACATGTGTCGCTGCCATCGTGCAGTAACGTGACATTTCAACGGTATACAACTTATCAATATTTCAAACAAAACTCTGCCTCCCCATGTAACAACCATCGGAATTTTCGTTATCATACTATACACACTAAATTAAAATGATGTATTCCTCAATGAACCTGGCATGGTTGCCTACAGTTAGAGATATATTTTACGACACTGTAGTTTATTAGATTCATATATAAAGTGAGATAAAGTATACATTTTATAAAAGCTACCTGATGATTCTGTTAATTACAATTTTATAATGTTAGTTGGTGGCAATGTTCACATGACAATTAAAGAAAAGATTATGTTTTTTATTCACAACTTACTACCTCATAAAACAAAAGATCATTATAATTTAGGAGACAGTCAAAATTTTCAGCATTTTCACAATTGCACACAGGGTACACTCTGGGTTCTTCAGACCATATATATACATTTTTTGTGATGTGTAAAAATGCTGACTTTTTTCATTCATGATTGTTAAAAATTAGGCTTCTTCTGCACTTTGAATACCTCTTATCTTTGAAACAACTCTGCAGATAGACATAAATATCATGTAAAGGGAACAGCCATTAATCCAGTAGACAGACATGCTTCATGAGGTTTGTGGTGATTTTTTGCATAATTTTACAAAGAATACAGAAGAAAAACCTCATGGAATGCAGGGGTTCCAACAAAACCAAATGATTGACTGTCCCCTTACCACAAATATTGATTCAACTCATTCAATTTTGAAGAGCAAGACTTCAAATCTGCAGTAGACTAATGCCTGTCTCAGATCTTGCAAAGTTGGTGCTGTTTTGTGATCAGAGTCAGTTAAAAGTAGCATTCCTTTGATATGTCTTTATTGAACTTGAAACATCTCCTGGTCTGTATCTCAGGAACCACAACACTTATTCAATTTTTTTTTTCATTTGCTGTGTGTTCTAGTTTGCCACAAATTTATTACATCAATACACAAAAAACATGCGAGCTGAATTGAAAATTTATATATCAAAGAATGACAATCTTTTATCTACACTTTTATAATTGCTCTACGAACACTGTTCAAAACATTACAAACTTCCATAGCATGAAACTTCAGTTTCTATGCTTTCTAGCAATGTATACTTTATTGCACTTTTAAGTAAATGTACTTTTATATCCAGAAAAAAATCAGACAGCATTGGGGTGACTGATAACTAATGTATATCCTAAAACTAAAACATCAGGGTATTCTGAATCAATATGTATCAAAAGCATGAACAAACACACAAATGATTCCATCAGTTATATAAAAATAAAAATGGTAACTATTTCGAGAAATATATGTTAAAATTTCCATTATAATATGGATCACAATATCCCTTTCCATATCAATAGGATATGTCACATGACAGAACATCACCATACATCCAAGGTCCCAGCCCTAATGTTTCTTCAAAATTACACAAATAAAAAGCTGATTATGCCTTGACATTCTTCTCAGTTATCATCACAGGGGTAAGCTAACAACAAAATACGAAGCATTTACCTATACCTTTTGACAGATATATACATTCCACTTCTTTGTCCATGTGGAACATGTGAAGTGAAATCAGACCTGGGCTTGGAAACTGTCATCTGGAGTAAAAAGTCCTTAAGACACACATAACTAGAAATTTTCCGTGTTAAATGTGAAAATACAGGACATACAAGACACATTCAGCAAAATATAGGACAGTCTTAAAAATATAGGAAATACAGAACACAGCTGAAGGCCTCTGAATCCTTGTATCACAGCCGAGCCAAGTTATGGAACTCCACCACAAACATCCTGCGTCCCATTTGAAGGATCTGTGTAGGATTAATGAGATATCCCTCAATGGCCAATATCTGCTCTGGGTGGCTCTTGCAATACTTTCAAGCAAAAACATTCTTTGAATCCCTAGTTTTGTTACATGTCATACACTGTGTACTTATTTCTCTTCAGGTCAAATAAACATAATGTAGACCCTCACAATAAATTATAATTAAGGGCACAACTGAACATTGACATCCATTGATGGATGTCCCATATAAAACCATGGTGACCATGGAAACCATAGTAACCATGGAAACCATCGTAACCATGGAAAGCAAGCTATGTGGATGTCACAATTAACAAAAACTCTGGTTTTGACTGACAATCTAAGTTTGCTAAAATAAAAGATGTACAGCTTGCTATTGAGATTATCCCCACAGTTCATAGTCAAGACAGAATTTGCCACAGTTCAAAACAAATGGTCATGAACCAGCCATGAAGTCACTCAGTGATAGGCCCACAAGAGTACTATCTTTCTTCAGTTAAAATATGGCACATGGCATGACTCTTGGAAATGTGGTACTTAAAGTGATGCATCCGGCTGGTTTTTATCTCTGGCAAATACTGTTATACATTGATCATAAAAACATTTTTTTCAGTGACAACAATTAATATCTCACATGGACCACGTTTTGTGAGTAACGTTGCCCTCCATCCATGTCCTCAGTGATGGTAGTTCCACAGGAAACACCTCATTACTTTGACATCTCAGTAACAGCAAACACACAGATCAAACCCACTGTCACCAAAGAGTAGCTGCCATGCCAGAGCACACTTGTAAAATCCCTAAAACCCTTTTTAAAATGTTTGATATATATCTTATAAATATCGCTTAGTTTCAACATGTTCAGAAACCAATTATTCAGCAGCTTGTACTGCTGGCCACTTGGCCCAAGTTTCACTGTGCTGTAAAATCTCTTTTACCATGTCTTTACATGGAGTGCATACCCATATTTTTTCCAAAATATATCCCAAGCGTTACATAGCTGTTACAATTGAAGTATACAGTGGCCCCCCCCCCTCTTATAAGGCTTCCCCAAATACACAAGCACTGTGACCTTGTAAGAGAAGTGGCCTCTCTCGAGGAGGGAAATGGAATCCAAATACCATCTCATCATCACAGAGAAGTGGTCTCTTCAGAGACTACTGTATGTTACACGCAGCATACCCCTATCTGTTCCACTGTGTTGGAAGACCACACATGAGCTTCATAAAAGTTATAGCTGACCCAACTAACCCCAGATTTTCAACCAACCATTCACGTGGCTTAAACTTTTTTGATTTTACTTTGTTATAAAACTGTGTAAAAGACAATGGGATGTTATTGAAGTCTACAAGGTGACCCACCTGGTCACTGAAATATGGCACACTATACTTGTGAACCACAAACAGAGGGACATCCATTGACATCATTTCTTGCATGGCAATGCCTTGGGTCTCCAGACCATCACAAACTACGGCAAACTGAGATTTTTGAAGGGAACTGTGGAATTGGGTCTCTGTGTAGGAGCCATAATTGATGCGGACAATAGTCATATTAAGTTTGTTAATTTCTTTGGTAATAAGACCCAGTACATGGAAGTTGCACCCATTTTTCACATAGAGCAGAGCTTGAGTGCGAGGGATGTTGGGTGCTGGCTGAAACACCCTTTCATCAATGCCGCTGGGGTATATTACAGCACGCGACTTGTTGAGCCTCATGCCAGGGAAGTACTGGTTAGAATTCAAGGCTTGCTTTGAAGCTGCAACTACGTGTACATACTTCATGGCAGCTGGTGACATTCTGTGGGCACTGAATTGATCTGCCTTCACAGTGGGGCCTATGAAAAACTTCTGTGCCACAGACTTGTCCATGTAGTACAACAGAAAATGTTTATGAGGGTCAGGCGTAAACAAGGCATGGTACGACTGTAGATTGGGATCATTGATGTAAAAGTGCTTGCCAATCATCCTCAGCCCAGCCAGAAGATTGTTATATACCTTGCGGGGCCCACCCTTGTGGTCTTGATTAGGTGTCCAAATTAACAAATTTATTTTCGTTTTCATGCAATCTTCTCCGAGAGCTTGTACGGCTTGTTTCTTACCCACTGCATACTCATACCTCTGTTCAAACCACTGCCCGAAATGGAACAGCTTTGGCATTCCCTGACATAGACGTTTTCCCTTGGGTCTGCTTGTGGAGGTTATCTTACATAAGTCTGATATTCTTGGGTTTGGTCCCCAAGGTGCCGCCTCCCTTGCCTCATTGATTTGGAGTTTTGGGAAGTGCTTTTGTCTCATGTCTGGAACATCGTCACAATTTCCTGGATCATACATTGCAAGCAGTTGGTATTTGGTTTCTTTATCTGTGATTTTCTGTAAATACTTGTCACAAGGTGGCACTAGTGGTGGTGGTGGTGTAGTTTTAACTTGAGTCTTTCGCACTACAGGCATGGGCCTTATCAGATTCCGTGCAACAAACTTTGTACGAATCCGATGTTTAACTTCTGACACATCCTCAACATTCCTACTCTGGGATTGATTACCATATATTATCAAATGTAGAGGCAGTTTTCCTGTGACACTGTACAAAAGTTCCGTGTCATATATGAAGAAAAAAGTAGCAACTGTCACCAGCAAGACAACAAATATTAGAAATCTCCCCCGGCTGCAATTGTCCATGAGACCAACAGACCCAGAGTTGTTGACTAGAGATCTTCCAGTTGAAGACATTCCTGACATCCTGTAAAATGAAGCAAGCTGTGTATCAGTTTGTATCATGCCAGCTGTGAATCATTATTTATATTATACAAGCTGTGTATCAGTGTTTGTATTATACAAGGTGTGTATCAGTGTTTGTATTATACAAGCTGTGTATCTGTGTTTGTATTATACAAGCTGTGTATCAGTTTGCATCATGCCAGCTGTGAATCATTATTTATATTATACAAGCTGGGTATCAGTTTGTATCATGCATGCTGTGAATTATTATTTACATTATATAATCATTATTTATATTATACAAACTAATGACTGTGCAAACAATGACATGGTTCATTATCATGCCCATGCAAACAAAGCCATGTGTCCGGCACTGTTGAAACTTTTCATTGTCAACAAAAGTTTTAAGATCAGTTACCTCATATAAATTTTATATTCACACATCTGAGTTTTTGGGAGCATGTAGTTTAAGTATCAGACTATCCAAAAATATGAAAAAAAGATTTGAGGTTATCCAAAGGTGTGGCTTCAGCCCTTCCACCTTAAGGAGTTGGTGGACCAGTTAATGGAGTGTAATAATGGAACAAAGGTAGGCGACCTGAAAATCACAGGTGTATTTTTTGCAGATGACATTGTACTCAGGGCAGAGTCCCAGAAAAAACTGCAAGAGATGCTGAACATAGCAGGGGAATCCGGGAATAAATTGAGGTTAGAATTTAGTAAGGATAAGTGTAAAGTGATGACTCTTGGGAAGAAACCAGATGGGAATAAAAAATGGAGATTGGGCAGTTCCAAATTCCAGAAGGTAGGGGACAGTTAATTGAAATTGGAGAGGTTGATGAGTATGAATACCTAGGTGTTAAGATAAAAGCAATGGGTAAAGGCATGTTCAGGCATCAGGTGGAGAAGACTAAACAGAAAGTGAATTGTCCAAAAGGAATGATTAAAGCTACTGCACTGAACAGTTTCAACAGAGCATACACAGTAAGGGTATTATGGGACAGAGTTGCAACACCCGGGATGATATATGGCTTAGATGTGATTTCAATAAGTGACGGAGATATCCAGGGAATGGAGAAAGCACAGAATGAGATGGGGAAATGGATACTGGGAGCACCACCATGTGCAGCAACAGAAGCAGTCCTAGGAGAGTTAGGATGGAATAAAATCACAGACAGAATTGCCAAAGCAAAGCTTAAGTACAGGGGGTATTTACAAGCAGTAAATGAAGATAGGTGGTGTAGGAAGGTTTACAATAAAGTAGTCAAGGAACAAACGAGATGGGTCAAAGATATAAACAAGTTGGCAGAGAGATACAAATTGAAAGGATATGATGAGGTTGATGACTGGAAAGTGTATACAGCTAGGACTGTTACAGAGGGCTGGAAGGAAGACTGGAAAAGTCAAAGAAAAGTGTGTGTTGGGATTGAGGGAAGGGGTCCAGGCTTCTTTTTAAAAGTAGGGCAGGAGTGATCAATCTAAAAAAGAGAAAACAGAAGTGGACAACAGGTAGTAATGGTAAATGTAAGGTATGTAGACAAGAGGCAGATGAGACAGTGGCTCATTGGCTGTTGTGGTGTGATGCATATAGAGAGATCTGAGAATTTTTTTTTTTCAGAAAGTGGCACAGGGAAGACTATTACAACAAGGGTCTAGAAGAGGTTCAGTGTTTAGAGGAAGAGGAATGTGTAGCATGGGTTTTAGGTTTGAAGGGTGGCTTTCTGGGAGGCAGGAAAGGCACCAAAAGTGTACAGGACTACCTGGTATGGTGCTGGGAGAAAAGAAATGAATTGATATAGGGCTTGATAGCGACAAGGGTAAATTACAATTTCAGAGTGCAGGGAGGAGAGGGAATGGGGGTAGCTCTTATAAGGGCTCCCATGAGGTCCCCCATGGGAAATGCCTGAGCCTTAGAGGCAGGGATAGGGTGTATGATGTGAGGGAACTTTTTGGGGGGGGGGGGGGGACTACAAGCGATGAGTGTTGGGGGATATATCCAGGGACTGACCACAACTGTGAGAGAGTGGGTGGTGGACCCTTTGCCTTGGCTCTGGTCTTGGAAAACATGGCAGCACGAGCTGATTAGGATAACCATGGTTTCCTCCACCTCATCTATTTTTCTTTTCTTTCCTTCACTTTTTCCCAGGCCACCTGTGTCACACAGGACCGCGACGCATAAGCGGAGAGCCACAGCAATATCATTGTTATTATTAAATGCCGAGTTTATAAATGACAGTGTTTGCTTTATATTAAATGATATAATGGTCACACTGCGAACCAGTCAATAAAAATTTGAGTTTTTCACCGTCAGATAGATTAATGTAGTCATGATTTTGTAATTTTACATTCAGGTCATTCCTTGTTTGATCGTACAGATTACAGCTGAGTAAGAAATGTTCTATTCTGTAGTTCTCCATGACGTCACACCCCATTGAGAACTCGGTGAAAATTCACCGACTTCACCATTCACTTACATGTCGCGGAACTTATTTACAAGTTTAACTTGTGGTTTTGAAGAAGTTGTAATCTTGTTAAACCAGCTGCAAAATTTCGTTAAAATATCTTGTCAAAAAGATGAACTTTGAGCGGGTTGTTGGATACCAGTCAACATTTAGGAACCTGGTTACCCCCCTACTACCTCAAAGTATCAAATAGCCATATATGACACAAAAATTTGGCACTATTACTGGACAATGTATTCCCAAGTTCAAACTTAAATGTTTTGTTGGTCCTTTTTAGGAAGGAGTATGCAGGTTGTCATGCTGAATGGTCACCTAGCTCTTTGTGGCTGCATTACTGTTGTTCACACCATTTAGTTACGTGTGGTTGGCCAGTGCCGAAAGCTCCTGGATGTGCGAACTCGAGAATATACATACTAGCTCAGAAATTTCCTGGGTAAAATTGAGTAAATCCTTTTTCAATTTATCTCAAGATATCTTTCTAGCCTATGTCTATATAAGTCCCCAGGGGTCAGCCTTCTCCCAAAAACGGGATGACATATTTGAATTACTTGAGTCTGATGTGTCTAGATACTCCACGTTAGGCAAATGTATAGTCTGTGGGGACATGAATGCTAGGACTGCGACAGAACCAGATTTTGTAATTAACGACGTCGGTAAAAATATGCCCCTTCCTAATTCATATGTTTGTGATGAGTTTACAAGCCGCAATAACCTTGACAAGGCTAAACCTAATCTACATGGTCAAAAGCTACTTGAATTATGCAGATCCTCTGGCCTCCGGATTTTAAATGGAAGAGTATTTGGGGATACGCTTGGTTATTTCTCATGCTATAATCACACAGGTGCTCCCAGTGTAATCGATTACATAATTGCAGAAGAAAGTCTACTGTCTGACATATGCTATTTTCATGTACATAACTTGGATGTTGCATCAATTCATTGCATGATCTCTACATGCTTACTTACCGGTAATTATGAACCAGTTGTCAAAGCATCGACAGTACGGCAGTGCAAGAAATTCAAATGGCAAGAAGGTGATGATATACGTTTTCGAACAGCATTATACACACATGAAATACAAAGCAAACTAAACACCATTAACTCTCAACTTGATAATCCGAATTGTGCCGTAAATGATATGGTCTCAAGTGTCACTAAACTACTGATTCAGACAGCTCATGGTGCAAAGATAAAAAGTATGTTTATTGGTAGGAAACAATCTAAGAAAAGACCAAAGTATAAAAAGAAGTGGTATGATGCTAATTGTCATGCGGTGTACAAAGGTTTGAAGAAATTGTCTATCAAATTACGCGAACAGCCTTATAAGACTCAACTACTGCATGATTATAGACACAAACGTAAGCAGTACAAAAGATTATTAAACAAGAAAAAACGGACCTTCCAGAGTAACTTAGTTCATCAGTTGGAAAATTTAGAAGAAAAGAACCCCTCGGCATTTTGGAACTTGTATGAACAGCTTAGTAAACAGAATTCAGAAGTAAAGATTAACCCTATTGACACAAATACCTGGAGATCCCATTTCCAGAACTTGCTTAACAAACCAAATTTAGCCCAGAATGAGGCTCTGGAGGACTTCATTAACTTGAATAAAGACAAAGTCTTTAATGAATTAAACTTTAAGATTCAGCCGCATGAAGTCGTTGAGACAATCAGAAATTTGAAACGCAATAAATCTCCTGGTACGGATGGTATTATAAATGAAATGTTTAAAAGTGCCCCCGATATCCTGGCACCTATCTGTACTAAGCTGTTCAACAAAATTTTAGGCAGTGGCACATTCCCAGACTCTTGGCGGGAAAACATACTCCTTGCAGTACACAAAAAAGGCAATGCCTACAACCCAGCTAACTACAGAGGGGTAGCTCTTTCCAGCCATTTTTGCAAAATTTTCTGTGGGGTACTGAACTCAAGATTATATGCATTCTTTGAAAATAATAACGTAATTCCCCCTCACCAAATCGGTTTCAAAAAGGAAAGCAGAACAACAGATCACATCCTAACTCTCAAAACACTTATTGACAAGTATCTTCATGAAAAAACAGGTAAAAAATTATATGTGTGCTTTGTGGATTTTAAATGCGCGTTTGACTCGGTGTGGAGACAAGCTCTGTTGTATAAATTACTTCTAAATGATGTTGGAGGAAACTTCCTTCAAGTTCTTGTTTCTATGTATCACAAAGTTAATTACTGTATTAAAAGTGAGTATGGTATAACTGAAGCCTTCTCCTCAAACATCGGAGTTAAACAGGGATGTGTAATAAGCCCTACTTTGTTTAATTTATTCTTGGCAGATTTGATTCAGATATTTGATGACCAATGCGATCCTGTTCTCTTGCATGGTGTAAAACTGAATTGTTTAATGTACGCAGATGACTTGGTGCTATTATCCACTTCTCAGTCTGGTTTGCAACAAGCTTTAAACAGGCTTCATGATTATTGTAACATGTGGCAACTAACAGTCAATATTTCTAAAACTAAAGTCATTATCTTTGAAAAGTCAGGGAAATCATCCAAATCATCTAGATTCAACTTTGGTTCAAACTCTGTGGAGATCACTAAGAGATACACCTATCTGGGGATTGAATTTTGTACATCAGGTGTCTTCACACATGCCATTTATAAACTCAAAGACCAGGCCAACAAGGCACTTTTTAAGTTAAGACAATTCCCTTTCAACAATAATGTTAATTGGCAATGAAATTATACAAATCACTTATATGCCCTATTCTTTCCTATGTTAGCGAGGTATGGAGTATCTTCCTGATTAAAGGCCTGAATGATGCTAATTTTTCACAGCTCTGCGACAAAGCGGTTCCTGAAAGTATCCATATCAAATTCTGTAAATTTGTACTGGGGGTACACAGGAAAGCTACCAACGCAGCGGTTCGAGCTGAGCTAGGCAGCTACCCTGTTCTTATTGATTTACTATGTGGTGTCATAAAATATTGGCTATACCTGGTTAATAGTGACCACAGCTCTTTAAAGTGTAAATGTCTTTTAGAAAACTATGAGTTGAGTCATGCAGATCGAAATTGTTGGCTAAAATATGTAAAAGAATTTTTGAACAGGATGGGTTTCCAAGAAGCATGGATAAATCTAGGTGGTAGAAATCAAAACTCGCTGATACCAAAATTAAAGGAAAAGTTACAAAATGTTTATTATTCAGTTTGGTCACAAGAAATTAATGGAGTTAATACAAATGGGCAGCATAAATTGCCAACTTATTGTACTTTTAAGCAAAAGTTTGAGATGGAAATGTACTTAAAGCTAGGGTTACCAGTGAATAAAAGAAATAAATTCAGTAAACTTAGAATAAGCGCTCACACTTTGCGTATTGAAGCTGGTCGGTATACAAGGCCCAAAACCCCTGTAGAGCTTAGAAAATGTCAAGTGTGTAATGAAAATGATTCCATTGAGGATGAATTTCACTTTGTTACGGAGTGTTCTTGTTATAATGAATTACGAGGAGGCCTGTACTCCCACCTTTCTTCACTCTGTGACCAATTTGACTCTTGGAATAATCGTGAAAAATTCAGTTATATTATGTCACTTGGTAATGATTGTGCGGAAACTTGCAGAAAAATCCTTAATTTTGTCAATGATGCTTTTGACAAGAGGTGTACATTGTTAGGGCACCAGTAGCATGTGCTGAACATTACAGTCTAAAATAGTAAACAGAAAGAAGGGAGCACCTGTGTGTGCATTGTATATAATTATAATCCGTCCGTTTGTACAGTATAGGTGCACACAGATTTGGCCCATTGTACATGGAGAAAAGTTTTATTGTATTGTAGATAGAAAATGTTTTATATGTTTTATGACTACACCATTTCTCTGTACTGGTATATGTCAATAAAGTTCATTCATTCATGTGGGTGTCTGTGATGTCACCGTGAATCCAAGAATAAAAGATCTTTCAATTCTTTGCTTGCAAATTTGCAGTGAAATTTTGGTATAATTGAGAAGGGTGCTTCAAAATTCGGCAAAACTGTAGTCTAGAATACCTACCTACCATTCGGTATATTCCTCTACCTGACTCCAGAGATTTTTCGCTAAAACTTTCCTCAGTTTGGTTGATCGAACTGCCATTATTTTCAGCAATTTCTAAACAGCATCTAGTTACCCCTGTTTAAACTCATCCCCGATGATTTCAAAGTCAAACGCCTCTTACCTCGTTCACGCTTTCTAATAAACCATGTCTGCATTTCGAACAGCTAGAGTCACTGTCAGATTCGACGATGTTGTCCGTGCCTCCACACCCGCAAAACAATTTTTCGAAGTCCAGGTAACCGGAAGCGACGCAGCAAGCATAGACTTTGTCGCTCTAGGAAAGTACTTGAGAACCGGTTTTTTTGACGCATGCGCAGTGGCCAGGTACTTTCATAGCGGCCAGCCGGTTTTTTGCCTACGATCGAAGCTACACAATTTACCGGGATATAATCTGATTTTTCTTTACTTGCAAGTACTCCTACATATAAAATTTACAAGATGTTCAATAAGGCCATACTTATTTGATTAATAAACGCTAATAAAGGTCTTTTATTGGTAATTCGAAGGCAAATTAGTAAGTTGTGAGTTGAGAATTCGGTGTTTACAGTTTGAGTTGCGAATTTTTTTTCATTCTTGTAGATGTGTAATTACTAGTAATCAAACAGGCAAATAGCAAGAAAAATTGAACAAAATTCATATTTTATGTACACAAAAAATACATGACAGCCTAACATATGTACATTCCCTGAATTAGAATCCCTAAAATCGACATACATGTTAATGCTTAAATATGGACATGAACTGTTACATCCTAATAAGGCGATAAAAGATAATACTTACACTAATTAACAGTAATTATTTTTCAAATACGAAGTTTATATTAAATTTAGAAAACTAAAAGATACAGTATCTTCATAGCCATTTTGTAAATTGCTTATCCTTGCAACTGAATCTACTCTACATTTGCATAGATTACGTCCTATATGCAATAAATGCAGACGAGATGCCCAGATTATATTGGACAGCGAATTAAAGTGCCTGGCATTTGGAAATTCTGCATATACATGCTCCATATACATTTTCATATGGTGATCATTCTCCATGGACCCTTTTTTTTAAAAGCAGATTAAGTGGCGAGGGCCAGTTGGGTTACGGGAAATACAGCTATTATTTTGTTTGGCCTAACTTATGCGTTGATTTTAAATTTTGTCTCAATGAACCACTACAAATATAATATACACTAACTGTGCCCCTTGTAATCTGAATGTTGTATGGGAAATGCACAATAAGCTGGGATCTTTCCCGAGTTCACTTTTTGATCCTTAGGTAAATATATAAAGCATCTAGCAAACAGATATACAAAAAACAACAAATAACAGAATCTTGTTCCTTCACAATATACACGTAGACTTTATTATTCTGAATCACTGATACAAAAATTTTCTCTATTCATCAACATAGTTCCATGGTCATGCTACACAATATTATGTACTAGTATTCACACTTAATTCTTCTGTTACAATAACATTCAGTGGTACCTATAATTACACACGCATTTTGCTGCACAGGAAACATGTTCTTTATTTCCAATTGGTTCATCCTTTGCCGAAGAATCCCTTCGTTGATGCATGGCGAAGATTAAATCAGAACATATATTTTCACTCAAACTACATTTATTACATATATGATGAAGTACATGTAATTGAACCTTCTATACAGTATACTAGTCAAATTTCTTTCTCTTGATTTATGTTGATCAAGTACAAATATACTTTTATTTTTCATGTAATCTTGTGGTGCTTGGTTTTGGTACATCATAATTCTTGTTCCTGATGAAGTACTGTCAAGGTTGAACTAGTTAAATGTGGGTTGAATATGCGATTCTCTTCGCCAAGCTTCGTATATAAAGCTTGCCCAGTGTGCCCCACGAGGAGGGGGAATCACGTCGCACACCATAAAAAAAAATCTTAAAAATCATAATGAACAAAATTTTTTGAAGGTGAATAATAATGATCTAATCAGAAAGATTTTATCTTCAGACATCCCGATACATTTTAAAATCATAACCAGCTTAAATCTCACGTCTATTCCTAACTAGTACAAACTACTGTCTACAAATGATAACTGTGAATAAGGTACCAACATGGGAAGTGCGGCATAATATTTCAATGCCAGGTACACTGCATGGATCCAAATTCACCGAAATCATCTCAACAGGCTATTTATTCATGATAATGATACTATTTGTTCTAAGCAAATTTTTACATATCCCAAAAATCAAATGATACCGTCTTTAGATGGAAATTGCCAAATGTACATAAAGAAAAAATTGTCAAAGGAAAATCTATTCATCTCAACAGGCTATTTATAATCAGAATACCATATGTTTTAATCACATTTTCACATACCTCAAATATCGCATGATAATGTCCCCCCATAAACCCAACAAGCTTCTTTACTTGTACATGGTTTCAATTAAGCTGTACACCGAAACTATTGGTATTTGGTTGGAAAGTTGTGCTGCATGATAAAATGATAGCCAATAATAGATTAATTTTGTTCATGGTCTTTTAATTTTATTTCACAGTCTACCTTTTATGCACTTCTTGCAGTGCCAATCCCGGTGTTTCGGTGGGACCCTTTTCATTTTTATACAGTGCCAGTGGAACCATGTATCACAGCTGTCACATCCAATTGAGGGTGGGTCATTTGTACAATCGTCTTTGCATACTGGACAGGGATATTTTACAACAGCACTATCCTGGTTATCATAACAGCCAGTTTCTTTCATATCACTTTTTTCATGTGCTGTACTATTCTGTGATACAGTAAGGCATGTTTTTTTGTCAGGAGCACTACTCTTTGTTTTTTCTGTGTTAGTGTTATGTGATTTTAAATGGATTTGGAAGTCATCTTCATTTTCACAGCGAACTATTTTTCCACTAGCCGAAAAAACAGAAACCACAAACAATTCCACCAGATTGCACAACTCTCACACGTATATAAAGTTCTTTCTTCGATTTACAAGTAAATGGGTTTTTAACCCCATTTTCAATACACTGAATGCAAACTCGGTTGCTTACTTTTATAACTCTTGCTCTCTTTTTAGGCTGTACACTTTCCTGTTCGGAGACCTTCCTCTTCAAGTTATTAAAGTGTGTGTGTCAACGCACACTTTTCTGTTTTTCTAGGAATTCTTTATTTCTTTCTTTCTTTCTTTCTTTCTTTCTTTCTTTCTTTCTTTCTTTCTTTTTCTTTCTTTCTTTCTTTACCGGCAAATTTGTCCGACATTTCATTTGAAAAGTATTACATGTAGAAACTCCAAACTTTGCACAATTATACTTCTATGGATAAAGTCTGGCCTTTTAATAATGAGAGGTCATGCTTTTGAAAATTATGCAAATGAGGGCTAATTACAGTTTTAAATCTTCAATATCTTGTATACTATAGTAGATGTGGTCCCGAGTGTATAGGAGTTCAATCATAGCAAGGTAAAGGTCATCTCAAATGTCAAGGTCATGTCAAGGTCAAAGGTCAATTTTAAGCCAAAATGTCATTTTTGAGGTCAAGTTTCACTTCAGGTAGAGGTCATCTCAAGATCAAAGGTCATTTCAAGGTCAAAGGCCACTTTCCTTGGTGGCCTTCTTCTAGCCATAACTTGGTCAATTTTTATCTAATTTTGATCATGTTGGGCTCATATTGTAGCTATTGTAACCCTGCATATTTTAAAATTTATGTGTGACCTCTAATGGTCAAAGGTCAAGGTCATTTAACCTTTGAAAGTTTCATCCAGTCACAACTTGGCTATTTTCCATCCAATTCTAATCATGTTAGACTCAAATTGTAGGTATTGCAACACTGCACATTTTTATAAGAACACGTGACCTCGAAAGGGCAAAGGTCAAGGTCATTTGGAGCTTTGAAAGTTTCATCTTGCCATAACTTGGTAAATTTTCATCCGATTTGGTTCATGTTCATGTCAGTTTAACTTCTAATAGGGGGTTCCTGACCATTGCGCATGTAATGAATCTAAAACAAAAGTTGTAGCAATTTGAATTATGCTAAATAGCACCATTAGAAATTTTAAATCTTAAATAACTTCAAAGCTGTAATAGATAGAGATGCCATTCCAACTTCTACTCCTGTGTTATGGAATAGTTGTACATTGCGATACCAATATGCTTTGAAGACACACACACTGATTTGCTATGCAGCAAATCATCTTTTCTAGTTGTTTCTGGGTTGAACTATAAGCTGGTCTTCTCTTGATTTTGCTGCACTTTGTTCAATTAACGGTAACATGGCCGGTTTTCCCAGCCCTTTGGTCACACCTAATAAGCTAACCATATTACAACTTTTAGAATATACTTCTAACCCACAGTCCTGAATAAATTCCATATTGTCATCATTGTTACATTGTTTCTCATGGCCATGTGACAAGTTCTTTACAGCAACTCCTAACTTTGCTAACCCATTACTTATTAGATCATCTACTCGAGCCCCCCGCTTACAAGCTCGTACCATTTTTCTACCACCATGTCTGCTTCTACTGTTTTCTGGAAACTTAACTTTCGGCACATATGGATCATTACTGCCCTCAAAATCTACGGAAGAGATTGCATGTTTTGACTCGGTGATGGGCCCTCCCGTTCTACGAAAGCCTGCTTTGTGGGGATGTCTTTTAGGTGTCTGTCCATTAAAGTAGCTTCCTACAACAGGTTTATCATGTAATAATCGCAACAGGTTGCCATTTCTGGCATCTTTCATTTCTTGGTCTTTGACAATATGTGACTGTAACACCAATTTATCTAGTTGGTCTCTTACACATGTTTTAAATGATACTGGTCCTGGCTGGGTTTCACAACTGCGCAATATATCTGGTATTACCGGCATAGTTTGGCTGTACAGCTCTATTAATTTCCCTGCATTATCTTCTCCTGTCTGCTTCGACAAACAAGCATACAAGTGCTTACAAAAATATGGCTGCCCAGAGATTATGAAACTATAACATGTGCAGGTACACAAATTTAGGTTACAAATATGGTCACCCAACTCCATTTGCTTTTGCCCTTCCACTGGTAACAATTTTAGATTTTCTGTGTAAAACATCTTACATGCCAAGTCATTTAATTCATACAAAATTTCGTTAGATTTGCTTACAGCGTCATAGCAGTGTTCGGTGCTTATTTGCCTGGCTAAAGTCTCAACATGTTTTGGAATAGCCCCCGACTTTGAATAGATTTCCAAATCTTCATCTTGTGCAAGAAAAAAGTCTTCTGTCACTTGACGATAAGATTGGACTTGGTCATCAGGGCACACAGTGTACCAGCCACTATCCGTATCATCTTGGTGCTGTGTAACTTTCCCACTTTTTTTTCCCTTGCTATACCCCTTTCTGCCTTAGCCAGCTCCTTACTTTTGTTGCGAAATGAGGGCTTCTGCTTTTGTGAACATTTGCTGGCTTGCTCTGTTGCTACACAGTCCCTATGCATAGTTTGGTGTATTAAAAACCAAACCAATTCTGCCATTGACCTATTCAAATGACTATTGAATTCAACGTCATCAATTTCCTTGAACTTCCTCTCAGTGACATTGTCGGTCAAAACTAATGGGTTCCTACATTGATTTATTGTGACATTATACAACACCTCAGCTGTGAAGGTGTCTTCCCATACTTTACAGAACCAATGCCGTTCCAGGTAACTAACAAATTTTTCTTTACTTTCCCGAGGCAACAAATTACTAGGAATGTTATTTAGAATGTAATGTTTGAATGCATCAAACATGTTTTGCCTCATTACAAAATTCCAACTACGCATAATACACTTGAATCCTGTCTCTAATGGTCGCAAGAACATCTTGAGAAAACTATCTTCTCCTATATGGGCACGGAATGCATTTATGCTGTGGAAGTTACACAGAGTACTATTTAACTGTTGATGAGACACGGCATTAGTATTACGGATGTCAGAAGCTTTGTCGTGTTGAATTAATGGTGAAAAATTAACATTTTCTGAACAAGGTCTCAGCCAAAAGAAACCATCACCATTATCGAATTTATAAAGCTCTCTGGGATGGTTGCATTGTTGATATATTTAAATGTATCTACGATAACCTTTGTCAAAAAACATATCAAAATAAATATACATTATCGACATTTAACAAGGCCCTAATCAAGAGTACGCGTACATTTGATTGTCCTTCAATGAATACTGTCACTGGCTACAAAATTACATCCCCGACAAAGCATATAAAAAGGTGCCATTGAAATATCATTATAGTAATATACTTACTGGATAGGATAACCGTCTAATGAACCCATTCTTTATAGAAATGTAGTGACCTTTTCATGTCACTTGAAACATGATTCAGCTTCGATTCTGCAGCAGTCTTACAAGTGGCAACTGATCCATCAAACTACATCTTATACGGTTACTTTTACTTTTAGGTGATTCTTAGGTACAAGTTACACATAAACCATCGACACTACCACCATAAAACAACAACAAACGAAGAAAATACCAGAAAATAATTCTCCGAAGCTACTTCCGTAGCATGATCAAGTTTACACCGGAAGACTACGAAAGTACCTGGCCACTGCGCATGCGTCAAAAAAACCGGTGCCCAAGTACTTTCCTCGAGCGACAAAGTCCATAGATTTTGCGGAAGCGACCGTGATTTAGTCACCCACAGGACTGGTCTGCCTAATTACCGAAAGCAACAGAAGGCGACAGAGAACAACCGTCTGGAAGCTAAAACAAGCGAAAGCGACCGAAAGGAAGTTATTCTTAGATACACACTTTCGGTAAACGGCGGTGCGATTTCACTTGCCGATTTTTTCATATGAACCCACAATTCTCTCTGTCGGTATCCCAAACCTTAAAAATGCACACGAATCTACGTTTTCCAATTGTATGCAAGTGAGCTGTTATTCATAAACTCGCTCATGACACAAAACATAACGCTGAACTTGAAGTCGGCAACCGCAATGGCTGCCTGGTGTGAGTGTGATTCACAGCAGCCACTGCGATTGCATGCCGACTCGATACAAAAACTCGATCACAGTGTGATCGAGTTTGTGTATATCGCATAGTTTACTTCAGCAATAATTAGACTTTGTAGCAAATGGCTAGTGTGGGAAAACATGACCGAAAGTTCAATGCAACAATAGTCAATAGAAGGAATTTTAGGTTAATTACGTAAATATTCATGAACATAAAAGTCATAATGGCCATGTTCATTCACTTATGGTAGCAGGTATACTTGTACCTTTTGAGGAAAATGGGCTTCAATACTATCTATAGCTTTCAAAGTAACAGTAAGTTATAATAACTCTATGGTAGCACGGAGGTCCGTATAATACCTCCATGATGCTTGGTAGTAAGATTGCATGAAATTACATGCATTTTAATATTCTGTGATATACGGAAACATAAAGCTTTTATGTTTCCGTATATCACAGAATATTAAAATGCATGTAATTTCATGCAAGGTCAAAATCGACATGGCCCACGCTGAAAGCAAAGTCCTCTACCCTGGATTTAAGAAGAGCTCACATGTACCCCAGGGATGATCAGAGTAGCTGAAGTGTCCCCATCCCACCCCTTGGGTCACTAATTCACACTCAAGCAAGATAACAGATCGATCCAGTTATGTCTTGCACATTCTGTATACACAGTCTTTGTAGGCCTACTGAGTGATAATATCCGAATTCCTAGCTTGACGGTGGGATTTCTTTTAAAGATTATGCACGAACATTTTTCACAAAATGGCCCAGAAAAGCAAAATTTGGCATGATTTTTGCTAGAATGACAAGTGACTTTTTGCACATTAGTCAAATGAAGCGTTTGCATGTTAAATACATTCCTGCTTAACAATTAAAATATTATCAAAATTATCAATTGCTTTGAACATATTGAGCCCCCTATCTGTCCCTGTCCAACTGTGATGTCTTCTCACTCTTGTATCGCGGCAAGTCGGTGGGCCCTGTCTCACTGTGCAGCGATTGTGTGTCTGTTGGTGTCCTGTTTAATTGTTGTCTATTATTCCTCGAGACGGATTTATATAAGGCTGAGCCCTCTTCCCAATTAATCGTTAATTGCCGATGAGAATATTGTAATTATACATTGTTGAAAAAATAAAATACGTCTAAACCAATATTATCAGTCATTAGCAGGCCTCCTTTAACTTTTGGTAGCATACACCAATATTTAAGGGTTCTTGATTATATTCATTAAATGATAAGGCATGCATGTCGACATACCAGAACTCCAAATAGGGGCATTTTGTATAAGTCGGGGGGGGGGGGGGAATTATTTTTACACAGAATATAAAAGAAAATACTACATCTTTATATTGGAGATGATAAAACATTTGCCAAAGTCTATACATAAACTTCAAAATTTTAGATGAAAAGGTGGTAGGCTCCCTCCTCCTGGAGGGAAACTTGGCAGATATGCTATGAGAACTTCATCAAACCTAATTCAGTTTGACCACCAACTGATGCATGTTGCTTCGATATCACTTGCAGATTACATTTATTCAGCTACTTTTCATCAATCTACACCACATAGTGCTGTAATTTTTTACTTTTTTCCCAAGTGGATGTATGAAAAATGGTTAAAAGGACCAAGCTTCATTGATTTGTTTGCTTCCTTTCCTTCTTTTTTCGGACAAGACAAAGCAAAAAAGTGCTCAATCACTGGACAGTTTCTTTGAAATCAGTCAAGGCTACTTACTCTTTGTGGCATAAATTGGGATCTGTGGTGTAAACCAGTCTATGCAAATTTTCCTTGATGATCCTTGTTTCAAGTTGTTCCCTACAAGATGTGTTGTGAAATGCCAAGAATTTGTTATTTTGGGCACATTATATCTCAGCCTACAGATTTTTGAATTGCCATCTATACATTCTATACTTGTTCATACAGCTTATCTGACCATAGCGGCACAGACATATACATACATGACTTAGGGATTCAGCATTATTTGATGGGAGAGGGGTGGGAGCACGTGGGATGTCACAATATTGAATTGTGCTTCGAAATGTTTGGTTACAAAATTATACCACCTTCATATGTGGGAGGGGGTGATGGTCACAATATAGGAAAGTGCAGCCCCATTCACTTACTATGGGGAGCGCTGTCAATCAGGCTGGAGGCTGAGGGAATTTCATGATAAGAATGCACAAGTGGGGACGGTTGGAGTCTCTGTGATCTCATCAATTGCAAATAAAATTCTATTTTTATACAATTGGAAATAAATAGGCCTGTAGGTCATGCTGTTGTATGTGGTCTACCAACCTAGCTTGCTCTCTCAGTCCTGTAACTGCGGCAAACGGCAGCAACGGTTATTGAAGGAGCGGGGTTCCCTGCACGTCTGATCTCTGTCCGGGTTCTGGTTGTCTGCCAAGAGTGTCTCTTATCATCGCTCAACTCACCAGAGGGCAGCACTGATCAATGTACCCTGACATAAGCACCACACTCTTTCCCTACATGAAGGAGGGAGCCATATACAAAAATTTAACTTTAAATTCCACAAACATTGCCAACCTGATTGCCTAGAGTACCGCTAATTTGTACAGATATGAAACATGCTCCAACCACCTGCATTCATACTTGTAGAAATTACAATTGATCACCTTATCTACCACCCAATTTTAGTATTACACACATCTAATGAAAATGTATTAACATGCACATTTCAATCCATATCTCAAATCTTTATTGTTCCCATGCTTCATCCATTTCTGAAGTCCATATCAATCACATGCAGCATTTACCATTAATTCCACCTCTATATGTGCAAACCCAAACCCTTTCGAGTTCCCTTTATTTCTGCATGCTACCCTGAAAAAGAAGATTAAACAATTAGCAATTTTTGAGTTCCCTTTATATCTGCATGCTACCCTGAAAAAGAAGATTAAACAATTAGCAATTAACAATGTACAGAATTATACTGCACAGCAGCATCCATTAAATCAGATGAATAACTTCTAAAATGTACATAACAATCTGGCTCATATTCCACTTCTTTTCTGCTGCAATCTCAACAGGTTGGAGCCAGGAATCCGTCTCCACCTTCAATTTTGTCCCTTTCCTTTCCCCCAAATCTATTCTGTTCAGGTTGGAGCCAGAAATCCGTCTCCACCTACAGAACGTCCATCTCCAGCTACTAAGCCCTCAAGTTGTAAAATCGACAAGTGTTGAGCCTAGTGACCTTACATATCAGACTCAAGGGAAGATTTTTGGCCTTGGACATGGCCTTAGCCACCTCTAACAACATTCCTGGATTGTTAGACTTGGTTTTCCCCTTGAACGCAGGAGGCAGCAGGAATGGAGCATCAGATTCTAATAGGATCTTCTGCAAAGGTAGTTTGTCCATTACTATCTGAAGGTCCACATTGTCCACTAGCAGGCTGGTGAAACCGAACATCACATTAGGAAATGCGGTGACCCACTCATCTATCTCCTCCTGGTTCCCTACGAAGCAGTGGCAGTGAATGGGATGGCTCTTATTTAGATGTCTCTTAAGTATGGCCACACACCTCCCATGAGCCCCTTCCCCTCGGCAATGTATCACTAATGGCTTGTCACTGGTCTTTACCAACGGCAAGATGTTGTCTAACAGTGGCTCTTGACAGTCCTTGTCTTTCTCGCTGACCCCTGGGCTGGTGTCGATGCCCACCTCTCCGATACCAACCACGTAAGGATCCTCCAGATACCTCTGTAAAATTGCAACATCATAACGAGGTTTGAATCTACTGGCAAACCTAGGATGGGCGCCATAAGTAAATCTAACTCTGTGATCACGGACAACTTGTTCTCTGATCGCTGCTCCTGGCCATCTCCAGGAATAACAGTAGTTCGTGACTACATATTGGATACTGAATGGCTCATCCACTACGGGCTGTGTGTCCAGAACTTGCTGCAGACTCGCACAATCAGTGTCTCGCAGCAACTCCGCAAGGTGAAAATGCGAGTCTGCGATATTATATACAGGAGCTGTAACATGTGGCAAGACTGTCTGCAATTCCACTTCAACCTCCAGATCCTTGAAAGCTGCTCTCCGATCTTCACCAAGATTGCTCAGCATGCAACCCAAGACTCTCCAGTGAAATAGACTGGTGATAGCGTTTGGTGGAGATACGCAGTGGTGCTTAGTGAGCTCCATGCGGCTATGCTCTTCGAAGCTGTTCCATAAGACTCGATCAACCTCTGTGACAACAGCTCCAAACTTTGGATACCATCCGTTCTCTACGACATGCCATAGCACTTCCTCATAGCTGGATTTCCCCAGTTCACAACACCAAAACTGAAGCATGCCTCTCATCAGTCTAACCCACAAAGCCAATCTCTCCTCTGTAAATAAAGGCTCCTGATGTGAATGTTTCGCCGTGTGGTCCAGAATGATTTTATATTTCTGAGTTTCTTGACATCCACATACCCAGCAGGCAGTATCCGGCACAATATAAAATGGAAGATGGGCTTGGAGAACATGTCGTTTAACATGGGCATCTCGCTGGGGACAAATTGGGCAGGCCCTTAACTTCTTTTTTCTGCCTGCAGCAGGGACAACAAGCACCTCGTCCTCTTGTTCGGCTGTACCTGGTGAGCTACTTCCAGTTTCATCAACCAGAAGCCATTCAATGTCAAGGTCGGAACTAGAATCCATCCTATAGTATACAAAAATAAAAAAAGTAAAATAATGAAGTATGTAAGTGCAATATATATATACAAATGAAAATAATTTTTCAGGATCTGTACCTATATGGAAAACAGAAAACCGTCTTAACCATAAATACAGCATAAGATCATTTTCTTCTCCCTGAAAAACATCAAATATTATATGTACATATGGAAAACAGAATGTCTGTCTTAACCATGCATACAAATTCACAATTCTGGGATATGGCTACCGTAGTCTGCACCTATGGAAAACAGAATATCCGTCTTAACCAATTGATACAGAATGAACCCTACCAATTTATATAAACTAGTGATAGTCCCGTAAATACATGGGACGCTTAACAGTTCGGCCACCCCTTGTGGTAATAGCCGGGATCTGCTCCTCTTCTGAATCAGACTCTGATGAAACAATATCTACTGCCAGAGCTGGTTCTGCTTCTTCCAACTCAGATTCTGAACTAGAAGAGGTATCAATGACATCGTTAGATGGTGTAGACTGGGAACTAAACAAATAAGACACATTGTTAACATCCCATTGATCCTCTGGATCCTGCTCATCCTGATCATATTGGAGAGTACTGTCCAGATTAAGAAATTCATGTCTCATCCTACGAAGCCACATTGGTATATGCCTATCTTCACAAATACGCAGTCTGTCGTGATGTACCACTATTTCTCTCTTGCGATCTCTGATCTTATAGAGAATAGGCGACAGCACCTCCGTCACCAAATATGGCCCTGTCCAAATGGATTGCAATTTGCGACTCTGGCCCCCTTTTGAAGCTGACCGTAGCTGGTACACTAGATCACCACTTTCAAATGTTTTTTCACATAATTTGAGGTCGTAGTCCCTTTTCTGCCTAGCCTGGGCACCCTGTAGATTCTGCATAGCCACCTCATGCACATGACGCAACCTTTCCCGTAGCTGTGAAACAAACTCTGGTAATGTTCCTCCGCGCTCTGAAGAGTGGAATGTACTAAACATAACATCTACAGGCTTCGTCACTTCCCGGCCCAACATAAGCATGTTCGCTGAAAATCCAGTCTGTCTATGAACCATGCTACGTATAGCACTGGCTAGAAGGGGGAGATCTTCATCCCATGAATCTTGCCCACCCTGCAAACAACTCCTAATTGTTTGGAGAATTAGACGATTATACCTCTCGCACTGGCCATTTGAACGAGGTCGGTAGGGGGTCGTTCGTGTTTTTGAGATTTGAAGTAAGTTACATATAGATTGGAAAATATGGCCTGTAAAATTTGCCCCTTGATCAGTATGAATCTGTAATGGGCACCCAAATCTAGAAATAAATTCATAGACCACCTTGTGGGCTATGCGCTCCGCAGTCTGGTCGGGCAATGCAAAGCATTCCATCCATTTAGTGAATTGATCTACTAACACTAGAATATACTGGTTACCATTTTTACTTTGAGCTAACGGACCCAATATATCAATATGAACTCTCTCGAGAGGAATGCCTGCATGGTACGATTCTAGGGGAGCTTTTGGCCACATTCGAGGTTTTTTGTTCTTGTTACATTTGGCACAAGTTTTCACGTAATCTGCAACATCCAAGGCCATTTTGTACCAAAAGAAAGACCCCCTGACGTTGTGAAGAGTTTTAGTCTGACCAAGATGCCCAGAACTCCGAACATCATGATTAAGACGCATTACCTCTTCCCTCAAAGATGAAGGCACTACAAAGCATTTTTTCCGGGTGTCTCCCTCAAAAATGTGAAACAGGACGCCATTTTCTAACTTTAGGTGATCCCTGCTAATCCAAAGATGCTTTGTTTCTGCCCCTGACAACCATAGTTCTGCATTTGATGGTGACTGACCTGACTCAAGCCATGTAATGACTTTACCTATGGCTGTATCTGCTAATTGTGCCTCTCTGAGCTCCTCTGTTGAGTATTTATCTGCCCAGTTGATGGTAGAGGCATCCTGTATAACAGAAGTGATTGCTCGGACAGCAAGAGGAACAACATCATCCACGTCAGATTCAAACTTGGCCCATTGCTTGTGAGCTCTGGTACAGAACGCACAACCTCCACATGGCAGATCTTTTAAAGCTGAACCTGCTTCATAACAATTACAGGACTCCAGAGTATCTGGTATTCGGCTTAAGGAATCCGCATTCACATGATTCTTCCCCTGTCTATGCAACAGGGTCATATCATATTGCGAAAGTTCTTCTTACCACCTAGCCAACTGCCCTTGGATATTCTTGAATTTCATAAGCCATGTAAGACTGTTATGATCTGTTCTTACTAGAAAAGGGCGTCCCAGAAGATAATGGCGATATTGCCTCGTAAAACGAACCACAGAAAGTAACTCCTTCCGGGTTGTACAATAATTTCTCTGGGCAGGAGTTAATACGTAGCTACCATAGCTAATTGTTTGCTCTATTCCATTTTGGACTTGGATCAATTCACCTCCAATGGCAAAATCTGAGCTATCACAATCCAGGATAAACATACCCTCCTTCTGGGGAAGTGATAACACTGGAGCACATATAAGTTTTTGTTTCAAGGCCTCGAATGCTTCTTGGTGTTCTGCCTGCCAATCGAACACTGACTTTGGCCCCGTTAACCCGTAAAGGCATCTAGAAATTTCGGCAAAGTCCGGAATGTGTTCCCAGTGGTAATTGACAAAACCAAGAAACGATTCTACCTCACGGACACTAGATGGCACTGGCCATTCAACTACTGCTGAAACCTTGTCTGGGTCAACAGAAACTCCGTCGCCCCAAACAACCTTACCTAAAAACTTAATTTCTGTTTTGAAAAAGTGGCATTTTTTTGGCTTAAGTTTAAGATTATGCTCCCTAAACCTCTCAAGCACCTCTTGGATATTCTGCAAATGCCCGAAAGTGTTTTTTCCCACTATCACACAGTCATCTAAATAGGCCAAGGTCGTTTTCCAGGTCAGTCCTCGCAGCACAAATTGCATTGCTCGTTGAAAGGTGGCTGGTGCCCTACACAATCCGAAAGGCATGCGACAATGCTCGAAGAGGCCATATTTAGTCATAAAGGCGGTCTTGTGACGGTCCTCTTCTGCGACCTCTATTTGATAGTAACCGCAAGCGAGGTCAAGATGGCTATAAAAAACACTACCGCTAAGAATATCAAAGCATTCTTCTATCAGCGGTAAAGGGTACGCGTCTTTATTGATCGTTCGCAAGTTTGTTTCCTGAAAATCTATGCACCAGCGTACCGAACCATCTTTACGTCTGACAAGCACCGGTGCCGAAGCCCATTCGGAAGTTGATGGGCGAATAACTCCATTATCTAGCAATTGCTGAAGATGTTTCTCTTCTTCCTCTTCGAAACCCATGGGAGTCCTACGCATTCGCTGCCTAACAGGTGGCATGTCTCCAGTTGGAATATAATGTTTAATTCCTGAGAAACATCCCAAGTCATGATCTCCCTTAGAGAAAACATCTTGAAAATCCAGCAACAATTCATGGAGTTTTGATCGCTGTTTTGCATCAAGGTTGTTGCCCGACCTTGCGAGCAAATCCTTCAAATGCTCTGGAATATCGTCACACCTCTTACTGTCTACTGGCCCTAACTGTCTCACCTCGGTGACCTCCAACTTGCTGTCATTCCCAATATTGGGACTTAACAATTCAGAATTTGAATCTGCGGTATCAGGATATTCAGACGCCGCGAAATCAAGCAAACTGATTGGCGAGGTAGCTTTGATTACATCAATGGCAGTGCCAGAAAGGTCCGTCACTACTACATTGCCTGAAACCTGCGGGCTGTCAGAGATAGTGATATCAGAAAACTCCGACATCACTCCTTCTGAAGATATAGCATTTCCCACCCAATGACCGGCCTTGAGACAAATAAACTTATCAGTTAAGTTCATAATACTTATGGGAATATGCTCACAACCCCTGACCAGTATTGACGGAATCAATAAACCACTATGATCCCCAATTGGTGTTATAACATAATCTTGTCCCTTTTCCAAGGCGGAATTACAAAACGCCTACTTTACACTGTTAGGTGGGACAACAACTTTCTTAGACAGCATAACCTTAGAGACAGTAAATTCTTCCTCCCCAAGTCTTTTAGTTTTAGCTGGAATTACTTGGTCTTGGATATGTAAGATATACTTCTCTAAATCAATTTGACATTTGTGGAATTTAAGGAAGTCCAGGCCTAATATCATTTCATCGGATATGGGCGCGACATACATGTCCCAATGAAAATTTTGCCTACCCATGGAAAATAAAACTTCCTTAATTTTCCTTGCATCAATAGTGCCTTCCTTGGCAGCCCCTTTGAGGTGAACCTCTTCCACAGTTTTATAATTAAGTCTCAACTTGCGGTAAGCTTCAATGCTTAAAACTGTGACTTGAGCTGCAGTGTCAACAACTGCATTTAATTGTGTGTTGTTAATCATGACTGGTACTATCATGCTGTCTTCAGATGGAATTGACCTAACAGTGACTAACTTTTCCCTGCTGGGACTACCTTTGGATTGAATCGGAACATCCGACTCACACAATGGTTGTCCACTAACAAAGCCAGGTAAGGTTGAGCTTGGTTGAGTCAGTAACTCCGACTGAAAAGAATCTGGTAAGCTATTTACAAAATGTGAATAAGGTGATGAAGTATGAGTCAGCAACTCCGCTTCAAAAGAATCTTTTAAGCTATTTACAGAATATGAATTAGATGATGAAGCATGAGTCAGCAACTCCGACTCCACTTCCAAAGGTAATGATAATGGATCATGGCCCCGCAAGTCGTCAGGGGTCGAAATTAGGCCATCATTTCCGACCCGAACTAGTTTGACTCCTTTCTGAGTCTTGGTGGAGTAGGTTTTGGAGATTTAGACGGGGACCTGGAGTATGCGTTCGAGCTAGGGCAATCCTTAATCATATGGCCCAAATTGTGACAGCCATGGCACTCTACCTTTGACATGTCAAAACGTTGTGGAGTCCCAGGGGTTGAGACGATTGGCTGCTTTTTCAGCAATTCCATAAGAAATCTTTGATTTGACTCCACTATGGACTGAATAGCCACCTGATTTTCCTTTAGGACCTTTTCGATGCCTTTATTGAAATCGTCGATTTTGCTACTCTGATTATGCTCCCAGCGGACTCGTGGCTTGGGAGAGAACTGAACAGGCCGAACTAATGCACTGTTGTCCTCCTCTAGCTGACGAACACGGAATCTAGTTGGCCCATAGAGTATTTCTTGACTGTGAACATTTATGTTTAATTGCTCAAGAGCCTGCTCTAAATTCATGGGCAACCTACTCATAACCAGCATAGCGGCATCTTTATGCGTGGTTGCTTGAAGAAAGGCATAAACTGCTAAGCTCCCAATGAACTCCTCATCCGCTCCAGGATAGCCATCTGAGGCAAGCTGTTGTGCCCTTTCGGATAATTCCTCTAGGCTTTCCCCTTCTAATTGTTTTAGGTTTTGCAATTTCCTTCTAATGGTAACCACCGGATCTCTCACACCAAACCTGCGGTTTAATCGGTGAACTAACCTGCTATAATTTTCCCGGTCACCCACACTAAGAGTTGCATAAAAGGATAGCGCCTTATCCCTAAGTGATGCAACTAACCAATTTAGGCAAGTGTCCTCCGACCATTCATATTGCTTCGCCATGCGTTCAAAACACAGAAAAAATGGCCGCCAATCTGCCTTTCCATCAAAAGTTGCCGGCTTCTGTGGCTTCGGACCAGCGTCTGTTGTTGCTTTGTGTGGTTTCTTCTTGTTCTTCTCTTGTTGCTTGTTACTGCGGCTTCCGGTTTTTGTTGTACCCCTGTAGATGCCATTTGCAGCAACCTCATCATGCTTCCGAAATAAAGGTCCATATTCCCGGCTGACCTCTGGAGGAGCTTTCATTTGAGGACCTGTACCGTAAGATCCTAATAATTGTCTGATGTCGTCGTCATCATAAGGCATATCTCCATCCGTATCATCCTCTCTTTCAATATCATAAGTAGGTACATTTGGGGTGACCGACCTACTACTAAACATATACTTATGCTCCGATGGGAATGGAGGGGGATCATGCACCTTCTTAATTGCAGGAGGTATATAGCCGATGTGTGGACGGGTGGTTGCAGCATTCTGTTGTTCCACCTGTTGCATTCTGCTCTCCAATCTAGCAGTGGCCTTGCTGACTTGATCTACCTCTTGTTGTATAGCTTGAAATCTCTTTTGCGTAGCTTCTTCTTGCTGGTTCAGCAGTGAAGACATGCTTTGAATCAATCTATCATGGCTCGAACTGAACATCTCCATCATACGCAAACGCAGGGGTTTTTCACCAAATTCTATCTTCTCGGCTGCTATATGAGCATCAATAATGCCAAGAATAACTTTGTCTTCAAAAGACCTTACATTGTCTGGAGTAAATTTTCCTCCTAGTTCCTGTTTCTTTTTCAGGATTGCCATGGCACGTGCATCACCAATGTACTTAAGCTCCTTAAGCTCGTCGGCTGTTATGTCATTAATGTACAATGTGTTTAATGGGCCTTTGATGTCTGCCATTTTGAACAATGTATGTGTGAAATGTATTTGATATGTATGTCAAAATGGACAAAATAGGGGAATTTCACACAAAATATCAAATGTGTAATTACAAATAATTCAATAATGGCTAGGATTCCATAGGGAAAAACAACAGCAAAGTCCATATATTAAAATTGATCAAATATAAAAAATGTCTATCAAAAAAGCAAACAGGATTCACAAGTAATGTGAGAAATGAATTCTGCATCAAGGTTGAAAATACACAACATTGAAAAAATTTATTCCTTCTCTTTGTTTTGCACCTTTATGTCGCATAGGTGTAAGCCACAAACAGCTATATAGAAGGAAAAAGCATCAGCAAAAATGAAAAATCCCTGGAAAGTGAATGAATAATTTATGCTGAACAGCTTTTGTATTAACAGTAGAAAAGAAAAAAAAAAAAAACGAAATACAAGCAAACAATAAAAAAAAAACGATAACTATAACATTTCAAGGGGAATTTCCCACAAAATACACTGCTAACTGAAATTACTGATTCTATATAAACAAAAAGAATTTGAAAAGTCAGTAGCGTAAATGCAAGGTGAAATAATATATAATGGTGGTCGCCATGACGATACTCATTTGCATATTGGATCGCGGGAAATGCGAAATTTACTAACACTGTTACCAACAGTACTTCCAATGAAAACCTGCGTTAAATTAGATAATTTGGATCAGAAATCCGACCCAAACCTACTGTGTGAATTAAAGGAGATATAAAGATCAGAAATCCGACCCTAAAAATCTACTTTAAGACAAGGAAAGTCCGTGATGTCGGTGACGTCCACTTTTCCACATAAGAACACAATGGTGGGTCACACAAGTCCACATTCAGCAGGAAAATCCGAGCAAATTCTCAAAAAATAGGCATGGAATTCGATCACTCCTGACACCAATGTTGTATGTGGTCTACCAACCTAGCTTGCTCTCTCAGTCCTGTAACTGCGGCAAACGGCAGCAACGGTTATTGAAGGAGCGGGGTTCCCTGCACGTCTGATCTCTGTCCGGGTTCTGGTTGTCTGCCAAGAGTGTCTCTTATCATCGCTCAACTCACCAGAGGGCAGCACTGATCAATGTACCCTGACATAAGCACCACAATGCTAAACAGATCCCCAGGCACTATTAAAATATTTTCATAATTTATGAGACTCATTATGAAATTCCCAAAATATTGGTACTGCTTCAAACATATTTGCAGCAAGGTGTTTGCGTAAACAAGAGTACATAGTACTCTCATTGTATTTTTGCCAATGTCTGCAATTAAAATAGATCAATATTGATACTTATGTTTTCAGACATATAAAGGTTTACAGCCAAAAAATTTACAAGCATCAGTCTTTTTTCTCTTAATTCTTAATACATGTTATTACATTTACGAATGAATATTTGGCCAAATTACTGTAATGTTTAAAATGTGAAATTTACAGTATTGCCACAAATTATGCATGTAGAATATGCTAAAACAACGATAAAATCGCTGGCTTCTATTAGCACAGAGTTTTATCAAACTTGGGTTGAGAATACTCGATACCACATATGATAGGGCTGTGCCTTTGTGACTGCATTGTATGGATGACCAAGGCTGGGTATTGAAGGCACATAGGGAGTTCGCGATGATGAGCACAGAGTCATAGCGAGGTGCTCACAGGCCAACCACATGTGAGCCAGAGGGGCAGTTGTGTCAGAGAGTCACACCTCGCCATCCCCCTATGTGCATTGTCACGCGAACCCCCTGTGGTGTAAAGCCCGGGGGTAAATATCCTTTATTACATCCAGCAACATTGTGGTAACTATTATTATGATTCATTATAAATATTAAATCATTTAGAAAAAGCACGAACAATTCAGAAATAAAAATCGCAAGCACGCGCCGTGACCTTCGTCTTCAGATCTGTTCATTCTAAATGAAAGCTTGCTTTCATTATGTGTCAGATATAGTTGCTTTCAGTTGTTTTTGGTCACTTTCTGTTGCTTTCGGTTCCTGTCGGTAATTACAGGAACCGTCCGGCAGTACCACAAGTGAACTTGCACATGCGCAGAGCAGGTACTCGGTAAAGGTTCCACAGGGATAATTGTGCCTGTACTGAGGTAACATGATTGGAGAGTGCCAATATAAAAATGAAGTTTGTCTCTGTTGTTGTCGTTGGCATGTAACAGCGCGGTTGTTGGTAGGCATTTTTTTTCATGACGTCGCGATAGCGACGTCATGAAAAAATGCTTACCATTACCAACAACCGCGCTCTTCGTGTATTTATTATCGTTACGCACTATCGACCGATCTCCTCCATCGATCGATCGCGCTGCGCTGACAATGCCAATGGATCTCTCGTCGGCGCACACATCGGTTGATCGCGCAACCATCGATAGATCGCGCTGCGCTCACGATGGATATAAATAGCTGCGCGAACGATGGATGTGTGCATGATCTGTCAATAAACAGAGAAACTGTGGTTAGAACTTGGCTAAGTTATCAACGTTGATTATTAGCGTTTTGGTTTTGTTGTTAAACAAAACGATGTGAATAATCTTTAGATTTCTGTCGCCAAAAGTTGAAAACGGGCAACTGAACTTGGGAAAGGATTAAGGTCACCCATGTTCTGAGTAAGTCTGACCTTTATAGAAGAACATTAAGATGTGCAACATCAAGATTCAAGTAGTTCTCAAGTTATAATGAAGAGTAAAATTCATGTATGTTGCACTGTGACCCCAGAAACGAGGTCAAGGTCATTCATGTACTGTCTAAGCATGACTTTAATACAGAGACACTAACACGTGCAGCATCACCGTACTAACTCAAAACAGATCTCAAATTATCAAGTAAACAGTAAATTTCGTGTCGGTTGTCCTGTGAATTAGCATTAGAATGTCCATTAGCTTACATGGTAATCAATAGGAAAATTGACCAATAAGTAACCAAATTGTAAAATCCTTAAAAATCAGGAATCCAAAGCTGTGCCACCTAGTAAACAACTTTGTTTGACCCTTCCACAAAAACATATCTATCACATTTCAGCTTTATCTGAGTGACGTTTCTGAGAACAAGTGAAACATAGCCAAACCATACAAAAAATTCATAAAAAAATTAGAACAAAAATTGCAACGCCACCTGGTCAACAAATTGGGAACAAGGTGTCCCTGGGAGTGTCTATATACGATTTCAAAGCAAATGGGTGAGTGCTTTCAGAGGAAGAGAGTTTTCAAGGTTTGCCCCAAAAAAGGACAAATTTTTTTTAAAAAATCCCAAAATCGATAGAGCGTGACCATTTGATCAAACTTGGTAGAGATCCAACCAAGGCACATCCCCACTAAGTTTGAAGTAAATCTGACCAAAATCATTTCAGTTATAACCATTACAAGAAATTCCCATGTTAAACTTTCCTATTAAAACTTTTGTAAAGATTTTTGAAAAAAAAATCATTTAAAAATCCAAAATTCATTTAAACATGACCATTGGAACAAACCTGGTAGACACCCACCCAAGGTACATCCCCAGCAAGTTTGAAGTAAATCTGGATGACGGTTTTGGAGAAGAACTCGAAAATGTAAATTAGCATTCAAATGCCCATTGACTTACATGGTAATCAATAGGAAAGGTACATTTACCGAAAAGTACCCAAATTGAAAAAATCGCTAAAAATCAGGAATCTGCAGCATTCCCACATAGTGAACAAATTTGTTTGACCCTTCCACAAGGAACATATCCACCATGTTTCAGCTTCATCTGAGTAACGGTTCTGGAGAAGAAGTCGAAAATAGCTATAACACACAAAAATTCATAAAAAAAATAGAAAAAAATTGCAGCGCCACCTGGTGAACAAATTAAGAACAAGGAGTCCTTAGGTGTCTTCCTGTGTGATATCCAAGCAATTGGGTGAGCGGTTTTGGAGAAAAAGATTTTTTAAGATTTTCCAAAAAAAGAACAAAAAATTCATTAAAAATCCAAAAATCACTGGAACATGACCATTTGGACAACATGGCAGAAAAATACCCACGATACATTGCAACCAAGTTTGAAGTTAATCTGGATTACGGTATTGGAGAAGAAGTCCAAAATGTGAATTAGCATTAGAATGCTCATTGACTTCCATAGTAATCAATATAGTAAAGCTGCATTGACAGATAAGTACCCAAATTGAAAAAATCGTTAAAAATCAGGAATCCGCAGCATTCCTACATAGTGAACAACTTTGTTTGACCCTTCTACAAGGAATATATCCACTATGTTTCAGCTTAATCTGAGTGACGGTTCTGAAGAAGAAGTCGAAAATAGCTATAACACGAAAAAAAATCATGAAAAAATTAGGAAAAAAATTGCAGCGCCACCTGGTGAACAAATTAAGAACTAGGAGCCCCAGAGAGTGTTCCTGCGTGATATCAAAGCAATTGGATGACCGGTTTCAGAGAAGAAGATTTTTTAAGTGTTGCCCAAAAAAAGAACCAAAAAAAACAAAAAATCATTTAAAATCCAAAAATCACTGGACCGTGACCATCTGAACAAACTTGGTAGACACCCATCCAAGGCACATGCCCAGCAAGTTTGAAGTGGATCTGGCTTACTATTTTGGAGAAGATGTCGAAACTGTGAATTGTTGATGGATGACGGATGACGGACGACGGACCGAGGACCATAGGATAAGCTCAGCTGACTGACAAGTCAGCTGAGTCAGTCAGCTAAAAATCAAACTGTCCGCAAACTAAAAATGCACGTTTCACCACAGATGTGGTATTTTAGGTAAAAGATTTGCACTGTTCAGCACAATCCATGCTGTCATCACCAGTGTTAGCCGTGGCATCGGTTGTAGTACACATGAAGGCCTGGGCCGGCCTCGGCCACTTGCTGATTGGACAATCAGACCAACAACGGAATGCACAATTAATTACGGTCCGGAAAAGTTCGGTACAACTCGGTATGAACAGGTCTATAACCTTGGACAAAATTATCTGCCGTTTATACCAAGCCTCCTTTGTTTTCTCAAGGGATATATATGTCACCTGCTTACACATATATCCCTGCTTTAAATTTCTATGGCTAAATTTCAACACAGGACTGATTTGCTTTGGTGAATATTATTTTAAAATGCATTTATATTCATGAGAACAAGGAAGGCATAGTATAAAAAGGATACATCCCTTGTTCTCGTGATTTGTCTGGAATCCCTTGTATAATAATAATGCTGTGGTCATCCACTTATGTGCTGCGGTCCTGTTGGCACAGGAGACCTGAAAAATTAAAAAAAAATCTGTTCAGCTCATAAATATTACTTTCCCTCATTGCCCATCCCGCATGACCCCGCCTCTAAGGCTCAGGCACTTCCCTTGGCATGTTCCTGTATTGACGAACAGTCTACAGACGAACAGCCAAGGGAGCCCTTAAAAGGGCGACAACCTTTCCATTCCTTTCCCGCATTCTTACCTATCTGTTGTATTTAATTTAGTTACCTCCTGCCTCATATAGACTTCTTCTTTCTTCCCAGCATCCTACCAGGTAGTCCTGTACTGATTTAATACCTCTCTTTTTCCCTGGAAGATCACCCTTCAATCCCAAAAAACATACAACCCTTTGCTCCTTCCCCAACTCCGAATTTGTTCCAAGCTCTTACAATTTTGGTCTTCTCTCCTCCTTTCTCTGAAAATCCTGTCCCTCCTATCATTATACGCTGTACACCAAAATAGTCAGTGGTCTAAAGTTTCGTCATTCCCATGTGTACATACTTTACATGTACCGTCGCTTCCTGGTGTCTATGTGCCATTTCCTATTCTCATCCGTTTTTTTTCCCCAAGGTCATGATTTGGCTTTTGTCTGTACTAAACTCTAGTCTC
This sequence comes from Hermodice carunculata, assembly GCA_964020975.1. Lineage (NCBI taxonomy): Eukaryota > Metazoa > Annelida > Polychaeta > Eunicida > Amphinomidae > Hermodice > Hermodice carunculata. The sequence goes on along the minus strand of OZ026626.1, from coordinate 1,652,053 downwards.
CATTTATTCCCATATTCTCCTACTATGTTCAGCATATCCTGTAATTCTCTGGGAGATTCTATCATTAGCACAATATCATTTGCAAAGAAAAGACCCGGTATTTTATGTCCCCCTACTCTTACCCCCTAAACACATTCCGTAAGCTTGTCACCAAATTCAGTAATATACAATGCGACAAAAGTGGGGAGAGAACACATCCCTGTTTTAATCCGATGTTCAACTGTGCGTTCTCAACTTATACATCCCCTAAAGTTAATGTGCATTCAACATCACTGTATAGAGCTTTCAAAATTTGAAGAAGGTTGCCTCCGAAACCAAGACTATTGAGTTTCTCCTGGATCCCACAAAGCATCCCTCCACACCCTATCATAAGCTTTCTTCACATCCAGGAATGCCATGTGTATTTTCCGCCGTTTTTGCCTAGCCCATTCCAAAATTTGTGTTAATGTAAAAATGTGATCTCCTACTTGCCTACCGGGCCTAAAGCCATTCTGAATTTCTCCAAGCATTCCAAGACGTTCTACTATTTTCCCCATTCTTCTGTATATTATTCTACTGAAATTGTTCCCCATGTTTGAAGAGATGACAATACCTCTGCATTGATAAAGTTCACTTCCCGGTCCTTTTTTTGGAATATACGTAACTCTGAGACTGTTCCATTGTTTTGGTACTTGTTTTTCACTAGTCATTGTATTAAAAAGAATCTGTAGGCTCTCTTTAATTTCTTCTGGCCCTTTTTTGATGAATTCACTTAAAATATTGTCTGTGCCTGAAGCCTTCCCAAGACGCAAACTTTCAATTGATATTTTAATTTCAATTTTATTTATTCTATGGCATACTTCATGATCCCATTGGTCTCGTCTGTATTCCTCATGGTTTTGAGGTACAACAACCTGCCCCCAGCGTGGATCATTTATTTTATTCCAGTGATCTTTTAGAGCTTCTTGAATTTCCTCTTTGATATCTGTTTTCTTCCCCTTATGAGTAATTTCTTGTGTTTTCTTTCTCTTATTCGAATTTACTTGTCTCCAGAAAATAGTTGAACCCTCCCCTTCACTTTCCATTATTTTCTGTGTCATTTGTTCATTCTTTTTTGCTCTCCTTTCTGTTTTCATATCTGCTAAATTTTTCCTACATTCCAAATATAGTCTTTTTGCTGTTTCTATTTCATCTTCCGAAAGCCTGTTTTTCCTTTCCAATCTCCATGCTTTATTTTTCGCTTTTCTTTGGCTTATTGCACCTTTAAGCTCTCGGTCTATTCTATATCCTAGCCTTTCAGTGGGTACCCTCTTTCTACCTGTCTTTTCATGTGCTACTTTAAGAATTCTTTTAGTCAAGTCGTCACACATTTGTTGCACCCCACCCTCTGCTTCCCATTTTGTTTTCCATTCTTCAAGCTCAAGTCTTTCCCGGTATCCTTCCCAATCTGAGTCCTTGTTTACATTCCATACCCATTTAGACCCCCCACTGTCACGTTTCCGGAGATCCATGTTCAAGGTTAATGTCATCCAGTTGTGGTCGCTCCCAATGTCCAGTCTCCCTTCCTTATCTATTTCACATTTCTGAATCAAGCCGAAAATGTCATTGTCTACCAAAATATAATCTATAATTGTCTGTCTTTGACCTGACGCCCATGTCCACTTCCCTCTACACTGAACATCTCTGTTGGCTATTAATAGTCCATATTCCCTTGTAAAGTTGAGAAGAACATTTCTGTTAATTTCTCTGTCCCGTCCTTGAATCCCTTCCCATCCAGTTCCGATGTGTCCCTTAAAGCCCCCCCGCAATGAGAACCTTGTATCCTTGTTGCTGTATGTCACTCGTCATCATCCTGACCCTGTCATATATCTGATCATTCCATTCATTCAGTCCCTCGCGTCCAACATATACCACACCTATTGCTACTTTATTCCCTCTTGATTCAATGCCAAGCCGCTGAATCTCATTTTTAACTTCACTGTCATCCTCCCAGTTGCCTTGCCTAATTTCATGCCATTTTACCCCCTCTTACCTAAGGAACCTACTCCACCTCCCTTTTTCTGTTCACTCCCTCTTCCTTTACTAATCATGTCGCAACCTTCCGGGATTTCAATTAATCCCATTTCCTCATTTCGAATATGTGTTTCTGCCAAGGCAATGATATCCAAGCTTTCACTTTCCAAAACGGCTCCAATATCTGCTATCTTCCCCTTATATCCACGACAATTTATATATATATATATATATATATATATATATATATATATATATATATATATATATATATATATATATATATATATATATATATATATATATATATATATATATATATATATATATATATAAACCCGTATTTACCCACGTAAAAGTCGCCCTGGCGTAAAAGTCGCAGGGTATATTTTGAGACCACAAATCTGATCCCCAGTCCAAACCTGGCATGAAAGTCTCATCCCCTGATCACTGAAGTAAAGTCAAAATGCCTAAAAACAGTATTTAACGCTTAGCACGCTGGGCAGTTTTGGGATCGGCACAGCCAGTCACCGGGAAATTTTTTATTTTGTTGCGTAACATGCGACATGCTGGCGTAAAAGTGCCGTAACTTTTTTTATTTTTGCAATTCATGCAAAATGATCTCAGCTTTTGGTAAGCGTGACCTTCTATAGATTTCTATGTGGTTTCTTTGTCAATTTAAACAAAACTCGTGCCCTGCACCCAAACAAAGTGAATATTGAGAGATCTCAAACACGAATTTATCAAAATGGTCAAGCTTGTGTGAATACAATTGCATGGGTACCGGTCCACGCATTTCCCTTGGTTAGCGTCATGGACGATGGTTCCTTTTTAATTTTTTCTAAATATCGATTGTGTGTCACAATTAAAAGTGGTTGAGTTTGTTTGTTGCTGTAGTAAATAGTCTATATTAGCGCACTTTAACGTAGTCACTGATAATTTCAGCTGTCAACATGATCAACACAAGTGGCAGCATGCATTGGCATTTCCCCCCGAACAATGTTTACCTGCGGCCGGCGTGTTTTACTCTTTTTCCGTGAAAAATTGTACCCTATGCTCTATTGTATGCAAAGACTGGTAGTATGTTATCATTCTGACCAATTTGCAGCGTTAAATTTTGTTTCTTGCTTTAATACATGTCACTTGTGTTCTTGCAAATGTCGCCCATCTTTCAAGCCAGACTTCACAACACGTGGCAGCGAGAACTCCCGAATGAAACAGCAGTAGAAAAATAGGATGATTTCATCCTATTTTTGCGCAGTTTTTCACAGTTACATCATTCAAATTGTCACAAACAGTGGCCCAGCAGCTGATCAGCAAGGCGTGAGACTTCTGAGAGCAACGGAAGGAATAATGAGATGGAAAGCTTATTTGCTCTCTATAGTATAAAGCCCACAACCGACTATGGTCGGGTCCACCGGCAATCTGTATTGTTTTTTCCCAACCACAACACTGTTATCATAGCGTCACATCACAAGCATGCTTTTATTTATTTACATTAGGTAAGCACAGCTACAAATATTATGACATTCTACATGCAGGGGAATTTATGATATTGGGGATTTTCGACAACAACCGGTAAAACAGCAGTTTGACCAGGCTTGGCGCTGGTCTATGCGATCTTGTTCATGGCTAGTACCCCTCTAGGGGAAAATGACAAAATCTCGCTACAATGAGATCTCGTTGCATGAGACTTTATTTATTTGCAGACGAATTCCAGAGATAACGGCAAGACAAGCCCATAGAATCTCTTCAGCAGAACAAAAAATGCGTGTTTGTTTCAACTATTTATTGAATCGCAGATAATGCTATGCATTTTTCATTTCAGATCGCTAAAGGCTACATTTATATCGCAAAATGCGATGCGAACTATTCCCCCCCCCCAGGCCACCTGTGTCACACAGGATCGCGGCGCATAAGCGGAGAGCCACATTATTATTATTATTATTATTATTATTATTATTATTATTATTATTATTATTATTATTATTATATGCATGATTGAACATGCCTGGGCTATGTTATTTTTGCGATTGATTTCACGTAATGAAATGGTCAGAAATTACATGATTTATATTTCTATGCACTATCTATTTCAAAATACCTGAAAAATTTGATGTCGTAGGCGGTGTCGGCCTAAGAGTCTGATCTTAAGTGCGGTCCCTTTTTTCACCAAGCAACACGGTAGGCCTGCACCTGTACAAGTCGTGCAACACAAGCGAGTGTGCACAGCCTGTCACGGGCATGCACCCAGGCATGGTTTTCCGCTATGTTGAACGTATATTTTTTCCGGCCTTCGATCATCATCGGAAGTTGCTGATACTGATAGTCTTTTTTAATTTAGTGATACTGATATTTTATTTACAGGGCTCGATTTTTCATGACTTCATCACACATAGGCCAAACAGTAATCTTTCACTATAAGGCAACGGCTCAGTACAGTAGTACCTGTAACAAAAGACCACCATGGGGAGAGATCACGTGCCATTGAAGACCATTTTTAACATTTTTAACTAAACATTTTCTTGGTATTTGTACATCTCATGAAAGACCACCTTTCTCATAAAACCATATTTTGCTCCTCCTTAGGGGTGGTCTCTGGTGACAGGTATCAATGCTATTGCAACTATGATTGCATACATGCGCTTTGTTTACGAGCGTTTCTAATCACTCTATGTACATGCATGATAATGATGTCTTTGGTATGAACAATTTAACTCACAAATTATCTGAATGCCAAACTTCAAAAAGGCATACATGTACTTGAATAATCAATCAATAAACACAAAAATTCTCTTTCAATCACAATTAATTAAAAAGGGCTTATAAGGTGTGATCTGTGACCTTGCATGACTACAGGACAATATAGCTGGGTCCACTCGGGTGCCCCCCCAGATATGTATATTCCATCCTCTGTTTGGTATATTGGATGTTAGATGGACCTACACCCTCAACCATTTGAACATGAGTTTTGCTGGTTCTGGACCAGGTCAGGCTGAATGGGTCCCTGGATGTTCTTTCTTTATTTGAAGAATTACAAACTGAAAGAAAATGTCCTTCGCAAGTTTAATATAGTTACGGAAAATACAAAAATATGAATGGGAAAGTAATGGATATGGCTGTTTTAATTCTGGGATATGGGCGATAAAGGTAAGTGAGACATTAGTGATATTTGGTTTTCAGTATTAACCATGAAATTAGTGAATGGCACAGAATCATTGACTTCTAACTCATATAGGTCTACACTGCTGTAAAAGCTTCTTAATTGTAATTCTTCACAGTGTGTGAACAAATCAATTGGTGGGGGGGGGGGTACTATTTGAATATTATCAGTTTGGCAAAAGTGTGAAAACTTAACTACAGAATGTTAAGTTTTCAGTAACTGCCCCCCTGGCCCTTCCTCCACAGAAGTTCATTGAGTCAAGCACACTTTTTCCTACTTGGATGTAAATTTCACCCTGCAATCTTCCACTCTGGTAACGACTTTAAAGAAATTTTACGCTGGGAAGGAAAGCACGACTCAACAACTTTCAAAATAAAGCAAATGAGGACTAATTAAAGTTTTAAATCTTCAATATCTTATATACTATAGTAGATGTAGTTCCGAGTGTATTGGAGTTCAATCATATCAAGGCAAAGGTTATCTCAAATGTCGAGGTCATGTCAAGATCAAAGGTCAGTTTTAGGTCAAAATGTCATTTTAAAGCCAAAATGTCATTTTCAAGGTCAAGGACCACTTCAGGTAGAGGTCATTTCAAGGTCAGAGGTCACTTTCGATGGTGGCTTTCTTCTAGCCATACCTTAGTCAATTTTTATCCAATTTTGATCATCTTGGGCTCGAATTGTAGCTATTGTAACACTTCACATTTTTAAAGTCTTGCCTTTTTATAATGAGAGGTTATACTTTTCAAAATTATGCAGATGAGGGCTAATTAAAGTTTTAAATCTTCAATATCTTATATACTATAGTAGATATAGTTCCAAGTGTACAGGAGTTCGATCATAGAAAGGCAAAGGTCATCTCAAATATCAGGGTCATGTCAAGGTCAGAGGTCATGTCAAGGTCAAAGGCCAATGTTACGCAAAAATGTTATTTTTGAGGTCAAGGTTCACTTCAGGTAGAGGTCATCTCAAGGTCAAATGTCATTTCAAGGTCAAAGACCACTTTCGATGGTGGCTTTCTTATAGCCATAACTTGGTCAATTTTTATCCAATTTTGATCATCTTGGGCTCAAATTGTAGCTATTGTAACACTGCACATTTTTGAAGTCTCGCCTTTTTATAAAAAGAGGTCATACTTTTCAAAATTATGCAAACGAGGGCTAATTAAAGTTTTAAATCTTCAATATCTCATATATTATAGTAGATATAATTCCAAGTGTATAGGAGTTTGATCATAGCAAGCCAAAGGTCATCTCAAATGTCAAGGTTATGCCAAGGCCAAAGGTCAATTTTAGGCCAATATGTCATTTTTAAGGTAAAGGTTCACTTCAGGTAGAGGTCATCTCAAGGTCAAAGGTCATTTCAAGGTCACAGGCCACTTTCGATTGTGGCTTTCTTCTAGCTATTACTTGGTCGATTTGTATCCAATTTTGATCATGTTGGGCTCAAATTGTAGACATTGCAACACTGCACATTTTGAAAATTACAAATGACCAAAGGTCAAAGGTCAATGTCATCTGGACCTTTGAAAGTTTCACTCAGCCATAACTCTGCCAATTTCCATCCAATTTTAATCATGTTGGACTTAAATTGTGGGTATTGTAACACTGTACATTTTTGTAGTTTACATGCAGCCTGTAAAGGTTAAAGTTCAAAGGTCAAGGTCATTTGGACTTGGACATTTTCATCCAGCCATAAGCTTAATGGAATGTGAGTTACCAAAGCACAAAAGTAGTACCATTTAATATTTACAACATTGGAAGACACACAGACAGATTTGCTTTGAAGCAAATCTTCCTTTCTAGTTGTTCTTGCTCTCATTTATGCTATGGAAAAAGTGACTATTCTATTCTATCATGCTGGCATTTTCAACAGAATTTATACACATGTATGACTATATTGTAATCTTTTTTCTTTTTTTTCTTTTTGTCATGCTAATTTCTACTTATCTTTTTTCTTTTTGTTTCTTTTTGTCATGCTAATTTCTACTTATCTTTTTTCTTTTTTTTTCTTTTTGTCATGCTAATTTCTACTTAGCTTTTTTCTTTTTTTGTCATACTAATTTCTACTTATCTTTTTTCTTTTTTTTCTTTTTGTCATGCTAATTTCTACTTATCTTTTTTCTTTTTTTTCTTTTTGTCATGCTAATTTCTACTTATCTTTTTTCTTTTTTTGTCATGCTAATTTCTACTTATCTTTTTTCTTTTTTTTTTCTTTTTGTCCTGCTAATTTCTACTTATCTTTTTTCTTTTTTTTCTTTTTGTCATGCTAATTTCTACTTATCTTTTTTCTTTTTTTTTCTTTTTGTCATGCTAATTTCTACTTATCTTTTTTCTTTTTTTTTCTTTTTGTCATGCTAATTTCTACTTAGCTTTTTTCTTTTTTTTTTCTTTTTGTCATACTAATTTCTACTTATCTTTTTTCTTTTTTTTCTTTTTGTCATGCTAATTTCTACTTATCTTTTTTCTTTTTTTCTTTTTGTCATGCTAATTTCTACTTATCTTTTTTCTTTTTTTGTCATGCTAATTTCTACTTATCTTTTTTCTTTTTTTTTTTCTTTTTGTCCTGCTAATTTCTACTTATCTTTTTTCTTTTTTTTTCTTTTTGTCATGCTAATTTCTACTTATCTTTTTTCTTTTTTTTTCTTTTTGTCATGCTAATTTCTACTTATCTTTTTTCTTTTTTTTTCTTTTTGTCATGCTAATTTCTACTTATCTTTTTCCTTTTTTTTTCTTTTTGTCATGCTAATTTCTACTTATCTTTTTTCTTTTTTTTTCTTTTTGTCATGCTAATTTCTACTTATCTTTTTTCTTTTTTTTTCTTTTTGTCATGCTAATTTCTACTTACCTTTTTTCTTTTTTTTCTTTTTGTCATGCTAATTTCTACTTATCTTTTTTCTTTTTTTTTCTTTTTGTCATGCTAATTTCTACTTATCTTTTTTCTTTTTGTCATGCTAATTTCTACTTTGTATCTGATTCTGTATATACATGTACCATCATAGTCATGTGTCTGAAATAAAACAATATATTAATTAAGGTTGAACGAAACATAAGCAACAAATGCTACATACTTTGCGATGTTTATTTAGGTTACCCTCACGCCTGTGAACTTTTTCTAGCCGGCGGAAAGACATTTGCAGCCCCAGAACGGCAGAAGCGTGTTTGACAGACCAACGTTCCAGCAAGGTTTCAACAATGCGAGTTCGTGAATCGTTTTATATGTGTATATATATATATATATATATATATATATATATATATATATATATATATATATATATATATATATATATATATATATATTGTATTTGTGTCTTTTTGCCCAGAACCACTTCCTAGCCCTATTCCGCAGTCCTAACTCTTTACTCTCCATAAGCTAACATGTCCCTGTCTAACCTATATACATATGGAATTACTATTGTCCATATTGCACACGTTCCTCTGTAAAATTTTGACATAGGCTGTATCAGCCCAAATAAATTAAAGGGTCAAGGTCAACACTGGACAATGCAGAAATAAATTTCAAACAAGCAGCAAGTTACACTGAAAAAGTGATATTTCCCTCAAGTACACATGGTTGCTTCTTGGCACATGGAAATGTGAAGGTACAGAGCACTACTTGGTGGAGTTTGGGAGAAAGGTGAAGACTCTTCCTTCTACTCTTGAGACTTTTTTTACCAAATTATTGACATTTGGATCTGTTTGACCTGACTTCATCTGGTTAGACATCAGTTACTTTGTCTGGGACTAATGAGATTGTTTACCAACCTGTTGTTATTTCCAATTACAATGGATTACATCACGAAGGATTACCTGAACGACTGCATAGCCAAACAAGAAAATCTTTTCAAAGATCTGCTAATTGCCCAAGAAAGAAACTACAAGTCTTTCATAGAGTCATTCATGGGCAGTACAAACAAGAGATTTGATGGTTTCATTCAGCGAGTAACAAATGAGCTAAGTGATCTGAGACACAGCTTACAATTCTCACAGAAGGACATTGCCAAACTAGAGGATGAACCGAAAGTGGGCCATGGATCCAATAAACAGACTATGAAAGACCTTGAAACTTTGAAATCAGACATCAAAGAACTGATTGAAAAAGCTGACTACCTGGAAAAACAATCCAAAAGGAACAATCTGAGGATTGAGGAATTGCCAGAGACACCTAGTAGTAATATACTTTATTTCTTTAAAGAGGATCGGACGTGTAGCTAAATATAGCTAATGTAGTGTCCTCTCCTCGTGTACAACCAAATACAATACTATCTGTCTTAAATACACATCTATATAAGAAAGAAAAAAATACAATACGAGACATATGAACTCGGAACAAAAACGAATTACATGAGACACCTGGTGAGAGTTGGGCGCAAACAGAGATGAAGTAAGAGAACTACTTTCTAGTAAGCTGAAGTTACCAGACAAGAAAATAGGAATAGAAAGAGCTCACAGAAATGGCAAAGTGATGATTGAAGGTAAACCCCGCCGTGTGAAATGTGAAATTCCTATGTTTCAAAGACAGAGATGACATTCTTTCGAATGTTAAAAAACGGAAAGACACAGGAATATTTATCAATGAGGATTTCTTGGAGAAGGTTGTGGAAGCACGCAAAGCCCTCTTGCCCTGAGTTAGGGAAGAGTGTGCCAAAGGGAACATTGCCTACTTGAATTTCAACCGTCTTGTAGTAAAACAGCGGTCTGAGGGGAGGGATCTACCATAAATACATATGCCATGGAACAGTCATTAGTTCTTCACATAGGCAGAACTTTCTTTCTTTCTTGCTTTTCTTCACTGACACTTTCTACTTATAAGAAATGGAGTCTAAAAAACATTGCTTCATCTGTGAAGTATATCTGAGAAAAAACCAGAAACATATTTCATGTACAGCCTGCAATAAGGAATATCATGCCAAGTGTCTACTATTTTCAGTGTCTGATGTTAAACATGCACAAGATACTCAGTGGTTATGCAATGACTGCCTCGCAACTGGCTTGCCTTTCAATCACTTTGATGATCAAGATGATTTTTGTTCTGCTCTTTCAGAATTATGGTATTCTGTCACAAAATTTGATTACCATAAAATAAACAGTATGGTATTTAATCCATTTGAATTAGATGATGACAAGTATAATTTACCATCACATGATTATGACCCTGACTTTAATTACTTTAATAATATTGCTACCCAAGTTGGTACCGGTAATGACAGCCAATATTACATAGAGGATAAATTCATTAATATGTTAAGGGATAAAGGCCTCTCTGGTACATCATTCTCAATAATGCACATGAACATTCGAAGTTTACCTAAACATCATTCTGAATTAATTTCTTACTTACAATCTCTTGAGTTTGCTTTCAGTGTAATTGCTATTACTGAAAGCTGGTTGAAGGAATCTGATGTTGAACTTTCTAATATACCTAGCTATCATCATTTAAATGTCTACAGAAATGACAGAGCAGGAGGAGGAGTATCCTTATTTGTCCATAATATTAATTATACTGAAAGATCTTATCTTAGTCATTTTGATAACTATAAGGAGTCAATATTCATTGAAATACCAAAGGAAAAACCTGGTCTTCCGAAAGATGTCATACTGGGAGTTATGTATAGACCACTTAATACTGATCTAGATACTTTCAATAACATGTATAGTGATTTACTGACTAAGGTGGCTCAAGAAAATAAGATATGTTATATCATGGGAGATATAAATATTAACTTTTGAAACTATGAGTCACATTTACCGACATTAAATTATCTAGATGTGTTATACTCACACTCCTTTATTCCTTTAATCAATAGACCAACTAGAGTCACGTCAAAGTCGGCCACACTTGTAGATCACATAGTATCAAACAATCATGATAATGTTTCTTCCTCTTGTGGTATTCCTTTTACAGATATGTCAGACCACTTCCCTGTATTCCACTTAAATGGCCAGAGTAGAAATTATTGGAATGAAATCCAGATATTACAGAAACGGATAATAAAAGATTCCGCTATCAATGAATTTCCTGAAAAACTTGCCACTTTTGCATGGGATAATGTTCATAATCTATCTAATCCTCAAGAAGCGTATACACAATTGTATAAAGACTTTAAACAGGTATATGATAAGTGTTTCCTATTGTTAATATACGGAAGAAATTCAACAGACATAAACCTTGGATAACTGAAGGCCTGATGAATTCCATAAGAACAAAACATAAATTATACGAAAAATCCCTAAGCAGTCCAACACCTCTGCATGAGTGCCAATATGTAACGTATAAAAATAAACTTACACATCTGATCAGAACTGCAGAAAAAACATATTATAGTGAGTTACTTGATGCTTCTAGAAATAATTTGAAAAGAATTTGGAGAGTACTTAACATGTTTATAGACAAGAAGAAGAAGAGTGCTACATTAAGATTGGAGAGAACCTAGTTTCTACCCCCAGCTTATTGCTGATCAATTCAATGATTACTTTGTAAATGTTGGTCCATCTCTGTCTAAAATATTGAGTCTACATTTAACAATACAGATTCACACGAGTTAACTTTGAGTATTTCAAAAACCAGTTACATGTTATTTCAAACCAAAAGGAAAATAAATGCCGCTGATTCTCTCAATCTCTCAATTGATGGTAAACAGATAAATCTTATTACTCATGTAAAATTTATAGGTGTGATTTTAGATTCCATGTTAGATTTGAAACAGCATGTAGTCAATACAAGTAGTAAATTAGCAAAATCCATAGGCATCATTGTAATAGTTCGACTCTTCTTATTAAAAAAGGTTCTTCTTAATTTGTATTATACTTTTGCGTATCCGTATCTGTCATATTGTAACATTGTTTGGAGAGGTACTTATGACAGCACGCTTGAAAAGCTGAATGTATTACAGAGGCGAATTATTCGTATCATATCTTTCTCACATTTCAGAACTTCAATGAAAGCATTATTCAATAACCTGGAAATTTTGACTCTACAACAGATTAATATTTTTCAAACAGGGATTTTTATGTATCAACACACTAAGGGAAAATCTCCAGATGCCTGCTTACATATGTTTGTACAGAACAGTTCTATCCATAATTAATATTTATTATACCAGACAACGTCAGAATTTACATGTAATAAGATGCCAAACAAAATTTTAAACAATTTTCTATAAAATATCATGGTGTGAAAATTTGGAATGACATTCCACCACTCATTAAAAACTACAGTTATCATATGTTCAAAAGTCATCTAAAATTGCATTTACTGTCACTATTATCACTCGATCCGTACTATATCCTCTTGTGTCTGATTTTGTTTATGTGTTTGTTTGTTTTACTATTAGGAAGTTAATCTATGTACAGTGATATGTAACTAACAAATTTGAAATATATGTATGTATTCTGATATTGCACCAGTGTTCCATAATGTAAATGTATTAATTTTTATCATAAAGGAGGTTCTACAAGCATGTATATGCTTCTTTCCCTCCTACCAATATTTGTGTCATATATTGTATATATTATGATTTGTATTGGATTATTTGGCGAATAAAGAATAAAGAAGGGTCTTCAGCGGGTAACTACTCAACATGTTTCGGAGCCTTTTACCCGTACATGTCTCTATGAGTAGCGGCTCCTTGTCTGAGCTAAATATTCAGCAAAGACAACCCATATAATAAAGAATAAATATGAACGTGGCAAATGATGAATTAGCTAAATACGTGAAGTTTTGCTTATAAATGCAGAGCTTCATTATGAAAGAAGAATAGCTTCATTATGAAAGAAGAATACCTGTCAAACAAACCATAATTACTAAACTTGTATAGTACAGGTTGAGATAAGAACAATTTGACTTACCCCTGAACCAATATGCACCCTTTCTGACTGGACAGATTATCCCAGTTAAACTATCCGCCAATGTTTAACTGAAGTGGAAACAAGCTGGGTCATTATATTCAGTCCCAGTGATTGTAAAATAAACAGTTGCAGCTAGACCACCTGTATAAACCAAGAACAAATCCTAACAAGGACTGCAACAATGTAAATCCTGCACCAGAGATGTAAAATAAACTCCATGATGACACCTGCTCCTCAAACAAGACACCTGCTCCTCAAACAATTAAGCTCTATTTCACTGCCAACCCTGAGTCAATGTATCAACGTAATGTGTCAGGTTTGTGACATTTGAGAAAATACTGTCAATTTTGAGTAATTTTTTTAATATTGAGTAAATGTGCATTTAGGCATGTCAGAAAAGAATGCAAGTCATTAGCGTTTATGCCAAAAACATGTTATCAAAACAATTTTTCTTAACAGGATTTTAAGAGCAACTAGGTATGAATATCTTGTCAAAATGTGCTAGCCGGCCATAAACAGTTGCCGATTTACCCTTTTCAAAGTCATTATTGTACTCAACCTCTTGATTCCCACAGTGCTTTATAAGCCAAATAATGACTACTCCCACCATGTTTGTCTGAGCCGATTGACAAGTAGTGGATATACATATATTATATGAATATTTTGTAATAATGTGCAAGCCAGCCACAAACAGATGCCCATTAGCCCTTTCGAACTCAATATTGTACTCAGCTCCCTCATTCTGACAATTCTCACTAGTCAAATAATGACTGCTCCCAGCATGTTTGCCTGAGCCGATTGACAAGTATTGTACATACATTTACAGTATATGTCGACTCTTGACGTTCTTTAAAAAAGCTGTTATTGATCAGTATGCCCCTGTTGCCCCTATGAAAATCATGGGTGATTTTAACGCCAGCTTACCAGTAACCACGAACTTGAACAAGAGATGGGACACGAAATCCGGGTTCGATGAGAATAGCCATATTTTATAGAGTGCCTTAAACAAGCTAGGAGAGTATTGTGACAAGTGGCGACTACAAGTTAATCTCAATAAAACAAAAGTAATCATATTTAACAAAGGCGGACACAAATTTCGTAAATATAGGTTCTTGTACAAAGACTGTGACATTGAAATTGTTCAAAGTTACTGCTATTTGGGCATTGAGTTTACTGCATCTGGCACTTTTAATCTTGCCATCACAAAACTTAAAGAAAAATCAAACAAAATTCTATTTAGTTTAAGGTACTTTGACTCGCATGGTAATGTAGACTGGGCTCTAAAGCTCTTCCAAAGTTTAGTGGTGCCAGTGGCAACCTATGCCAGTGAAGTTTGGGCACCCTTCTTGATTCAGTCCCTAAACAATGATAACTTCATGCAACTCTGTGAAAGAGTACCAACCGAGCAGGTACATGTTAAACTATGTCGATTTTTACTAGGTGTGCACAGGAAGTCGTGCATTGCAGCAGTAAAGGGAGAACTAGGAAGATATCCCCTTCTTATCACCAGCCTATGTACTGCTGTAAAATACTGGTCATGCTTACACCAGCGTGACCCTGACAGCCTTGTTGCTAAATGTTTGCATGAAAACTATTCTTTGATACAAAACAATATTCCATGTTGGTTGATGAATATCAAAAACATGTTACTTAAATTCAATCTTCAAAATTCTTGGGAAAATATTGGCGGACTAAACATAAAGGCATGTACTGTAAAATTATCAAAAAATCTTTGCTCTGAATATACCAGACTATGGACAAAATATATAAATGGAGATGGGAGAGACTCCAATAAACTGAAAAGCTACTGCCTGTTCAAAGACTGCAATTTCAATAGGGAGAAATATCTGGACCTGAACCTGTCAGTTCATAAAAGGAAACATTTCACAAAACTTAGAATAAGCGCGCACGATCTACACATTGAAACTGGCAGATACAATAAAATCCCAGCAGATAAAAGATTCTGCAATTTCTGTAATAATAAGGATATAGAAGATGAGGTGCATTTCATGCTAAGATGTGAAAAATATGCCGCAAACCGAAAAATACTGCCCGAATCTTTAAAATTATACAATTTTGATACTTTTTCTGAGACAGAAAAATTTAAATTTCTCATGTCTGGCAACAAGGGGGACCATACTGTGACCAAGCAGGTAATAAAATTTGTGGCCAATGCCATGGAGATAAGAAGTCCTCCTAGGCCTTGATCAAACCACACTGTACATAGCTGTATATATCATGTGTTATTATAATTTTTTGTTTTGTTTTCTGTTTTTGTTTTGTTTCTTGCTTTGTTGTTTTTTTTTGTTTTTTGTTTTTGTTTTTGTTTTTTTTGTCTTTTTGTTTTTTCTTAATTTTCTATCTATTTATTTATATCCAGACCTGTTGCAAGCATTTTGATGTAGCACAGGATCTGCAGTATGTAATTTGCCATGCCCACCAGATGGCGGGCTTTCAGCAATAAAGATATATGTTATTCAATTATATGATTTTATTGGGTCAAATGATTTACTGGTGCTTGATATGTGCTTCTCACAATTAGTTAACTTCACTTGCTTCTGCTTTGAGAACAAATAATTTTAATTGGATCGACCATGTTTTGTGCCTCTCACACGACGCCGGCAGTGTTCACTCAGGTTATCGGACAATTCGTCGAAATCAACTTCGCCGTATATTCACTTCGTCGGAGGTTAAAATTGTCGACTGTCTGAATGGCCATGATGACAGTATGTCGAAATCAACTTGGCCGTCTGGTCAAACTGGTCGCGATCAACTTCGGCGAAAGTTCATCTTGTCGCGATAAACTTCGACGAAAGTTCATTCGGTTTGACCGAAAAGACAATTGGTCGCGTGTGCGACCATGGGGGCTACAATTTTAATGGGTTGATATCAAACTGTGAATAAAGTTTGCCTGCATACATTATCTGTTTTCCATGTCTTTTTTTTTTTTTTTTTTTTGGGGGGGGGGGGGGGGGGTGGTTCAGTCTTCTCTCTACCGTCAACCAGTCAGCATGGCTGAATTTGGTGGCAGTTTAGTTAGATATTTTTTAACCGAACGAGAGTGTAAAAAGTTGGCAGGTTGTGTTCAGTCACATGATCATTATACGGCCACCATCAACAGTCACCGGACCCATTCACCTGGCACCCGTTTCACTACCAATTTTAGAGCGAAATGGCCTCACAATGAAGTTACTTTTCGACCAAACAGCACTTTGATCATTCTGATTTTCGACCGAGTTGATTTCGCCGATGTTACATTGCGATGAAGATGACTATCGACGAAGTTGTGTAGTGACGAGATTACTTTTCAACCAAATTTAACCTTCGGCAAAGTTGGCCTCCGACGATGTTGATTTCGACGAAAGGTCCTAGATTCGTTAACTCATGTGATATTGTACCGCCTGACGAAATGAATGTCAGTGACCACCTGCCTCTCCGTAGTCATGTGTTTTGTTGTCAATGATAAAGTTCAGGTGAACAGGGGAATTGATCCGACGATCATGGGCGCTCGTAAACTTTTCCCCCATCCCAAATGGACTAATTCTTCTAATAATGAACAATAGGCCTATCGACAGATTCTATGTAACAAATTAAATCTATTACCTGCTCTGTCTATTACTAGGGAAGACTGCACAGACCGTAACTTTGTTTGTAAACAGCTCGAGGAGCGTTTTAACCACATTAACTCTCTTATCCACGAGTCATGTGAAGAGGCAGGCTGCACGCCATTCTAAACTGTATAAACTGTATAAAAAAAAACTTATTCTACTTTATGTTTCTCTGACTTTGCTGATTATTTTCGAGAGATAATGCAGGATAGTGGAGATTTAACCCCTGAGCAAGTAAAGGCGCATAATATTTTCAAGCATATATCCCATGGGTATTCAGACGAGATTTTTGATATAGAGTCATTACGCCTGATCATGTAGAAAGGCTGATAGACTCGCTCCATTGTAATACAGCTGCAGGACCCGACGGAATATACCGTGAGCATTTGAAGTTTGGTAAATCCGATGTTTTGTGTAGACACCTTGCCTCTCTATTCTCCATGATGTTAAAGTACAGGGTTATCCCTGCTAATTTTGAAATTGGTGTGATTGTACCGGTTTTAAAGAAGTCCACTCTCAATCCGAATGATGTAACCAGTTATAGGCCAATCACTCTGAGTTCGGCCCATTTAAAATGATCGAAATTAATCTCGTACCTGTTGATGAAGCCGTTGACTCACAGAATCGCAGTTCGGATTTCGACAGGGCCGGGGTACAACAATGGCATGTGCGCTTTTGCATGATGTCATGTCTTAGTTATATCTGGGTGCCAACCAAGACATTTTGTTTTTCCAAGAATTCTTTCTTTCTTTCTGACCAGATTTGTCCGGAGTTTTTCTCGGACCCTACTATTTCGAAAAACACCAAATTTGCCATGGTGAGTGACCTACCAGTGAAATTAGGCACCTGACTCGGAATAGTCATGATGATTAAAATTATGCAAATGAGGGGCAACTAAAATTTTAAAAGCTCCATATCTTCTAAGCTATTGGAGATAGACACAAAGTTCTAACTTACACATATAGTTTTGAGACAACTGGCAAACCCAATAGCATACAAACAAAACTTGGGGGATTTTAATGTACGCTAAATTCACCAAATTTCTCCGTAATCCACATGCATACAGGCATTGAACTGCTTGTTGTATGACCTATTGCTTGACCTCCATGGTGCCAGGCAATCATTTTGCATTCATAATTAATTAGCTTGAACCTGTCTCGCAGGCAGCTTTCTATCTATGCATGCTACGTGTATGCTTTGGAAGATTTGGGTCGTGTACAAAGTTGTAGAAAATTGGGGGGGGGGGGGGGACTCCCAACAACTGTGTAATGAGGCTCTCAATAAAATACAGAGTATCTCTTTATGTTCATGCAGGAACAGATAGACACCATGCTGCCATATGTACCAGCAAGGAGGGTAGAGAGATCAGGGAGGGTAGAATTTGTTTCATCTCAGTTGACACTTTCATGTCTTTGTTTTCTTGTAACCAGTGAGATGAAGCCTCTTCTACATAGCCAATATTGAGACAATATAGTTTTGTCTTGGTTCACAGGTACATGTTTATGTAGTTTCTTGAGTTTCTGTTAAAATTTGTTTATGTAACAAAGGAAGAAAGACAGTTTTGTACTGTATGTATACACATCCTCTTGAATTATAATATGTATACACAGTACATATATATACACGCACATATCTGATGCAGAGGTGTTACACCCCGATTTTCCGAATCTGCGAAGCACTGTTGAAAACGACGCCAGCGCCATATATCGTACTGGAAGGGTCTATTGTGCATCTCATTTGGAATTGTCATGGTGTTTAAAAGTATGCAAATTTAGGGCCAATTAAAATTCTAAAAGCTCCATATCTTCCAAAATATTGCAGATTCTCAAAATTTCAATGTGCATATATAGGTTTGTGACACCTGCCAATATAATGGCCAGTATAAGTTAGGTAGAATTTCAAATTATGCTAATAAGGCCCTTACCGAAATTGAAGGCGTTTTTTTAACGGGAATATGGTGGAAATATGATGGAATGGCGGATTCGTGGTGGACAATCCGGGAAAATGGCGTATTTAGGGCGGAAGTTGGGTGGACAATGGCGTAAAATTGACGGACGTTTCTTACACCATGGTGGGAATATGGTGGCCATGTGGCAACGGTGGGCAAAAAAGGGCGGGATTTGGGCGGCCATGATGGGAATTTCATGGATCAATCTGGGAACAGGGCGGATTGTTGAACAATAACCAAAGTTCCAAGGTGGGAACTTGACGGCATCTGCTTCTTTCCTCACACAAAATGCCGGGAGTATGACGGCTTGTTCTTTAACTATAAGGAACATTTGCAGGCAGTTGTAAAAATGTCTAACTCTATGATGGAAATTTACTGGCACAACATTTTTGGTCAAACACATTGGCGGAAATATGGTGGCACATGTAGAGATGTCAAGAGTCCAAAGGCGGATCTTTACTGGCATAACATTTTTGGTCAAACACAATGGTGGAAATATGGTGGCTTTTTTTGCGACTGAGAAAAAAGTTTGCTTCTATATGCCAAATTCCCAAGTCCTATAGCGGGAATTTACCAGCATTGCATTTTAGGTCAAAGGCAGTGGCGGAAATATGGCGGTTTGTGAACCTAAAATTGGTGGCACCTCAGAAAATTTCTTAAGTCCTATGGTGAAAATTTACTGGTATCATGTTTTTGGTCAAACACCATGGCGGTTATATGGCGGCTTTTTTGAGTGAAGAAAGTTTGTTCAAACACAGTGGCAGAAATATGACAGCCGTTTTATGAATTAAG
This sequence comes from Hermodice carunculata, assembly GCA_964020975.1. NCBI lineage: Eukaryota > Metazoa > Annelida > Polychaeta > Eunicida > Amphinomidae > Hermodice > Hermodice carunculata. The sequence continues at coordinate 1,632,701 of OZ026626.1, read as the reverse complement.
ATTTGGCAATGTACATTGTCAAAATATTATATACAATGGCAAAAATCCAAAATCATGCTATTTTTTTGTCCACATAATGACAGAAATATGGCAGTGGCACAATCTTGGTGACCCCCCCCCCCCCCCCCCCCCAAAAATATAGCAAAGTCTTGGAGCAGTAATGTAATGACCATTGGAACAAACCTGGTAGACAACCACCCAAGGTACATCCCCACCAAGTTTGAAGTTAATCTGGATGACGGTTTTGGAGAAGAAGTCAAAAATGTGAATTAGCATTAGAATGCTCATTGACTTCCATAGTAATCAATAGGACAGCTGCATTGACGGATAAGTACCCGAATTGAAAAAATCGTTAAAAATCAGGAATCTGCGGCATTCCCACATAGTGAAGAACTTTGTTTGACCCTTCTACAAGGAACATATCCACCACGTTTCAGCTTAATCTGAGTGATGGTTCTGGAGAAGAAGTCAAAAATAGCTATAACACACAAAAATTCATAAAAAATTAGAAAAAAATTGCAGTGCCACCTGTTGAACAAATTAAGAACTAAGTGTCCCAGGGAGTATTTCTGTGTGATATCAAAGTAATTGGGTGAGCGGTTTGAGAGAAGAAGATTTTTTAAGATTTGCCCAAAAATGAACAAAAAAAATCATTAAAAATCCAAAAATCACTGGAGCATGACCATTTGAACAAACTTGGTAGACACCTACCCAAGGCACATCCCCACCAAGTTTGAAGTGGATCTGGCTGACGGTTTCGGAGAAGAAGTCGAAAATGTGAATTGTGGACGGAAGACGGACGACGGACGGAGGACCATAAGATAAGCTCAGCTAGACTGACAAGTCAGCTGAGCTAAAAATTAGCACCAAAAAAAAAAAAAAAAAAAAAAAAAAGAGGCACCACCTGGTAAACAAATTAAGAAGTAAAGAGTCCCTAGGAGTGTACCTGTGTGATATCAAAGTAATTGGGTGAGCGGTTTCAGAGATTTTTTTAGGATTTGTCCCCAAAAGAACCGAAAAAAAATCATAAAAAATTCAAAAATCACTGTAACATGACCACTTGAACAATCTTTCTAGAGACCCACCAAAGGTACATCCCTGCCAAGTTTGAAGTCAATCTGGCTGACGGTTTTGGAGAAGTGGAAAATGTGAATTGTGGACGGACAGACGACGGATGACTGACCATCCTCAATAAACTAGGCTGACTGATAAATCAGCTGAGCTAGTAATCAAAATCTAAACTGGAAGCACATGAGTTATCATTCTCACATTTTTTTTTATACAAAGATGTTAATTTTCATTCATTTATTTGCACAATTAACAAATAAATTAAACTTAAAAGTTACCAAATAATAAATCTATTAATAATTACATATAATATATGTATAAAATACATAAATGAACAAATTGCATTGTAACTATAATAGTGTATGATTTCAAATATAGTTATTTTTGCCTTTAAAAACACACACACAAACTTACACTTTTGACATTTTGTTTATTTATGTACTACCCTCCCCTGTTAAAAATTTTAAGTAACAGAGTTCTGAAAGCTTGGAGAGGAAGTTTCAACCTCCACCAAAGCTTGAAGAAATTACACAAAGAAGAATGTGACAAAGAAAATTTTTGTTATGGCATTTTGAAGGGGAAGGGGGGGGGGGGGGCAGAGACACACATCGACTGAATCAACAACTCAAGCAGCTGCAAGTGACGCTGCTCATGCAGACTGCTTATGTAACGCTCTGTGTACATGACCTAGTTTGCACTGGGGTCTGACCTGAGGCACACTCAACGGGTCACAGTTTCTGTCTTGCCACTTGCACGTGTGGAGGTACTCACTGCACACACGGCTTCAAATAGTAGTTCTATGTTTAAATATGAGGCTAAGTTACTGAACCGTTCCGTCAGAAACTTGGTACTCAAATCCAACCATGAAAGTCCAGCTTTTATTTCACCAGCAAAGTACAGGTTTGTTGTTGTATATCTATAGTTACTCCCCACATCGAAAACTTGCATTGTTCAGAGTTGTTTATCGATCAGCTGTTCTTACGGGTTTCCTAAAACAACCATTTATCGCCCACTAGCGTATACACACTGTGCAACATACTGCAAAACAACAGAGTATACGTTCAACTAACCTGGCGAATTCTAGTCTATTCTGTAAACATATGCCTTCCATTAAAACAACAGCAAGGATGAGCAATGGATCCAGAGCACTCAGGTATTAACAACTGATCAACAGAAAACTGTGTGAACCATGCAAGTTTTGATGATGTATCACGTGATCCCGTATTCCGCACGGCGCATGTCATAGCGCACTGACTTGTGTGTTTATATTCATCTATTTACTGAAAATTGTTATTTCATCTTCTTAAAATGTTATCATAAACATGCAGGATAATTATAAAAACATATTTGATTTTTTAATTGATAATGTGAAGATTTTTAAGTGCAAGTAAGACTGCTCGGTAGCGAATTGGTGCAAGACTTCTGCTACTTCCGTTTGGCGCCATTTTTAACTGCTGTCTGTGAACGACTGAATGACAGCTGACCTGCAGACGGGAGTTTTCATCGATTAATTGGGTATGGATTCTATTGAACTGTTAAAATATAGAAGAGAAGATCACAAGATGAATGCAGAATGGGTTGTAGTATTTTATGATGGTGATAGTCCATCATCACGCAAGCAGTATCCACAGTGAAGCCTGTGAATCCAACTGATCATGTTTTGTTGAAACTTGGAACCGGCTGTCAAGTGGCCAGCCAAGGTGGCTGACCAAGTCCCAGATGAGGTGGGTAACTGCAAGGGTTTGCATATTGCCGTCTGAGGGATAATACTAATAGAAGTACAGAAAAACGGCAAAACTTTTCACAGCGTTAACTATGTTAATTCTTCTACTTGTGCATCTTGTAGTTGTACATTATTTTTTTGTTTGTTTGTTTGTTTTTTTTTTTTTTAAATTTACTGACCCTATATGGCTATAATTCAATTGAAGTATCACTACTGTCCAACTGGAAATCTCTGTAGTAAAATTTAGATGCCCTGGAGCATTTTTTCAACTTCTTCGCATGAGAAACATTTATTTTGCTACAATGCTCCAGTTGGACAGCCCTGCATGAGTATACATGTACAGCTCCTATCTCATCATTACAAATATAGTGAGGAAAATATTGCATGGACCGACCTGTGAAAATATAATCTGGCCGCATGGAATACGAAAAATCTGGGGACTGGTCGAACAAAAAACTCACCCCCCCCCCCCATATCAAACGGTCCCTCCTTATCTGATAAAATTTACATTTAAATTATGTTGATTAGATTATATGTCAGAATATTGACCAAAAATGTAAATTAGTTTCCTTAAATCAAAAAGGGAATCCAGCTGACTGGTATGCAATTGTTTTGAAAAGAGATCTTGTAGTTGCAGTTATAAGTTACTGTGTGGAGAACTTGCCCAGTTAAAAAAGTTCTACTTCTTTCTTCTCTCTCTCTCTCTGTCTCTTCACTATTTCTGCTCTTCTCCCTCTGCCTTAATTTTTTCTTTCTGCAGGGATGAAAGCTTGTTTTCAATTTTTTTTTTTTTTTTTTTTTTAAGGAATTCATTTTTTTTCCAAGACAAAGAAAAAATAATATCCTTTTTGCCCAGAAAGCCTTATTCACGTAAATAATGAAGAGGTGGGCTATGGTTTCATTTTTTTTGTTCAGCAAAGTCACTTTTATCCCTGTTTCTGTTCCTCTCATTTTTCATGAGAACTTCATGCAAATTAATGGCCAATTTGTTTTGTGGTGAGCTGTTAAGAGCATTTTTTTTATAAATTGTTTATTTTGTAGTCTTCTCCACCATTTATTTTTTTCTGACATGGCATTTGGGCCAGTACATTTTCATGTTTTGCTTCCCCCAAACTTCATTTTAATGGTTCAGTTAATGTAAGCTTTGTTAATCAGTTAAATAATTTGTCTGCCATTTGAGCCTACATAATCACAAAGTTAACTGGTTCTCATAATTTTTTAGGAGGACCAGTTAACTTTGAGATTATGTGGGCCCAAATGGTCCAGACATGATCACAAAACAGTCTTTGCAGTTTACGTTGGTATTGAATAGTGCACTGCAAGTTTTAATTAGTAATGGTTGAAAAATTTTCAGTGGCATACATACATAGTACATATTGCCATATGTAGTTAGCTGTGTATTTTGTCTGGATCTGCAGGTTGTCCTACATGTAAATCAAGGGCAGCCCATTCCAGCTGAACTAAAGCTGCTTGCTATCGTCATGCCATAAGAGTGCTGCTGAAAACATTGAGGAGACTGAGAAATTCCAGACCATCGGTCATTGTGATAAAGTTACTGGGAGGACTGCTCCAGCCACACAAGTATGGCATTAAAGGCGACAGCAAAGGATTTAAAAAAAAATGAGATTGAGACAATAGGCTGTGTGTGAAACACCTGAAGGTGAGATATGAACATAATTCCTTTCTGGCAAAATTTCAGTTATATGTACATGTATGCACAATTTTGTGGCAATATGTCATCAAATTTTACTTGAAAACCATAAAATACATGTACCTGATACTGAAAATAATTATTTGCTGGGTGTTTAATTAGAAAATTAATGAAACTTAGCAAAATGGATGATTGGTTTGCAAACATGAAATTTGAATTGAAATTCCATGATAAGTCTTCTTGTCAGTGGGAGACATGAAGTTTTTACCTTTTTTTGTCCCTCCCTTTAGCAATGTCATTTCTCCTGATATTGTAGACATAAATTGAGGTAAACTGAAGCACTTTATTGGAATAATAATGTCATGAAGATAAGATTAAGACCAAGGGTTGAACATTCGTATCCTGTGTTACTTAAGGAAAGTACATGTAAGTAGTTCTCATAAAGATGTTTTTCAATATATATCCTTGATGATAAGATCATTTTAATTGAAAAATGGGTCCAATGAAGTAATGTCTAGGTAAACATTTTCAAATATTGGATGTTCTGTAGCCTGAAACATAAATTTTGTTATTTCAGTTATGGCAACTACAAAACTGAAGATATGCCTGAAAGACTTCACACAGGTCATCAATTAACAGATAAAGACAGGCCGTCACATCTTATCTCGAGCTGAAACTCCTGGACTTTTTTTTTTTTATAAGACTGGTGGCTGAAGCAAATTTCAAGCGATAGCAGAAATGAAGCCTAGCTCTGATTGTTTTGTGCTGGACTTTTGATTGCCCACACATTGCCTGGTACAACCCAACTCATAAAAATATTTATGAGTATATAAGACTCAAAGGCTCAAGTAACTTACTGTGGACTTGGTATATAATACAATGATCTTAATTAAAGTAATTACATAGGCATTAAAGGGAAACAGCATCTGATGATATATCGACCTCTCAATGACATTCCAGCAAGATCTTTTGATATAGAAGTCTGAATAAATTACATGCTTGATCCAGCTAGCAAAAGTATTGTGTTATTCTGGAAATGTACACACATATGGCCCTGTGTGTGTATATTATTACAATGTATATGTACTGTATATGTACCTATTTCACATGATTTTCCTTGTTTTTTGCATTTCAGACATTTGATTGAGTTTTAAATTAATACTATTTTGAACAATCCTTTGGTTTAACCCATGGTCAAATAATATTTCACTAAATTATTACTTTCACAGTTTTTTGCCAATGCCAATAGTGAAATAAGGTTGAATTTACAGTATCTCATCTCATCTGCGGCATAGTAACCTTGACTTTAAGGGCGTCACTGCTGAATTAGCAACCAGCTCTCTCCATTCTTCTTGGTCCTCTGCTTTTCTGAGCCACTCGTTGAGTTTCATGCCTGTTTTTTCGTGTATATTGATACACTTGTTCTTGCTGGGGGAAAAAGTGTGGAAATATCCTTGAATACTTTAAGGAGCTTTGAGGGCAATGAAAATAAATGATTTATGAGAAATAGTAAAATGGATAATTCTTGGAGGACTGTTTATTGTGCCAGTTGTCAAACTTGTGAGACAATACTGAATTTTCTTTTGGATATTCAACATGAAGATTAGTCGATCATAGCTATAAATAACACACATGCAAATTCAATTTTTTTTCTTATAGTTTTTGCAGGTGGTGTGAAACTCGATGGATATATATATGTATATATGCCGCAGACACAGAGCCACCATAATTCCCGCCATAATTGTGGACATCATATTCCTGTTAGTGGATCTATGGCAGATGCACACTTTTCATCCTTCCAACAGAAACCCATCGTGTTTCCACTAACGGGGAAAGGGCGGGCATATGGTGGAAATTTTGGCCATCACATGCCCACTATATTTCTGCTAATGCATCTACTGTGGACGTACATCCATATATCCACTAGATTCCCGTTAGTGGATCTATGGCGGAAGCACAGCCATCATCTTTCCACCACAAACCCGTAATGTTTCCACTAGCAGGAAAAGGGTGGAAATTGTGGCCACTATATTCCCGCTGATGCATCTATGGTGGTCGTAAAGCCGTATACCCACTATATTCCCACTAGTGGAACTATGGCGGACATACAGCCATCATCCTTCCACCACAAATTGGAGAAGGGCGGAATAATGGTGGGGATTTGGGCCACCACATATCCACAATATTCCCGCTAGTGGATCTATGGTGGACGTACAGCCATCATCCTTCCACTACAAATCCATGTTTCCACTAACGGGAAAAGGGTGGCCTTATGGTGGGAATTTAATTAGACCAGGTACCATAAACCCACTATATTCCCAACATTGGAAAAATGGTGGATACAGCCATCATTGTCCCGCAAATCCCCTATGGGTGGCATAAGCACGCTATCTTCCCGCCATTAATCCGCAATTCTTGTTGGCCGACACAAGACCGCCATCACCACAATGGTGGGATTTTGGTGGAAAAGTTGTCTGATTTGCAGATCAAAACTCCATAACCTTTTTCAAAGTTCTTTCTGGAAACATGGCGGGAATACAAATATTCCCGCCATATGACCACTGTTTCACGTGCCATCATATTTCCACCCTATTCCCACCAAAAACCCGCTATTAATTTCGGTAAGGGGGGTCTTTGAAAAGTTTCAAAGTTGAATATCTCCAAAACTATTATACATAGACATGCCATTTTAACTTCAACTTATGGTTTGTGGCAAAGCCTCATCCAATGAACAAAAGTTGTAGGATTTTAATTTATGCAGATTAGGTAAACATGCAAAATGTAAATCTTGAATAGCTTCAAAACTATTATAGAGATGCCATTCCTACTTCAATTTATGGGTTTGTGGCAAAGCGCCATCCAATGAACCATAGACCAAAGTTGTAGGCTTTCAATTTATGCACATTAGGCAAATACACAAAATTAAAATGGTGAATAGCTTCAAGACTATTATAGATACTAGCTTCATTCAAACTTCATTTTATAAGTTTGTGACATGGCCACATCCAATGAACCAAGAACCAAAGTTGTAGCATTTTACTTTATAAAAATTAGGCTAACACACGACATTTAGATTATGTTGAACAATGGCAAAGTATAGCATTTCAAACTGGTCTCATTTTGAAGGCACCCAGACAGATTTGCAGTGAAGCAAATATTATTTTCTAGTTTATTTCTGTAGACTCGCCACTGTTTGTTGCATCCCTTTATGCCAAAAAAAAATGTTTTGACTCTCTTTGGCACGATGGCCTTTTTTACAAACTGTACGATGTTTTACCCACCTGTCTTTATGTCTGGGTGCAAACGCAGACATTTTGTTTTTGCAAGAATTCTTTATTTGTTTGTTTGTTTCTTTCTTACTTTCTTTCTCTCCTTCTTTCTGACCAAATTTGTCCGGAGTTTTTCTCGGACACCATTATTCCGAAAACCATTAAACTTGCCATTATGACTGACCCACCAGTGAAATTAGGCACCTGACTTGGAATAGTCATGATGTTGAAAATTATGGGCCAATAAAATTATAAAAACTTTATATCTTCAAAAAAATTATAGATAGACACAAAGTTCTAACTTACACATATAAGTTTGAGACATCTGGCAAATCCAATAGCAGGCAAACAAAAGTTGGGGAATTTTAATGTATGCTAAATTCAGTGAATTTCCCAACAATCCACATTTTGACTAGGGTTTCTGCTGTACTGCATGTTATAACCTCCATGGTGCTAGGCAACCATTTTGCATTCATGATACTTGAACGTGTCTCATAGGCAGCCTTCTAGCTATGCCTACTAGGTGTGTGATTTGCAAGGTTTGGGTCATATGACAAGTGGGAGGTGGGGGGAACTCCCAACAACTTTGTAATGAGGTTCTCAATAAAATACAGAGAATCTCTTTCTGTTCATGCAAGAAACATGTGCTCCATGTTCACACCATAGACGTATAATACATGTTCAGACTAATGCTGGACAGAGCTGTAAGTGCACCATGGCTGAGACTGATCAGTGTCCTAGCTGGTCTGTTTTCGCCTGAGGCTAGGAGTCTGCTGGGCTTATCAGTCCCAAGGGATCAGAGGCACTGGGCTTTAGTAGGCAGAACAAGCTGGAGTGTACCCTCTGTTAGAAATAGACTACATACAGAGCTGAATATGCTGGACCCATCAAGTCTCGACTTACAGTCCTGAATGACTGTTTTCACAACTTGGTGAATTTTGAAAAACTGTGTGGATTTGTGTCATCTCACTGCACTCTTTCATGTCTTTGTTTTCTTGTAACCAGTGAGATGAAGCCTGTTCTTCATAGCCAATACTGAGTCAGTACAGTACATCGTTCCTACTAGTATATTTTTTGCACTTACCATCACTCCCCGTGTCCAGTTTTGCTTCTGCTTCTCAAGATGAACTATCCCTACTCTCCCTTGGAATAGTAATCTTGAAGCCTTACTTCCATGCCAACACCGCCCCTTCACTGTCTTGTCCAATGCTTGGTAAGCATTTAATGTGCTGTTCTCTTCAACAACTCTTTCCACTCCTCGTGCTTTCCTGCCACAGCCAACATTTGTCTTCCATGCTGTGTCAACCTCATCTGGCCCCTTAAGATCATACCTTTCTCGTAACTTATATTTGTCTAGAAACCACTTCATCCATTCTTTCATTGTCTCAGGATACATCTTCCTGCACCACATATCACCTCCTGTCTCCTGCAAGTAGCCCCACCAGCTAAACTTTTCCTTAGCTAATCTATCCTGGACATTCAACCAGCCAAGTTCCCCTAATACTACTTCTGCTGCCACACATGGCGGGGAACCTGGTATCCTTTTGCTCATCTCTTGCTATGCCTTTCCGATCATTCCAGATCTTTCTCACTCATTGCATCTAACCCAAATAGCATGCCTTAGACTGCTACCCTCTCCCAAAGCACCCTCCCTGTGAGTACTCTAGTGAATCTATTTGCTGCTCTTAGTGTAATCATAGTTATTATGCCTGGGTTGGCACCCAGACATTTTGTTTTTCCAAGAATTCTTTTTTTCTTTCCTTCTCTCTTCTTCTTTATGACCAGATTTGTCGGGAGTTTTTCTCGTACCCTACTATTCCGAAAATCACCAAACTTGCCATGGTGACTGACGTACCAGTAAAATTACGCACCTGACTTGGAATAGTCATGATGTTTAAAATTATGCAAATTAGGGGCAATTCAAATTTTAAAAGCTACATATCTTCCAAACTATTGCTGATAGACACAAAGTTCTAACTTACACATGTAGGTTTGAGACATCTGTGAATGGACAGTGGACGCAAGTTTTAGAAATGCAAGTAAATGTGGCAAGTTTGAAGCTTTTTTTCCCGTGTTAATTGTCTGAATATAGTCTTGTGGAAGGGGGAAAAGGCGGCCCATTGTGCTGAATATAAACAATTTGTTACATTGACACAAAATAATTTAGACTGTAATCATGAATTATATATGATGTCAAGTCAGGTTCAAATGTTGAAGTATTTAATGGAACAATCATCAGTCAATACTTTTTGTGTAGAAAAACTCATAATCACCATGCAAACCCTGTAAAGGGAACACCATGTTGGGGTCCAGTATGGGTCCACATCCAATAAACCAAGGACCAAGGTTGTGTAGTATTCTAATTTATGGAAATTAGCGTAATACACAAAATTTAGTTTATGTTGCACAATGGCAAAGTGTAGCATTTCAAACTGTTCTCATTTAGAAGGCACCCAGACAGATTTGCTGTTAAGCAAATCTTCTTTCCTTGACCTGTAGCTTTGATCCTAACACCCAAATATTCATAATCATCTACTTCTATCTTGATGATCTTCTCGTGCCCCTCTGGAGTCTCAAACTTTCCAACCATCCTCTTCTCTCCCTGCCTGTGCTTCTGACCCAGAATCATGACCTTACTCTTTTTCTCACTGTTTTACAGCATCTCTTTCTCTCCGTAATCCTGTGATATTGTGCACACTTTTTGTAATTCCTCTTTCGTGTTACCCATAAATACAATGTCATCTGCAAAAAACAAACCGGCATCCTCTCATCTCCTACCTGAACCCTTTCCCCCTCAAGCCGGCCAAAACCGGCTGGTGGTCAAATGTCGTCTGCTTCAGTGTTTTCAACTAATTTCAACAGTTATGAAAAACAATTTCACTGAGAAATGAACATGAGACTTATCAAGATCACATTCCCCAGGTCAACAGCTTTCCTTGGCATGGGTTGGGCACTAAGTGCCCAACCCATGCCAAAGAAAGCTGTTGACTCAGTCTTAATTCAAGGGTGAAAGGGTTAACATCTCTTCCACTCTCTAGCAACTGTTCACATAACTCACATATAATGTGAACAAAAATCGGGGATAAAACACAGCCTTGTTTTAACCCAACATACCCGCTACAGCTCTGCTCAGGACTTCCCCTTCATACTCCCTCAGACTCACTGTGCATTTTACAGTGCCGCCAGAAAGTTTTGGACATTCTCCTCTGGTGGCCCCTTAGGAAGGTTGATGTTAGTCACTCAGCATTATTCTTGTACTTACCTGTGCCCTCCCTAAACTGGTTTTGATGTCAGAAATGTGTTTATTACACTTTGAAAAGTAGGACCTGCAAGTGGCTCCACTGGTGACCCCCCAGAGTTTTGGAGCAAGGCTTTCTGCTGGCACTGTACATTTGTATACATGAAGCTCTTAACACTCGTAAAAAACCTGCCTCAGAAAGGTTTTAAAGCAGGTAGGGTTCTCTTACTGCTGCTCAAATGAGAGGTCATTATAAGATACGGTTCCTCGTTAATGGTCAATACTGTTGTATTTGTGTCTTTTTGCCCAGAACCACTTGTTAGTAGTCATTACCCTATTCTGCAGTCCAAACTCTTTACTCTCATGTGTGTTTATGGAGCATATGTATTACAATAATACAATAGGGAACATTCCTTATCCATATCAAGAGTCGCCTGTATAAATGCTAGAACTTCCAGGATGTTTATTAGAACCGGAAAGGTGGATTGAGACATGCTTGTCCCTGTCAGAACTAAAACCTTCTGCATATAACTATAATTTTTTTTAAATATTGTTAGTTATCACGATGTTTTGACTTATATACACGTTTTATGTGCAAAAATTGTACAATTTACATATCTTTACATTTATAATCATATTCAATTGATACGGCTGTGAGCAACACAATGAAATTATGACAGGGTAAAGTTTTTATATAAATTCCACCATCCACAATCCTCAGTTTGATTACACACACCATTTCCACTGATTGACCATGTGTACAATATCAAAGCAACTGGCCAAGTAGTTCTTGAGGAGAAATTTGTGAAATTTTTTTCCACACGTGCAAAAGGCCTTAAGGATGGGTGGATGACAAATGCAGATTTCATAAACTCTGCTGACTTGTCAGTCAGCAGGGCTAAAATTAGAATTTGTCATACAATTTCTGATATTCAGAACACTGACTTGTGTTTGTAATATATGCTACATGTATGTAGCCTGACCTTTTGAACACAGGTCCTTTCTCAACGGAGGACATTACTAAGTGTGCTACATTCTTTCAACATTAGCAGGTAATTACAAGACCTCCATGTGGTCCAGGACTGGCCTTGGTGGAGGAATGCAGCTGTGACACACTCTCAATACTACACATAGTACAATGTATTAACTTATAGCAGCTGTCATTTTACCCAAGTTTCATGGTGCAGTATTTAACAGGATTATGGCCTGTTGACACAGTGACACAGAGGCAGCAATCACCTGCTGTCCTTTCCATTTCCTGTTCAGGTTTTACACAAGGGACCATGCATTATTCTCAGCAGTGGTTAATGACATTAAAGATACCACACATGGGTTCTGGGTTTTGTCATGATTGTCATCTAAATGAACAGGATCTATTATTTGGTCAAGTCTCCATTTTTTGCAAATACTGAAAAAAGCCAACACAAAAAAAAAAAAAAAAAAAAAAAAAAAAACCAACTCTTAATCGATGATTCTGTGCAGAATGGTTTTATTATAAAACAATGGTGCAATAAAACTGCAAAGGCATCACTACAACCTGCGCTACAGCAGATGTCCAATAACAAATCACTGTGTAATTCTGGTCATCACAGATATTATTTCAACCATTAAAAATTTAAAAGAAAAACAAGACTAAATAAATATAATTCTCTAGTCCATTTCCATTTGACATCCATTCCAGAGATGACAGATACGACCCCACTCCCTACTGTCAATAACAGTGCATGTAACTCATTCTTTTTCATAATTCTGATAATGAAATTTTTATAATGCAATAGATGAAAGTTCCCAGGAATATCACATGGGCCAGAAACATACAGATGTCGACCTACAATTTTGCTTCAGGATAATTTCAACAATTGATCAGAGTAACTTGGCATGACACTTTCACTCCATTTCTGTGGACAATTACAATTTTCAATATTGCAACACTTCAACCGAAAGTCTAATCATATCATGAGGTTATAATATAAGTTTTTACACAGAGCTGTACACCATTATATCTGTACAAATGTTGCACTTTTTGACATTTATTGGCAAATTTTGCTTTAAATATCAGTGTTGACAGCTTATTGAGTGAACTTATCCACATGGATTCATAGTAAAATAAGCACTTTTGCAACCAAGTAACTTCATTTTCTAATGTTTTGCTGTCATATTGTTTACTGCTGGGGTACTAATAACAATAACTGAGACAAATTGCCGAAATGCTGCATCTTGCATACCACCACCTTGGCCTGAAAATTCACTCGCCACATGCTCAAGAAAGCCTCTGATAGCAACAATACAGTCATACAATGCATATTCCACGCCCCCTTTTGCCAGTACAGGGGAGAGTTAGTAGAGGTTAGCATAAAAACATAGGTTTTTTATACATATCTTAACAATCATGATCAAATCATGAAGTTGGTATCCCTGGAAACAACCACAACAGGCCTTCCCAGCCCACTGGATACCCTCTGCCTTGCATACACATGGATCCTGTCACCTTGAAAATGGGGTAACAGTCACCAAAAATGTAATGAGGTCCAGAGACAGTGTTAACTTACAACTGAGGTAAGTTTGAGGTCAATGTGGCCTGCAAATTGGGGGATACTTTGCTCACGAGGATTCTGCTACAAATGGCCACCTAGGCAGTGAGAAGGCAGTTAGGCAAGCTGAACATTATATTTACCCCCCCCCCCCCCCCCCCGATGACATTTAAGAGGGTAATATAAAACCACAAAATCTGCTGTTATCTGGACACCTTTGGGTGGCAGGGGGTTAACCTTATAATCAATTCACTTGTTTTCAATTTTCTCAATGATAAGCTTTCTACTGCTTGGAATGTTATTGCAAACTTATCCACAGACATTTATATTTACATGTACAAAAAATGGATATAAACAGATAAAAGTTATACATATATATGCACATTACATCTTGCCAAGTGATAACAGTAAAATGCTACTGCCACACATTTCACATAATAATTAAAAAACAATTCAGCACAGTCTAGAGAAAAATGATAATGTACGGGAATGAAATAACTTCTATGAGACCAAGCGACATCGAGTAGTGATTGGAATTGTAAATACAGAAGCTGTGAAATTTCATTCTAGTGACACCAATTAACATTGTACGTCCAAGTAGTAATAATAATAAGGAACACTTGTGTCAGTAACTATCATAAAATGACACTGAATACAGTATGGATCACTGTGATTGCTTCACGGATACTTGTTCTCACTAACGGACTACATACACCACACACATGCACATGTTACACACAGAGAAAAAATTATATTTCTTCTCTCACTTTAACATACAATAAAATGCACCATTTATTCATCACAACAATTAACGGGAATGAGAAGTGCTGCTACCACCAGGTGGCTAACTGTATGTTTATTATATGCATGGGGCAGACCAGAATGCATAATCTTGTCAGCTCAAGAAATGGCTAACTCTCAGCCAATGTCACCCTGGCATGATCGGCCCACAAACAGAGATGGAAGAGAAGTAATCATCACATGACCATTGTAGGGTGACATCACAGCTGAAGAGTCCACTCAGGAAGTAAAAGGTGGCCAACTTTTCTGCCCACTTCCTATCACCTTTAATGTCACCAATAAAGTTGGCATTTTCCACACACACACACACACACATACACACAAAAGTAAAAAAAATAATCACCTGAGGGCACTTGTCAAATCACCTTCTAACCCTTTACGTATGACAATGTAAGGTGATCCTGCTTGACCACTAGCGCCCTCTAGTGATTCAAGTATCCTTGGTCCATTTTACCTTCTACATTACCTTAGAACAGTCCCCAGTTGTGCAATGTTTTGGCAAGATTTGCTGCATTGTCCAGATATCACAATGATGATATACTGGCAAAAAATTTTCAGCAAAATTATAAAGACAAGAGGCCTATGGGCCTAATGCTCTGCTGGCACTGTGGCTATATTGCACCGCTTCATTTCAAAGTTGCGAGTCCTCAACTGGCTTCTGAACATATAAAGCTTATGTGATATTAGTCTCTTGTTTGTCCACCAGATGGCCCTTCCCTCCACATGTAATCATTGCTGATTTGTGCAATTCCTGTGATGGATATTGTTGCATGTGCCAAGACAACGAGTGAGTCCTTAACTCTATTTCCCGAGTGAACTTGGGACAGAAGATCAAGGTCATCCAGATTATCTAATACAAGTGGCCCATAGGCCGGGTGCTGTGCTGATGTTGCCATTGATGTCCAAGCTACACCCCGCCATTACAAAGTCACCTCTTTCAACTTTACAGGCATGGTGACCTTACAAAACTAGCTCAAGGTCACTTATTTTTTTCAAATTCTAGGTTTGGGCATTGTCTATATATCCTGTAAATTTGGCAAGTCTAATGAAATTAATTTTCAAGATATGGAGCCACTAGCATCATTAGCAAATTAGACTCGATCTAGCCCCACAATCCTACTGCATTTGGTAAACATGTTAGAGTGTTCACAAGATTTTCAAATTGTGACCAATATATTGCTAATATTGTAGGTAGCACCACCAATATCGAAATGGACCCAGATTTTATACATCCTATAAGTCCTGAAAGTTATATTGAGCTAACTTGAAAACTGTGGCAGTATTGCAGTCACAAGATTTTCATATTTTGACCTATATATTACATAATACTATAGATGGCACCACCAACATTAATGTCTACAAAGATTTTGATACACTTTACAACTCCTAAACATTATATATGGGCCTATTTCTAAAATTGTGGGATGCAGAACATTCATCAGATAACCCCTACATTCAAACTGGTCATTTGACATTGACCTTCAACTCGGATTAAAAAATGTTCCTGTTCAAAATATGTGCCCTTGATCCATAGTCTGTTTGTTGAAATCGGGTAATGACTGGTCTAGTTATTGTTGAAAAACAATAAACTTGGACGAGTGCGAAAAACAATAAACTTGGACGAGTGCCAAACTCCATAATTACTGGGCCATAATGACCCAAAAAGTAGGTCACTAAGTAGTTTTATGTATTATGTAATTATGCGCAATTTTGATCTGGAGGCTCAATTCTCTGCCACTGATGTCCAAGCTACACCCTGCCATTACAAAATCACCTTGTCAACTTTACAGGCATGGTGACCTCACAAAAATAAGTCAAGGTCACTGCTGTTACATAACATTCTCCCTTTGGCCATGGTCTATTTATCCTATAAATTTGGCAAGGTTTATCCAATTAGTTTTCCAAACATGGAATTTTGAATCTTAAAACACATTTTGGCTCATAATTTGTGTCAAATTACAGGTGGCGCTACTACCATCGATAGCAACTTAGACTTTGACCTCCCCCACTTTACGACCAAGTTTGGTGACAATCTGCCACAAATTACAGATGCCAAAGTGTTCATACGACCTTCACATTTGACCCCTTTATTACATGTTATAGGTGGTGCCACCAATATGGAAAGGGGCCTAGATTTTCATACACCTTTAAGTCCTGAAAGTTACATTAGGCCAACTTGAAAACTGTGGATGGTATTGTACTAACAAGCAAATGTTTATAGATGGACAGACAGACATGAGCGGTTCCATAAGCTCTGCCACCTTTGGTCAGCAGAGCTAAAAACCACATGCATTTGACCTTGGTTTTTACATCTCTTCACAACACTTTCTCTTAGTAACTTCAATTTTCTAAAGTCTAACAGCATTAGCTTTCATATGTATTGACAAATCTTTGTAAAATTGAACAATATTTACACCAAAAAGTTTCGGAATGATAAAAGTACACATTTTGAAAATGAATTAGTCAAGTATCAACTAAACACTGTCACTGTATTTACTGTGTGCCAAGTACAGAGTTCTACTGTGTCATACTTACAGTGTACTCAAGTATACAGTGTCACTGTATTTACTCTGTACCAAGTACACACTTCTACTGTGCCATAGTTACTGTGTACTCAGGTTTTCAGTGTCACTGTACCACATTTACTGTGTACCAAGTACAAGTACACAGTTTTACTGTGCCATAGTTACTGTGTACTCAGGTTTACAGTGTCACTGTACCACATTTACTGTGTACCAAGTACAAGTACACAGTTTTACTGTGCCATAGTTACTGTGTACTCAGGTTTACAGTGTTATTGTACCACATTTACTGTGTACCAAATACAAGTACACAGTTTTACTGTGCCATAGTTGCTGTGTACTCAGGTTTACAGTGTTAATGTACCACATTTACTGTGGGGCATGTGGACGTAAAGTGTACCAAATACACATAAATTATGTGTATACCCTACTGTATGTATAGTGTGTAGGGTATTGTATGTAAAGAGTACCCTGTGAGCTTTGTATTAGGAGTACTATGTACTGTATGTCCAATATCTTATGTGTACCAGGTGTAGAATACCATTGTTTAGTAGTCGCTCCTTTGTGCCATGTACCATGTGTATATGTGTACAGCATACCTCTTGTTCAGAGTACAATATGTACATTGTGCAAAGTGAATTGTGTGTAATGTACCATATGTAAATTATTATACCATGTGAAGTGTACCTTTTATACGGTACGTTGTGTAGTCTACCACCTGTAAAGTATACCATGCTTACAGCGTATCATGTGTTGTGTACCATGTTTACAGTGTTCCATGTGTTGTGTACCATGTTTACAGTATTCCATGTGTTGTGTAGCATGTTTACAGTGTACCATGTTTACAGCACATCATTTGTTGTGTACCATGTTTACAGCACATCGTGTTGTGTACCACCTTTACAGTGTTCCATGATTATAATGTACCATGTGTTGTGTCCCATGTTTACAGTGTACCATGTGTTGTGTAGCATGTTTACAGTGTACCATGTGTTGTGTACCATGTTTACAGTGTTCCATGATTACAATGTACCATGTGTTGTGTCCCATGTTTACAGTGTACCATGTGTTGTGTCCCATGTTTACAGTGTACCATGTGTTGTGTCCCATGTTTACAGTGTACCATGTGCTATGTCCCATGTTTACAGTGTACCATGTGTTGTGTCCCATGTTTACAGTGTACCATGTGTTGTGTCCCGTGTTTACAGTGTACCATGTGTTGTGTGTCGTGTTTACAGTGTACCATGTGTTGTGTCCCGTGTTTACAGAGTACCATGTGTTGTTTCTCGTGTTTAAAGTGTACCATGTGTTGTGTCTCGTGTTTACAGTGTACCATGTTTACAGTGTACCATGTGTTGTGTCTCGTGTTTACAGTGTACCATGTACCAGACAGGAAGCTGCTGCATCAAGCACACCTTCTGTCAGCTCTGGTTCAAGTTCCATTGAGTGGGAGCTGGAGCCAGAATTGAAGGGTTCAGTAATAATTGTCACCTGGCCACTTGTAAAGAAGGGACATGTTAACAAAACATCTCAATGCGAAGTGGTTGTGATAATGTCACCAGCAGTGTTTTCCTCTGGACAGACAGCGCCCTCTTCACACAGGGTCCTAACCTTTTGGTTCTCTCAAGCCAGCAGCAGTTTAATATCACAAGTATCGAGGCAATATGTTAAGATAGAGACACATAAAGTCTCGCATACAAGTGTTTCAATGTCTGTTGCCCACGCAATGTCTAAAACAAGAGATCACACCAGACACACATTGTCTGTCAGCATTAATTCAACACTATATGATTGTTTGATGTTGTACTTGTGAAATTAAAGCCCAATGTACCAACAGCATAGGAGACTTTCATGGGAGCATTATCAAAATACTTGAATGAATGGAACAAATTTGGACTGATGATCATATATGTATATTTACACTTAACCCTTCCCCCCTTGAATTAAGACTGAGTCAACAGCTTTCCTTGGCATGGGTTGGGCACTAAGTGCCCAACCCATGCCAAGGAAAGCTGTTGACCTGGGGCATGTGATCTTGATAAGTCTATTGTTCATTTCTCAGTCAAATTGTTTTTCATAACTGTTGAAATTAGTTGAAAACACTGAAGCAGATGACATTTGACCACCAGCCGGTTTCGGCCGGTTTGAGGGGGAAAGGGTTAATAGGACTGAAGTTTCACTGGTAGAGTGATATGATCTCTAAAACAAACTGACTGGTTGAACATCAAAATACAAATTAAAGAAGCCAGGCTTCCATTGTTCCTGTTGTGCACATATGGACATGGGTCCAAAAGTTCCACTTGAGGGAACGACTCCCTGTGTTTTCTGAACTGCTGGTACATCTGTTACCATATTCATTCTAATAAGCACACAGTGTCCTTGGGAAAAATAAATTACATAATATGACTGAAAAAACAGACAATGAACTTAAATCGTGCATAAAAATATACTGTATCAATGAACATTGAGGACTTTTTCTGAGACAAATGGATGTGTGTCCTTATTAGAAAGATCATGGTAAATCAAGTAATGTCTCTATTGATAAGTTTATATCTATGTGTACATATTCAATCTTGAATAAGTGCTCCTCAATTGCCGCTTTCTTCTGTTGGCAGTTCTTGCAATGTTGCCTTTTTTTAAGCAGAATCATATTGACATTATCTCTAAAGTGCAAAAACATTCTTTGAATCCCTAGTTTTGTTACATGTCATACACTGTGTACTTATTTCTCTTCAGGTCAAATAAACATAATGTAGACCCTCAGAATATATTATCATTGTGGGCACAACTGAACATTGACATCCATTGATGGATGGCCCATAACCATGGTAACCATGGAAACCATAGTAACCAAGCTGTGTGGATGTCACAATTAACAAAAACTCTGGTGTTGACTGACAATCTAAGTTTGCTAAAATAAAAGATGTACAGCTTGCTATTGAGATTATCCCCCCCAGTTCATAGTCAAGACAGAATTTGTCACAGTTCAAAACAAATGGTCATGAACCAGCCATGAAGTCACTCAGTGATAGGCCCACAAGAGTATTATCTTTCTTCAGTTAAAATATGGCACATGGCATGACTCTTGGAAATGTGGTACCCAAAGTGATGCATCCGGCTGGTTTTTATCTCTGGCAAATACAGTTATACATTGATCATAAAAACATTTTCTTCAGTGACAACAATTAATATCTCACATGGACCACGTTTTGTGAGTAACGTTGCCCTCCATCCATGTCCTCAGTGATGGTAGTTCCACTGGAAACACCTCATTACTTTGACATCTCAGTAACAGCAAACACACAGATCAAACCCACTGTCACCAAAGAGTAGCTGCCATGCCAGAGCACACTTGTAAAATCCCTAAAACCCTTTTTAAAATGTTTGATATATATCTTATAAATATCGCTTAGTTTCAACATGTTCAGAAACCAATTATTCAGCAGCTTGTACTGCTGGCCACTTGGCCCAAGTTTCACTGTGCTGTAAAATCTCTTTTACCATGTCTTTACATGGAGTGCATACCCATATTTTTTCCAAAATATATCCCAAGCGTTACATAGCTGTTACAATTGAAGTATACAGTGGCCCCCCCCCCCTCTTATAAGGCTTCCCCAAATACACAAGCACTGTGACCTTGTAAGAGAAGTGGCCTCTCTCGAGGAGGGAAATGGAATCCAAATACCATCTCATCATCACAGAGAAGTGGTCTCTTCAGAGACTACTTACTGTATGTTACACGCAGCATACCCCTATCTGTTCCACTGTGTTGGAAGACCACACATGAGCTTCATAAAAGTTATAGCTGACCCAACTAACCCCAGATTTTCAACCAACCATTCACGTGGCATAAACTTTTTTGATTTTACTTTGTTATAAAACTGTGTAAAAGACAATGGGATGTTATTGAAGTCTACAAGGTGACCCACCTGGTCACTGAAATATGGCACACTATACTTGTGAACCACAAACAGTGGGGCATCCATTGACATCATTTCTTGCATGGCAATGCCTTGGGTCTCTGGACCATCACAAACTACGGCAAACTGAGATTTTTGAAGGGCACTGCGGAATTGGGTCTCAGTGTAGGAGCCATAATTGATGCGGACAATAGTCATATTAAGTTTGTTAATTTCTTTGGTAATAAGACCCAGCACATGGAAGTTGCACCCATTTTTCACATAGAGCAGAGCTTGAGTGCGAGGGATGTTGGGTGCTGGCTGAAACACCCTTTCATCAATGCCGCTGGGGTATATTACAGCACGCGACTTGTTGAGCCTCATGCCAGGGAAGTACTGGTTAGAATTCAAGGCTTGCTTTGAAGCTGCAACTACGTGTATATACTTCATGGCAGCTGGTGACATTCTGTGGGCACTGAATTGATCTGCCTTCACAGTGGGGCCTATGAAAAACTTCTGTGCCACAGACTTGTCCATGTAGTACAACAGAAAACGTTTATGAGGGTCAGGCGTAAACAAGGCATGGTACGACTGCAGATTGGGATCATTGATGTAATAGTGCTTTCCAATCATCCTCAGCCCACCCAGAAGATTGTTATATACCTTGCGGGGCCCACCCTTGTGGTCTTGATTAGGTGTCCAAATTAACAAATTTATTTTCGTTTTCATGCAATCTTCTCCGAGAGCTTGTACCGCTTGTTTCTTACCCACTGCATACTCATACCTCTGTTCAAACCACTGCCCGAAATGGAACAGCTTTGGCATTCCCTGACATAGACGTTTTCCCTTGGGTCTGCTCCTGGAGGTTATCTTACACAAGTCTGATATTCTTGGGTTTGGTCCCCAAGGTGCCGCCTCCCTTGCCTCATTGATTTGGAGTTTTGGGTAGTACTTTTGTCTCATGTCTGGAACATTGTCACAATTTCCTGGATCATACATTGCAAGCAGTTGGTATTTGGTTTCTATATCTGCAATTTTCTGTAAATACTTGTCACAAGGTGGCACTAGTGGTGGTGGTGGTGTAGTCTTAACTCGAGTCTTTCGTGCTACAGGCACGGGCCTTATCAGATTCCGTGCAACAAATTTTGTAGGAATTCGATGTTTAACTTCTGACACAACCTCAACATTCCTACTCTGGGATTGATTACCATATATTATCAAATGTAGAGGCAGTTTTCCTGTGACACTGTACAAAAGTTCTGTGTCATATATGAAGAAAAAAGTAGCAACTGTCACCAGCAAGACAACAAATATCAGAAATCTCCCCCGACTGCAATTGTCCATGAGACCAACAGACCCAGAGTTGTTGACTAGAGATCTTCCAGTTGAAGACATTCCTGACATCCTGTAAAATGAAGCAAGCTGTGTATCAGTTTGTATCATGCCAGCTGTGTATCATCATTTGTATTAAACAAGCTGTGTATCAGTTTGTATCATGCCATCTGTGAATCATTATCTGTATTATACAAGCTGTGAATCATTATTTATATTATACAATCTGTGAATCATTATTTATATTATACAAGCTGTGTATCAGTTTGGATCATGCTAGCTGTGAATCATTATTTGTATACAAGCTGTGAATCATTATTTATATCATACAAGCTGTGTATCAGTTTGTATCATGCCAGCTGTGAATCATTATTGTACTATACAAGCTGTGAATCATTATTTATATTATACAAGCTGTGTATCAGTTTGGATCATGCCAGCTGTGAATCATTATTAATATTATACAAGCTGTGTATCAGTGTTTGTATTATACAAGCTGTGTATCAATGTTTGTATTATACAAGCTGTGTATATGTTTGTATTCTACAAGCTGTGTATCAGTGTTTGTATTATACAAGCGGTGTATCTGTGTTTGTTTTATACAAGCTGTGTATCTGTGTTTGTATTATACAAGCTGTGTATCTGTGTTTGTGTTATACAAGCTGTGCATCAGTTTGTATTATACAAGCTGTGTATCTGTGTTTGTTTTATACAAGCTGTGTATTTGTGTTTGTATTATACAAGCGGTGTATCTGTGTTTGTATTATACAAGCGGTGTATCAGTGTTTGTATTATATAAGCTGTGTATCAGTGTTTGTATTATACAAGCTGTGTATCTGTGTTTGTATTATACATGCAGTGTATCAGTTTGTATCATGCCAGCTGTGAATCATTATTTATATTATAAAAGCTGTGTATCAGTGTTTGTATTATACAAGCTGTGTATCTGTGTTTGTATTATACAAGCTGTGTATCTGTGTTTGTATTAAACAAGCTGTGTATCAGTGTTTGTATTATACAAGCTGTGTATCAGTGTTTGTATTATACAAGCTGTGTAACTGTGTTTGTATTATACAAGGTGTGTATCTGTGTTTGTATTATACAAGCTGCGTATCAGTGTTTGTATTATACAAGCTGTGTATCTGTGTTTGTATTATACAAGCTGTGTATCTCCGTTTGTATTATACAAGCTGTGTATCTGTGTTTGTATTATACAAGCTGTGTATCAGTTTGTATCATGCCAGCTGTGAATCATTATTTATATTATAAAAGCTGTGTATCAGTGTTTGTATTATACAAGCTGTGTATCTGTGTTTGTATTATACAAGCGGTGTATCTGTGTTTGTATTATACAAGCTGTGTATCTGTGTTTGTATTATACAAGCTGTGTATCAGTGTTTATATTATATAAGCGGTTTATCTGTGTTTGTATTATACAAGCAGTGTATCTGTTTGTATTATACAAGGGGTGTATCTGTGTTTGTATTATACAAGCTGTGTATCTGTGTTTGTATTATACAAGTTGTGTATCTGTGTTTGTATTATACAATCTGGGTATCTGTGTTTGTATTATACAAGGGGTGTATCTGTGTTTGTATTATACAAGCAGTGTATCTGTTTGTATTATACAAGGGGTGTATCTGTGTTTGTATTATACAAGCTGTGTATCTGTGTTTGTATTATACAAGCTGGGTATCTGTGTTTGTATTATACAAGCTGTGTATCTGTGTTTGTATTATACAAGCTGTGTATCAGTGTTTGTATTATACAAGCTGTGTGTCTGTGTTTGTATTATACAAGCTGTGTATCAGTGTTTGTATTATACAAGCTGTGTGTCTGTGTTTGTATTATACAAGCTGTGTATCTGTGTTTGTATTATACAAGAGGTGTATCTGTGTTTGTGTTATACAAGCTGTGTATCTGTGTTTGTATTATACAAGCTGTGTATCTGTGTTTGTATTATACAAGCGGTGTATCAGTGTTTGTATTATATAAGCTGTGTATCAGTGTTTGTATTATACAAGCTGTGTATCTGTGTTTGTATTATACATGCAGTGTATCAGTTTGTATCATGCCAGCTGTGAATCATTATTTATATTATAAAAGCTGTGTATCAGTGTTTGTATTATACAAGCTGTGTATCTGTGTTTGTATTATACAAGCTGTGTATCTGTGTTTTTATTAAACAAGCTGTGTATCAGTGTTTGTATTATACAAGCTGTGTAACTGTGTTTGTATTATACAAGGTGTGTATCTGTGTTTGTATTATATAAGGCTGCGTATCAGTGTTTGTATTATACAAGCTGTGTATCTGTGTTTGTTTTAAACAAGCTGTGTAACTGTGTTTGTATTATACAAGCTGTGTATCTGTGTTTGTATTATACAAGCTGTGTATCAGTTTGTATCATGCCAGCTGTGAATCATTATTTATATTATAAAAGCTGTGTATCAGTGTTTGTATTATACAAGCTGTGTATCTGTGTTTGTATTAAACAAGCTGTGTAACTGTGTTTGTATTATACAAGGTGTGTATCTGTGTTTGTATTATACAAGCTGTGTATCAGTGTTTGTATTATACAAGGGATGTATCTGTGTTTGTATTATACAAGCTGTGTATCTGTGTTTGTATTATAGAAGCTGTGTGTCTGTGTTTGTATTATACAAGCTGTGTATCTGTGTTTGTATTATACAAGCTGGGTATCTGTGTTTGTATTATACAAGCGGTGTATCTGTGTTTGTGTTATACAAGCTGTGTATCTGTGTTTGTATTATACAAGCGGTGTATCAGTGTTTGTATTATATAAGCTGTGTATCAGTGTTTGTATTATACAAGCTGTGTATCTGTGTTTGTATTATACATGCAGTGTATCAGTTTGTATCATGCCAGCTGTGAATCATTATTTATATTATAAAAGCTGTGTATCAGTGTTTGTATTATACAAGCTGTGTATCTGTGTTTGTATTATACAAGCTGTGTATCTGTGTTTGTATTTAACAAGCTGTGTATCAGTGTTTGTTTTATACAAGCTGTGTAACTGTGTTTGTATTATACAAGGTGTGTATCTGTGTTTGTATTATACAAGCTGCGTATCAGTGTTTGTATTATGCAAGCTGTGTATCTGTGTTTGTATTATACAAGCTGTGTATCTGTGTTTGTATTATACAAGCTGTGTATCAGTTTGTATCATGCCAGCTGTGAATCATTATTTATATTATAAAAGCTGTGTATCAGTGTTTGTATTATAGAAGCTGTGTATCTGTGTTTGTATTATACAAGCGGTGTATCTGTGTTTGTATTATACAAGCTGTGTATCTGTGTTTGTATTATACAAGCTGTGTATCTGTGTTTGTATTATACAAGCTGTGTATCAGTGTTTATATTATATAAGCGGTTTATCTGTGTTTGTATTATACAAGCAGTGTATCTGTTTGTATTATACAAGGGGTGTATCTGTGTTTGTATTATACAAGCTGTGTATCTGTGTTTGTATTATACAAGGGGTGTATCTGTGTTTGTATTATACAAGCAGTGTATCTGTTTGTATTATACAAGCTGTGAATCATTATTTATATTATACAAGCTGTGTATCAGTGTTTGTATTATACAAGCTGTGTATCAGTGTTTGTATTATACAAGCTGGGTATCTGTGTTTGTATTATACAAGCTGGGTATCTGTGTTTGTATTATACAAGTTGCATATCAATGTTAACTTTGTATTTGAAGAGTTAGGCAGTCACCCAGTACAGAACAAATGTGCACCCTTTTGGTTTGTGTTGCTTAAAATTTTCCAAAAAAAAATTGATAACATCTTCATTTTCATTGAAACTAAGTCTTAGAATACAATGCTTAATTTATAGGCAATCAGACCAATAAGTATCCAAATTGGAAAAAATCGCTTAAAATCAGGAATCCACAGCAGTGCTACCTAGTGAACATCTTTGCTTGGCCGTTTCACAAGGAACATATCCACAAAGTTTCAACTCAATCTGAGAGACGGTTCTGGAGAAGAATTCACAAGTACCAAAAACACACAAAACTTCATTTTTTTCCCCAAAAAATTGCAGCACCACCTGGTAAATAAATCAAAAACTAGGAGTTCCAAGGAGTGTTCTTATATAATATCAAAGCAATTGGAGGAGCGGTTGTGGAGAAGATAACACAAGATCTGTCGAAAAAACAAAACAAAACAAGATATGTTTGTAAAACATAGATGCCCCCCTCCCTCATTACCCTTGCCCACGCTACCCTTGCCCTCACTACCCTATTGATAGTGGTAGAAGGGGCACTTGTGACCTTACAAAATTAGTGAAGGTTGATCATACATCAATGTCACATATCTTTATACTTTAACCTAACCTTAAAAAACGACTAAAAACCTGGGCAACACAAAAGTTATAGCTGAAAAATTAGTCATCATTTAGAAACCATATTCAGCAAAGTGGCTTTATGACCTTGGGAATTATGGCAAGGTCACTCATTGTCACTTGACCTTCTTCAGTTATTGTGCATAAAAAAAGGAAGTCTACTGTCTGTGTGTGACCCTCAAAACTGGGTCAAGGTCACCCATCTACAAACTCAAATTAGCCCTTATGTTATAGGCAATCATAATGCTGTGCAATATAAAAGTGCTACCTCTAAAATGCAAGTTATCATGTAGAAACAGTATTCAACCAAATGGCTCTGTGACCTTTGAAATAAGGTCAAGGTCACCCATCTTCAAACTTGACCTAGACCTGAATACAGACAATTATCCAGTGGAATATAAAAGTCCTAGTTTAAAACCTCTTCATTTATCATGTGGAAACCTAATTTTATCTCAGGTACCAACTTGACCTTGGAAATTAGCTCAAGGTTACCAAACTTTAAACTTCTTCTAGCCCTTAGCATGAGCAATAGACCTGTAAAGTATCCCAGTCCGAACTTAAAAACTTCTTGTGTCATTATGCAGAAACCACAGGAAGCATGAAACCATATTCAGTAAAGTGGCTCTGTGACCTTTAAAATGAGGGCAAAGTCATCAATCTTCAAAACTTCGCCTAGCCCCAAATATGGACTATAATCCTGTGCAATATAAAAGTCCTAGCTTAAAAACCTCTTCATTTATTGCACGGCAACCAAAGTTAATTCAGGTACCACTGTGACCTTGGAAATTAGGTCAAGGTCACCCATCTTTGAACTTCGCCTAGCTTTTGATTAGAATGATACACCTGTACAGTATCAAAGTCCCAGCTCAAAAACTTCTTGAGTTATTGTGCAGAAACCACAGTTTAACTACAATCTCCCTGTGACCCTGAAAACTGGGTCAAGGTCACCCATCTTCAAAATCAACCTAGCCCTTACAGATAACCATAAACCTGTGCAATATAAAAGTTCTAGCTCCAAGGTATAAGTTATCATGTAGAAAGCATGAAACCATATTCAGTAAAGTGGCTCTGTGACCTTTAAAAAGAGGTCAAGGTCATCCATCTTCGAACTTTGTGTAGCCCCAAATATGGACTATAATCCTGTGCAATATAAAAGTCCTAGCTTAAAAACCTCTTCATTTATTGCACGGCAACCAAAGTTAATTCAGGTACCACTGTGACCTTGGAAATTAGGTCAAGGTCACCCATCTTTGAACTTTGCCTAGCTTTTGATTAGAATGATACACCTGTACAGTATCAAAGTCCCAGCTCAAAAACTTCTTGAGTTATTGTGCAGAAACCACAGTTTAACTACAATCTCCCTGTGACCCTGAAAACTGGGTCAAGGTCACCCATCTTCAAAATCAACCTAGCCCTTACAGATAACCATAAACCTGTGCAATATAAAAGTTCTAGCTCCAAGGTATAAGTTATCATGTAGAAAGCATGAAACCATATTCAGTAAAGTGGCTCTGTGACCTTTAAAAAGAGGTCAAGGTCATCCATCTTCGAACTTTGTGTAGCCCCAAATATGGACTATAATCCTGTGCAATAAAAGTCCTAGCTTAAAAACCTCTTCAGTTATTGTGCGGAAACCAAAGTTAATTCAGGTACCACTGTGACCTTGGAAATTAAGTCAAGGTCACCCATCTTTGAACTTCGTCTAGCTTTTGATTAGAATGATACACCCGTACAGTATCAAAGTCCTAGCTCAAAAACTTCTTGAGTTATTGTGCGGAAACCACAGTCTAACTACAATCTCTCTGTGACCCTGAAAACTTGGTCAAGGTCACCCATCTTCAAAATCAACCTAGCCCTTACAGAGAACCATAAACCTGTGCAATATAAAAGTTCTAGCTCCAAGGTATAAGTTATCATGCAGAAAGCATGAAACGATATTCAGTAAAGTGGCTCTGTGACCTTAAAAAAGAGGTCAAGGTCATCCATCTTCGAACTTTGCGTAGCCCCAAATATGGACTATAATCCTGTGCAATACAAAAGTCCTAGCTTAAAAACCTCTTCAGTTATTGTGCGGAAACCACAGTTTAACTATAATCTCTGTGACCCTGAAAACTGAGTCAAGGTCACCCATCTTTGAACTTCGCCTAGCTTTTGACTAGAATGATACACTTATACAGTATCAAAGTCCTAGCTCAAAAACTTCTTGAGTAATTGTGCGAAAACCACAGTCTACGGACCGACCGACCGACCGACATGTGCAACGCTATATGCCACACCTTCTAAGGGGGGCAAAAAAATCATGACAAATAAAAATAAAACCAAAAAAACAAAACAAAACAAAAACACTTAAACACTGGAGCGTGACCATTTGAACAAACCTGGTAGAAACCAACCCAAGGTACATTGCCACCAAGTTTGAAGTCAATCTGGATGACAGTTTTGGAAAAGAAGTCCAAAATGTGAATTCGCATTAGAATTCCCATTGACTTATATGGTAATAAATAAGAAGGCTGCATAGTCTGGTAAGTTCTGGAATTGAAAAATTGTGAAAAATCAGAAATCCACAGCAGTGCCACCTAATGAACAACTTTGCTTGACCCTTCCACAAGGAACATAGTCACCAAGTTTCAGCTAAATCTGAGCAACAGTTTGAAGAAAAGTCAACAATAGCAAAAACACACAAATTATAATAAAAAAATATTAAAAAAACAGCACCACCTGGTAAACAAATATAGAACAAGGAGTCCCAGGGAGTGTCCCTGTGCGATATCACAGCAATTGGGTGAGCGGTTTCAGAGAAGAGAATTAAAGATTTGCCCCCAAAAAAAGTAAAGAAGAGGACTGTGACAGTCCTATGCTCAGCTGACTAAGTTGCCCTATGACCTTGGTAATGAGGTCAAGGTCACTGACCTATCCTGAATCTAACTTTCAAAGAGGGCCAGACCAGTAAAATCCATGTTAGTGGCCCTGTGACCTTGAGAATGAGGTCAAGATCACTAATGTACAGTCTCAATCTTTCCTAAATAGAGGACCACCTTCACAGTGGACAGTTTGAAGGCCATGACCGTATATTCAGCCCCACTGGGTGCACATAGATTGCACCTATCCATGCACAAAAAGGTGTACAAGTGTTTGGCCGGGCTGACCCAACCCTTGTCCACTGCCTTTACATTTCCATTCATAAATGTATTCAAATGAGTATACCAAGCATGTCACGTGCTGAAATTGACCAATGACCATGTTTGTTGCTACTCGCGCCATTTTGAATTGTTCAAATGCGATATTCTAGTCACGATCCACATCCGAAGATTAAGCTCAAATTCGGCGAGAAATTTTCCAGATAAGTCAGCAACTTAAATCAATAAAACTTATATTTGACTATTCCAAGTGAAGTTAGCTTTCATATGCACTTTATTTTATGAAAATCGGTTGAAGCACAAATAAGTTATGAGCCGCACAAAAAGGAGTATCAATGGCATGAAATTTCAGAGTGACCCACTTAAGGCCACTATTTTGTTCTGGCAAACGAGTGTTTCACCACCCAAGTATTGTAGATTTCCTTGCATTATCTTTCTGTTTTAGTGATATGTGAATATTCATTATTTTTCCACTGGTCCTACGCTTATATATGAACTTTATTTGAAGAAAAATGGTTGAAAATAAGGAAAGATAGATCTTCCGAAATAATGGGTAAATTTACTCATCTCTGCTGGTGGCACCATATGTGCACTGGAGATTTTTAAACCTGACCTTCAATTTGCACTCTTGAATCAAGAAATATATTATAATTCTATGTATTAAATCCATTGTTATTTAATTCTTACAAATGTTGGGAAGAATTTGGCATTTGTTTGAGACCAATGTACCGTTGGAAAGCGACACAGTGGTCTTTAGAAAAAAAAGCATGATACTGTACATTCAGTGTAGTGTGTTCAGGTGCACAGTGCTTGCATGGTACCCCAGTATGGCGTATCATTACATGCTTCATGCCGTTCTGCTGCCCGTGACCAGGGCTCCGTACAAGTTCAGTTATCTCAAATTTAATTCGTTGTTACTAAATTTATTTTCATTTGCCTGCGAAATATGAACTTATCATGAAGGTATATTACATTAAATTACAAAAGCTAAATATTTAGGACTATTTTGCAGTGCCTGCTTGCTCAACAGGAACACTGGTACACACCCCTGACTGCCACAGTCCTTGATCACACTTTCTTGCATGTAGAAGACAGGACATTTTGACCAATGTCTGGGATTTTATTTCTTCAATATTTTCAAAAGTTTTTAACATAAAAATGAAATTCCAAAAGCATTTTGTTATTTGCAAAATATCCTATCCAATGATGTATAAATTCGACCGAAACAAAGAAGTGAGCCATGATTCAATGGTGAAATTTTACTCTTAATCAGTAGAAGAGATAAAGCTTTATGCAAATTCTGTAAACTGGGAAAGCCAGATTTGTACACCAAGTATCAGAAACTTAGAAACATTACTCAAAGGGCTGTTGCCAAGGCAAAGAAATATTATATTCGAAATCAGCTGGATGAAAATAAACACTCTTCTAAAAAACTCTGGCAAACATTAAAATCCCTTGGAATACCAGACAACAGAAAGGAAGCAGCAGAAATATTGGACTGATGAATAATGATGAAGTTTGTTTTGATGACCAATATGTGGCCACCAAGTTCAATTCTTTTTTTCTGCAACATTGCTTCAAATCTGGTCAATTAACTTCCAAAAAGAGAATTTAACCAAGGAAAAGTTGAAAACTATTACCTTGAGAAAGGAGTTAGAAATAATTCCTTTAAACTAACATTGATTTCAGAGGATGAAACCCTGAAATTACTCAAAATTATTAATACTGCCAAATCTACAGGTCACAACATCGGGGCTAGATACATAAGGGATGGTGCAAATTATATTGCCTCCCCATTGACACATATTATTAATCTCTCCTTAAACAAAGGAGTGTTCCCTGATGAGATGAAAATTGCTACAGTAATACCTTTATACAAAAAGGGAATGTTAATTTGGAAAGAAACTACAGGCCAATTTCAACTCTTCCAGTAGTATCTAAACTTTTGGGAAAAATAGTCCATGATCAGTTTCATCTATACTTGGACAAAAACAGCATAATTTACAGTTTTACATCAGGTTTCCGTCCATCTTATTCAACAGATACAGCTTCAACTTACATGGCTGACCGAATAAGATTTAATATGGAAAAGGGACTTTACACAGGTGTTTTGTTATTAGATTTGCAAAAGGCTTTCAACACGGTGAACCACAAAATTCTCCTAAAAAAGCCTAAATCTATCGGAGCCGACGAAATTACCTGTACCTGGTTCTCTTCTAATCTAGATGACAGATAACAATTTGTGGAGTTGAATGTAGTTCTTTCTCTACAAAGTGTAAACTGCGGTGTCCCCCAAGGGTCCATTATCGGCCCCCTCCTGTTCAGTATTTTTATGTCAGTGATATAAAACAGCAGCCTCCTGTGATCTTTTTTTTATATGCTGAGAATTCCGCCTTGCTCTGCTCCGGAGAGAACATTCATGAAATTGAATTGACTCAAAGCCAAGAATTAAAGAATGTCAAAAAATGGCTTGAAGTCAATAAACTATCTATACATCTTGGAAAAACCGAGAGTATTCTTTTCGGAGCAAAGAAAAGGCTCAAAAAGGCAAGAAAATCGAAGATTATATGTGATGGCAGAGAAATTGAGAGTAAAAAGGAAGTTACATATTTGGGACTTGTGATGGAACAGGATATGTCTGGAACTAGTGCTGGAACTCTGGCTATAAAGAAAATCAACCAAGGGCTGAAATTTCTTTATAGAAATGGAAGCTTTTTAGACTGTAAGGAAAGTCCTGAAAATGCTGTGTGTAGCCATTCTGCAACCCAGATGTACTATGCTTGTAACGTCTGGTATAGGACTCTAAAGAGCTCTTTAAAAATTAAATTACAGACTGCACAGAATAAAATGGCAAGATATATTCTTCGAAAAAACAACAGATATGATATAGGATCCATCGAGCTACAAAATCTTAAGTGGTTGAATGTTCAAAAAAAGAGTTGATTATTTCTCTTTGATTCACATGTTTAATATGAATAATGGTACAGCTCCAGATTATTTTTCTGATTTTAAGAGAGTAAAAGATGTTCACAATCATAATACAAAGCTGAGCAACATGGGATATGTTCTGCCTGCAGTCAAAACACAAGGTGCAAAAACTTTTAATTATAATGGAATCAAGTAGTGGAATAGTTTGCCTGCACATGTTCAATCTTGCATGAGCACACAAGTGTTCAAGCGAGAATGCAAGCAGTGCTTAACCCATGAAATGGGAGCACTGGGATAGTTTTTGATGTGACATTATAATAACTGTCTAATGTGGGTTTGTCTTTCACACTCTGTATTCTTGGTGCTTTTTTAAAAGTACAAATTGTGGCATTTCTTCTTTTCTAAGTTTCCTATGTTTTTGAACAATTTTATGTCTATATGACTTTCATATTTATTTGCAGTTGTTATATAGTAAGTTATTGAATTCTGACTTCAGGTGCTATTTTTCCATTAATTGCCTTGGATTAGTAATCATAGGGTGGTCCACTATGGAAATAAGCCAGAATCTATAGATTCTGGCTTTTTAGTGCTCCCATTTCATGGGTTCATGGTTCATGACAGCCTGGACAGTGTGACTGAGTGCACTTTCGTTCTTCAACTGGAATTTTGTTATGTCTACCCACTTCAATTTGTAATTTGTGAGCACTAGTCCGTAATCTAGTGACTGCTTTTCTCTGTTCAGGATTTCTTAAAATGTTTAAATGTTGTTCATACCCAAATTCTGTTTTACACACTCTATAAAATCTCAATTTGTTGTCTGAAAAGCCATTTTCTTTATTTCTAAATTCTATCTAGGAAGCTGTGCCAAATAATTTGCCAAATATTCTCAATTTTTTTGTTTCAATTCACCTAAAAAGTCAAACCAATTACACTTGTCTATCTCAGTACTGCATATATCAAGGACAGTATATATATTACCCAAATACATATTTATGTCCCACTTAAATTGATTTGCTTCTTCATAGGCATTCTTTAAAGTTTCAAAGACTGTTATTTTCAACATTTTGAACATGATGAACTTATACCTGCTTCCACATGCTTGTATATAAGGGATATCTTCCCAGCTCCCCATAAACTGCCATATTAGTCGTCTTAATGTTAACATTTAGAACGTATTTACAAAAGTGCAGGCGTAATTTTTCAAATTTAGTGTCAATACTTTTTTGCTCGAACCAAAGGCTACATTTTCCTTGTAACAGTTGAATATGCAAGTCTCAACAAGGATGAGGCGACATCGAAAGTAAAGTAAATTCTGAAACATCGGTCAAAACTTTGAAGGGATTTTTAACTTGGTTCAAAAATGGACAAACGGTAGGCTGGCAAAACTATAGAATACCTTCCTAGACTCTCGGAAAATTTCTTTAGCCCAGATTGAGCGCTGCAGACTCACCTGCTTGAATTGGTAAGCGATAATAGGAGACTTTCAATCACCCGGAAACACCCACCCCACCAATGGCTCGTCGCAGTTTTCAGCAGGATCTCTTTGCAATTATTGAGGCCGAATTAGTAGCCTTAATCTCTGGAACTCTTCTGGGTGGATCCTGTCCAAATGCAGCGTTCCATGTTCCTTGTTTAAGTCTGCCGCTTCCTGCACATGACCGATACGAAACACGTAATCAACTTACGTGGTTCCCAACATCGCCAATAGGGCTATTTAGAGCGCCAGCTGTCAATGCTTGGGCACAGACCAAATCAACTTTCATGGTTCCCAACATCGCCGATAGGGCTATTTAGAGCGCCAGCCGTCAAACCTTGGGCACAGAAGGCCACAGCATTTAATCCTTCCATTTTTTATATTAGCATTTTTCAATCTAAAAAATCAGCATTTTGGTATTTTAAAATTCCGTAAACGGCATTTAATAGATAAAAATGTCAGAAAAACATGGATGGATTTTTGTCATA
Organism: Hermodice carunculata; assembly: GCA_964020975.1. Taxonomy (NCBI): domain Eukaryota; kingdom Metazoa; phylum Annelida; class Polychaeta; order Eunicida; family Amphinomidae; genus Hermodice; species Hermodice carunculata. The sequence continues at coordinate 1,598,275 of OZ026626.1, read as the reverse complement.
TAATTCCTAGCTCGTTAATTTGTGATAATTGAAATACGAAACAGCACCTGGATGTCATATCAGCTTTATACAGGTGTATGAAATGTTCTCTTGCCAGGGTCACATCATTGTCTTTCCCCACCATAATTAAAATTTAAAGTTCCAACTTGGCCGGGAGGACAGTACACCTATATGACCACCAACGAAGCAACTCTGTGATGGACCAAACCTTACTTAGCTAACTTTATTTAAACAGAAGCTACAGCATGCTGAAAACACAGTATTTTCACAATTATGGACTATCAGTATTTTCACAATTATGCCACTATCTCCGTCGGATCCCCAACCAGTCAATCACAACTGTGGTCTGTAAGTGTAACCAGAAGGTGATCCGAGTCACCTTTTTTCTAACGCAACTGTGTTCTCCTTTGGAATGCGTTAAATGTTATAAATCAGATATTTATACCTAGTTATTCAATTTATCAATTCAGGATCTTTCTCACGCGTAAAGGAAATTCTGCGTCAAAAATCAACGAAAGCCTCTTTTAACTTAAAAACATGCTAAGTGATGGAAATGTGCCTGGAAATATTGCACTAAAACCTTTCAATTCAATGATTAAACCAATCGGAATTTATGGCGGTGAAATTTGGGGAACCTCCATTTTTTCAGATACTATAGCTAGTACATTAAAGAAATTTAATTCCCAACCAGCTGACAAAAAAATTCAGTTAGGCTTCGCTCGATATATTCTAGGTGTTCATGAACACACTGCCACTGCAGCTGTAAGGGGTGACCTGGGCCTGGTGACCAGGGCCTCCTCCCATCAGCCATCTCAGTGTTCAAGAGCATGTTGAAATTTACAGAGAGGTTGTTGAATGAACCAGACAGCTCATTGCTTGGTTTGACAATGAAAAGTGTTGGAATAAATAGCTACAGCAATGTATGGTTAAAAGAGCTACCTGCCAAATTGGACCTATTTTCTCCAATAATATTAACAATATTGTAATTTCTTATTGTAAGGTGTTTCAACAAGAATTAGTCAGGCATGGATAATAAGTATACATGGTCAGCATAATAATAAACTTAGACTGTATGCCTCATCTAAAAATAACTTCTCTTTTGAAAACTACTTATGTGACGTTAAAAACATTGATCACAGAAAAGTCCTCACGAGGCTATAAGGCCCAGCAACCACTCCCTAGCTATTGAAAGTGGCAGATACGCAAGGCCTAAAATTCTATTTGAAAAGAGACTGCATGTGTTCTGTGTGCAATCTGAATAAAGTAGAAGACGAAATATCGATTTTATCTGTCCAAAGTAAACAACTCCTGCAAGTGGTCTCCCGATGATTCAAGCCCCAACTTTCCATTAGTTAGCGATTGTCAAGCCCCAACTTTCCATTAGTTAGCGATTGTCAAACTCCAACTTTCCATTAGTTAGCGATTGTCAAACTCCAACTTTCCATTAGTTAGCGATTGTCAAAAGTTTAACTTCCTCATGGTATCAGAAGAGAAACTGCAAAATATTGTTATATTGCCTTCGAAAAGCATAAACAAACTTGCTCGTGGGTAATTACAGCAAGTAGGTTCTACAGATAACGGAAAACCTGTTTATGTAAGGGCTTAGGGTACAGTTGTGTGTTCGATTTTGCTGATGTAGCACATCTCATCACTGAGGAAATAACTGCCAGAAGTAGTTGCATATTGTTGTGATGGCAGTTACAGGACACTCTCAGTGATAACTGCACAACTGCAAGGGCACAATCAGTGCTAACTGCAAATCTCTCTCCCTCTCTCTTTTTAAGTCTTTTATGTTTGATGGTGCTGACTTACTTTAAACTCACATGAACTATACACGAGCTGTAATAATTAAGCCATGGACATGTCAGCTCAAATGACTCTTACCTAGTATCAGTATTGGTAACTGTTAAAGGCTACCCAGTGTAGTCTTTAAGTTTTATTTATTTAATATTTTTAGCAATTTTCATGAGCACCAAATGGCATGAGCAGTATATCTGGGAAGTCCTGGTGTTTAATTGATGTGTAGCCCCATATAAAGGGCACTGTTTTCTTGCGATTTGTGTATTTTGTTTGTGGCTCCACAGAGGGCTCTGAATGCAATAAAAGTTTCATAAACATAAAAATGTACATTTATATGGTGCTGACTTGTAAGCAAGGATTTGCCCCAAGGACACTTTGAACATTGATCTCTTTTCTGAGTCAGCTTTTGAAAAAATATATTATTCTTTTTTTTTTACAATATAGATATCATCATCATCATCATCATCATCATCATCATCATCATCATCATCATCATCATCATCATCATCATCATCATCATCATCATCATCATCATCATCATCATCATCATCATCATCATCAAAACCCCAATACTGGGGATAATTAACATTAATACATCAAGATGAATATGTGCAATACAAATCACAATATATACCAATAATGTTCACCAACTCACAGTAATAACATTCAATATCTAAATCATTTGTAGGACGTCGGAAAATAAAAGAGACCCCATGAAATTATATGGTATAGTGGCATGATCTTATAAGTTAATTAAACTGAGAGCAACATGCTTTTAAACAAGAGGGCTGTGTGAACAGCCCGTGCCTCAGCTGATCTTGACATTCATCACACTTGCAGCTCTATGAACTTGGGAAAGGATCAAGGAACACCATGTTCTGATTAAGTCTGATCTTTATAGAAGAACACTTACATGTGCAACATCAAAGTTCAAGTAGTTCTCAAGTTATAATGAAGAGTAAAATTCATGTATGTTGCACTGTGACCCCACAAACGAGGTCAAGGTTATTCATGTACTGTCTCAGCATGACCTTCACACAGAATAATTAACATGTGTAGCTAACTCAAAACAGATCTCAAGTTATCAAGTAAACAGTAAATTTCGTGTCAGTTGTCCTGTGAATTAGCATAAGAATGCCCATTGACTTACATAGTAATCAACAGGAAAGCTGCATTGAACGATAAGTACCCGAATTGAAAATCCTTAAAAATCAGAAATCCAAAGCAGTGCCACCTAGTAAACAACTGTTTGACCCTTCCACAACAACATATCCATCACATGTCAGCTTAATCTGAGGGACGGTTCTGAGAACAAGTGAAAAATAGCAAAACCATACAAAAAATTCATAAAAAAATTGCAACACCACCTGGTGAACAAATTGGGAACTAGGTGTCCCCGGGAGTGTCTATGTACGATATCAAAGCATTTGGGTGAGCGGTTTCAGAGGAGAAGAATTTTGAAGGTTTGCCCCCCAAAAAGAACAAAAAAAATCCAAAAATCAATAGAGAGTGACCATTTGAACACACTTGGTAGAGATCCACCCAAGGCACATCCCCACTAAGTTTGAAGTAAATCTGGCCAATATTATTTAAGTTATGACCATTACAAGAAATTCCCATGTTAAACTTTCCTATTAAAACTTTTGTTGAGATTTTTGAAAAAAAAATCATAAAAAATCCATAATTCATTGGAACATGACCATTGGAACAAACCTGGTAGACACCCACCCAAGGTACATTCCCACCAAGTTTGAAGTAAATGTGGATGAGGGTTTTGGAGAAGAAGTCGAAAATGTAAATTAGCATTAGAATGCCCATTGACTTACATGGTAATCAATGGGAAAGGTGCATTTACCCCAAAGAAGCCGAATTGAAAAAATCATTAAAAATCAGGGATCCGCAGCATTCCCACATAGTGAACAACTTTGTTTGGCCGTTCCATAAGGAACATATCCACCACGTGTAAGCTTAATCTGAGGGACGGTTCTGGAGAAGAAGTCGAAAATAGCTATAACACACAAAAATTCATAAAAAATTAGAAAAAATTGCAGCGCCACCTGGTGAACAAATTAACAACAAGGAGTCCCTAGGTGTCTTCCTGTGTGATAACAAAGCAATTGGGTAAGCAGTTTCGGAGAAGAAGATTTTTTAAGATTTGTCAAAAAAAGAAAAAATTCATTAAAATTCCAAAAATCACTGGAGCATGAACATTTGAACAAAATTGGTAGAAACCCACCCAAGGTACATTGCCACCAAGTTTGAAGTTAATCTGGATGACGGTTTTGGTGAAGGAGTCGAAAATGTGAATTAGCATTAGAATGCCCATTGACTTCCATAGTAATCAATAGGAAAGCTGCATTGACCAAGAAGTACCCGAATTGAAAAATCGTTAAAAATTAGGAATCCGCAGCATTCCCACATAGTGAACAAGTTTGTTTGACCCTTCTACAAGGAACATATCCACTATGTTTCAGCTTAATCTGATTGACAGTTCTGGAGAAGAAGTCGAAAATAGCTATAACACACAAAAGATCATAAAAAATTAGAAAAAACTGCAGCCCCACCTGATGAACAAATTAAGAACTAGGAGTCCCAGGGAGTGTCCTATGTGATATCAAAGCAATCGGGTGAGCGGTTTTGGAGAAGAAGATTTTCTAAGATTTACCCCCCAAAAAATCATTAAAAATCCAAAAATCACTGGACCGTGACCATTTGAACAAACTTCGTAGAGACCCACCCAAGGCACATCTCCACCAAGTTTGAAGTGGATCTGGGTGACGGTTTTTGAGAAGAAGTCGAAAATGTGAATTGTGGACGACGGACGGACGACGGACCCTCACAAAATCTCAGCTGACTGACAAGTCAGCTGAGGTAAAAATCGACCAATAAATAATCTGGGACCACGGAGGTACCAAAGAAGACCACTTATTTAGTTGCTCGAGCAGGATCCTACACTGGGGCCCAGTTCGCGGCGACAAGCTCCGAGCGACAGCCAGGCACGAGTCGCACAAATATGCGGTGCAAAAAGTGTGTGTTGGGATGGAGGGGAGGGATCCAGGTTTCTTTTTTAAAGTAGGACAGGACTAATCATCAATCTAGAGAACAGAAAACAGAAGTGGACAACAGGTAGTAATGGAAAATGTAAGGTCTTTAGACAAGAGGCAGATGAAACAGTGGATCACTGGCTGTTGTGGTGCGATGCATATCGAGAGATAAGGGAAGATGTCTCCAGAAAGTGGCACAGGGAAGATTATAATTAGGAGGGTTTAGAAGAGGTTCTGTGTTTAAAGGAAGATGAACGTGTAGCATGGGTTTTAGGTTTGAAGGGTGGCTTTCGGTGAGACAGGAAAGGTACTCAAAGTGTACAGGAATGAACTAGTTATTTCGCTCATGTTGACTCGTCACACATTTATTGCATTCACAACATTCAAATATATACAGTGTAAGCCTTCACTTTGGCCAGCTCATTTTTCTCAAACTTAAGATGCGAGTGTATACGAAAAAAAGTTTATAGCATCCGTATGATTTCTTGTACTGCCTCCAGCATTGAATTATATATAAGCCAAATCATTATAGAGCAGATATTTTACACCTGATGCAGATAAGAACAAATGCAGTGACACTGTTAAGTTTCATAGTATTTTGAAGACATTGACATTGTTTTTCTTCTTTTCGATAGGCTGCTATTCTTAAATACACAAAATAAACAAGAGGCCCATGGGCCTAATGCTGTGCTCGAACTGTGGCTATTTGCACCTGTTCATTTCAAAGTTGCGAGTCCTCAAGTGGCTTCTGAACATATAATGGTGGTGTACATTTAGTGTATAAAAACTCCACCAGATGGCACTTCGCTCCACATGTAAACATAGATTATTTGAACAATTCCTGTGATGGATTCTGTTGCATGTGCCAAGACAACGAGTAGTGAGTCCTTAACTTTATGTCCTCAGTGACCTTGGGGAAGAATATCAAGGTCAAAAATAGGTCAAGGTCAGTGATATTATATTAAATTATAGCTTTGGACATTGTCTATATGTCCTATAAATTTGGCAAGTCTAGTCCAATTACTTTTCAAGATATAAAATTTTATATCTTAAAACACATTTTGGCTGATAATTTCCGTCCAATTACAGGTGGGGACACTAGTATCATTAGCAACTTTGACTTTGACCTCCCCCACAATCCAACCAAATTTGGTGAAGATCTGCCAAAAATTAAAAATGCTTGTGTGTTCACAAGAGTGTCGTGCACATCAGGTGAAATGTATTCATACACATTTTTTGGAGGAGGGGTGGGGAGGGAGATTTCGTCCTTAATTTGTCTGGTGACCACCAGGTGTCATCTTCGTACAGCCATTAAACAAAAAAAAGAAGAAGAAAAAAAAATCCGCCGAAAATGTTTTTGTTATTTGATTCAAAATTGAATGCTTCAATCCTGTACTTTTATTGCATTACTTTGGTTATTCTGTAAATATTACTGAAAAAAATGTGGGTCTATAAATACAGCAAGATTAACAAAGAAATGTATAGGCTTTTTAATTCTTAAATGCACCCTTAATGTGCAGTGTGCAAACCAAATGGCATAATCTGGCTGCATGCTTGCTAAACGCCAGTGTAATGCATATCTGACACCATAGACCCATCGAATAATATACTTAATGTGGAATAATGAGCATGATCATCTTTGATTACCATGATAGAACATCCACCTCTGTACATTTCATCTTCTTTATATAAGAACAAGTTTAGTTTGTTTGATATGCAACAGTATATTGTCATGTTTTATGTCTGAGGATGTAAAATAATTTGTTAAAACAATCAGTACTGCCCTAAAGGGAGGCTAAGGGCATGCGTTGTTGCAGTGCATGGTCTGTTATGACAGGTGGAATCTGTAGCTAGCACAAGATATGTGTATGTATATAGCTGAGTAAATTCTCTAAATGTCAACTGGTATTCATAAAAAAATCACCTGTGTTGGAAAGCCACTCATTGGCCACATAAGACAGGTACAAATATAATATAATAAACACACACTATCTACTATACAAGACCTGCCTCTCTTGTGCTGCTCCAACTCTTGCTACTTTACCTGTTATGAGAGATCAAAGTTTTGAGATACACTGACCCCTCTTTTGAGAGACCACCCCTAGTGTAAGTCAAAATGTGGTCTCTCAAAGCAGGAGGGCTTTCATTACAGAAATAATAACATGGTAAAAGATACCACAGTATTCTAAGAGAGCGACAGCAGTCTCTCATCGGAGAGATCTCTCAAGACAGGTACTGCTGTGCAGCAAAGTGGTCTCTCAAGACAGGGTGGTTTCTTAAGACCCATTCTTGAGAAACCACTTTCACTAATCCCTAATACTCGTTTTACCATGTTAATTTACCTGTTATGGGAGACCACCTTGTTTTATGGAACCATTGAACTTGGCATTGAGAGTGGTGTCTCGAGGCAAAGACTAATATGGTATAACATCTGCCATAAGAGACCTCCCTTTCTTGGGAGACCACTTTGCTGTTCTTACCATGATCATTTACCTGTCATGAAAGACCAGCTGTCTCAAAAGACCACTGTTACCTTGGTAATACGGGTGGTCGCTCTAGCAAGGATTAGTGTATATTAGTATTTGCTTAAGAAACCTCCTTTTTGCCTGACCCAACCTCATTTCCTGTTGTATGTTAATGTACCTGTCATGTGAGACCATCTCTAAATAAGACCATTTTTAACTGGTAGTAAGACAGGTCTCTCCGGGCAGAAACCACTGTATAGGGGACATCTCCAGTAAGAGACTTTTATCCTGTGAGAGACCACTTTGTGGGATCCCAAACAATATATTTACCATATGAATTAACTCGTCACGGTAGACTACCTGTCTTATAAGACCACTTTAACTTGGTCATAAGGGGGATCTGTCTAGATATGAACTACATGTACTGTACTGCTGTCGATGCAAAAAAAAAAAATAAATAAATAATGAAACAAAGGCAACCCTTATGGGTGACCAGATTGCAGTTTCCTAGTAGAGGTGGCCTTTCGTGATCATAAAAGGCACTATATAGTATATCTGAATAAATAACAATCCAAGACCGGTGGTCTTTCATTAATGTGGTTCCTTAAGACAGGGACTCTACATGGATTCTGTATTCAAGGCCATCCCTTGTATTCGTCTCAAGTTCTTGCACGCAGTAGTTGATTTGCACGCTGGTTAAAGTAACAATGAAATTAATTGGAAGGGTGGTCTCAAAAATTGAACTGGTCTCTCATGATAAGTGGTCTCTATAGCAGGTACCAAAAACTGTTAAAAAACTGTTGAATATGGTAAGTTGTCTCATGAGTTTTGACAAGGATATGATCACAATACAATAGTTTCTGCCACGAGGGTCTACTCCATTACCACTAAAAGTGGTCTTATAAGACAGGTGGCCTCTCATGAGAGGTAGATTAAAATGTTAAGAATATGATTTGGTAAGCTTCCATGTCGTCTTTCAAGAAATTGTTGTATCTTATAACAGGATCAAGAAAAGAATCACATCAACTTTTTTTCCTGTATTATAATCAGCTGGGCACCTTGGGCTATAACCTGCACAAAAGTCAATATTTATTTCTGTTTTGTGGAATAAAATTCACTATTTTGCACAAAAGACATCACCGCCAAGAAAAGTGTTTCTTTGTCCAGTGTATAGCTGTGGGGAAAAATGTATAACTAGGAGCTTTATGATCCCAAAACACCTTTTTGTACCTCATTAATGTGAGATCTTTATCATGTAAAGGCATGGACTGCTGTCACATGATTCTGCTTGTAACAGTGCTGCCACCAGTGGTAACTAACGCTATTGTCTGACGTCATACCGCCCATGACGAAGGCCTGGCGAGGCTTTAATAGACAAGGGCAAGAAAATAAGTGTCAAGAACTGCCTAAAAGAGGGCCCTGCAGTCAGTAGAGGGCTAGTGTTGTGTATTCCCATTACTTTACATTATAATTTGCAACATAATAACTTGAAAACGACTGCACATAGAAACACCAAATTTCAGACAGTAAACTTTGATGCATAACTAAATACCTCACAAAAATCATATAACCACACCTACATAAGCGACTAGTTTATTCAAGGTTGCTTTAACATACATACTAATGGGAATACACAGCTCTAGCCCTCCAATGTTTGTGTATTCAGTTGTGTATTGGGGGCAAATACACACCTAAGAGCTCATTCTGACCTTTCCTATTATGATCATCATACGGCCACCCTCTTGTCCATGACAAGTGTGCTGCATCGGCTGTGGGCCCGTGCACAAATTATTTGACCACTTGGTCAGACCAATCGCATTACATGGGGCTGAAATATGAAGATGGACAAATATTTCTAAGAAGAGAAAAGCACAAGATCAATTTGAGATGGAAAACAGTTACGAAACGTAGCCAGTAGAAAGACTCAATGGTAAGTTCAGCGACTACATGCTGGGAGCAAGGAGCCTAGTCTATTCTAGGAGCAAGGAGCCTAGTCTATTCTAGGCTCCTTGCTACGAGTGAACCCAGAGCAACCAATGGGCAGTATTTAGTGAGGGGCAAAGTGGGCATATGTTCTCTTACGATACACATTTATGCACCCGTGTCAAAATTATGCATGCGTGAACTCAGACATATTGTTTTTCTCAATATTTGTTGTTTCTTTCTTGCCTATATTATAATAATAATAATAATAATAATAATTTATTCGGAAAACTACCCCTTTACAGCGGGGGCATCAATGGAACGGGGTTTATTCCATGATGCGTCCGAGTATACTACAAGAAGCCGTCTATATTACAAAGTAAGGATTCGTGTGTGGTAGGGCTGTATCTACGTTCAGCATTGAGCCGTATGTGGAACAGCATCCATTTACCATTTTGGAATTTACTTTTTATATGCGCATGCGACCATCAATAGGCTTCTCATAGCTCCATGTATATATACATATATATTGTCCATTATCATCAATATCATAGTTTTGTCCCCCGCGCTAAAACTAGAGATAAACCACTCATTGGGAGAAAACTCTAGAAAGCGTAAGGACAAGTACATCGTGCACTTTTGGTTTACAATGTAGAAAATAAATGTTTATCATTGTCATAATTACAATGTATACAATTAAAGTACACTTCAAAATAGATAAAACTTATATACAATATAGGAGCTCCATTTAAAATCCATGGAATCTGCACCTTACAGGGAACTGTGCAACTCTATTTCTTTGCTGTGAACAGGCACAGTTGAAGATATATACACACATATACATACATATATATATATATATACATATACACGCTTGCATACATACATACACACACACATACACACACATACACATTAGCTTATATATCACAGTTAATTTTTTAAGAATCTACACAGAAATGTCACAGCCAGCACCTTTAAGAGCTACCATACGGCAACGCCATGCTTCTTTTAGGAAAGTTTTACAAGCACTGTCAAATATATCATTAACAGCATGGTCATAATTGAATGATATTCCAAAGAGTAGCGTAAATTTCGTAGTTAAGGAAGAGCGAGTAAAATGTTCCCATACATGGGTATAACCATGTTCCAACAGGCATTTTTCCAAATTTCGCCAAATCTTAATTCTTAATTCCTTGGAATGTTCACATGTGAAAGTGAAATGAAATAAATCTTCTATACCTTGATTACATAGTTTACAAATTCCGTTGGACAAATTCCATCTCTGTAATGTTTCTTCCAATCCTAGACATCCGGTTCTAGCCATAAATTTTAGTCTAGTGCCCTTGAAGTCATTTACCTGGAACATGTATCTCTCCCCAAGCGTGGAATACTTAATCAATTTGTAATATGACAAGGAGGACATTTCATCGATATCTTTAAAAAAGTCATATACGTAGTTTTGCGTGGACAACTTACAAAAAGGATAGATCCAGTCACCAGTATCTCTGCAATTTACATTATCTAATATTTCCACTTTATTACTGTGTCTGCTTAGACTCAGACACATTGGAGACAGAAACAACTTCAAATTTAGCATCGGTATAGCCCATATGGTGAAGTTTCGCATATCGTTCAGAATAGTCAGCTTGTCGAAAATTATGCGAATGAGGGCCATTTGAAAATTCCAATTCCTTCTGGCTTCCAAAGTATTCAATATAGAGGCCAAAATGTTGGTTCTATTGGTACATTTGTTGTGGTTGCGGATCGATTGGACACATTGCAACAGTTGTAGAATCTATATTTATGATGAATGCAAGTTATGGGTTTGTGCTGAACTACAAACGAAAGTTGTAGAATTTTAATTTATGCTGCTTAACATACATCTCCATAATGCACAGATAAAACTACTTCAAAGTGCCAGGGAGGAGACACCACTACCTTTATATATATATATATATATATATAATGAAAGTGGTGTCTCATTCATGACCAAGAATTGCTGCTTGAGACTAGATTTAAACCTGAAAATGACACAAACATCCAGAATATGAATATAGAGTGAAGCAAATCTTAACAGAAAATTATGTCAGGTTTTTAAAATGAAATTGGTCTAAAACACAATGATGATGAAAATTGTGCACACATTGAAAAATAAGATAAAATTCATGGCTTTAAATGGTTCGCATGCAGACCAACAGCCTTTGTCATAGGTACAGAGGCTTTGCGAGTGGAACATTGTGAGAAATATACCTACTGGGGCAGTATTTTTACCTGCGATGGTAGTACAGTCACGGCGGTAAAAGAACATGCTAAATCAGTAAGAAAGCATTTATTGAAACTGGTATCTTTTTCAGCAAAAACCCCGATATGCCCTTTGTCGTGAAAAAAAAGGTATTAGATGCTGCTTTCGTGGCCGCTATCTTGTATGCATGCGAAAGCTGGCTCAATGTTGGGCTGAAGAAGATGGAGAATATTCTACTGCTATGAAAACTATTTGGACCATAAGTACGATTTCTACAGTACAATAAAACCTCTGGTCCTTGGTACATTTTTCATATATATATATATATATATATATATATATATATATATATATATATATATATATATATATATGTATGTGTGTGTGTGTGTGTGTGTATGGAATAATTGTACGACTTTAACATTTCCTCTGTCTTTTTGAAGGCATGACACAAAAAAGAAGCTGTTTCACACACTGTACACGGATCATCAGGCTTGAAAAATTTTCTGGAGTAGGAAATTTAATATTATTCTGTGGCGAATACTTATTTCGTAGAATATGAGAAGATCATCATGAAATAGTACACATCTTCAACACATTGTCTATCACAAAATTTCCCCAAACGCTCATGTAGATTTAGACGTTGATGTCTTCTGCTTTCTGTCTGTAAATAGTAGTCAGATAAAATTTGCCAATAGCATTGCATATTTACTTATTCATACAAAAGATAAACATCTTTTTAGTTTTTGGACGTCCAAAAACAAAAGAAACAAACAATAAAAGATAAGATAGCTTTATTTCAGACTAAAGGTCGTATTAAAAGTTGATTCAACACCATAAAAATTTTAACGAGTAAAAACACCTATATAACAGATAATGGATATCCCCTTATCAATCATTACTGAATAGATTTACTAAAATCTAACAATTTTGACTCTCTGTTCATTTGATGCACCTTTAGCACACTCTGTTGAATTCCAATTGCATAAATTGATATGTGACAATTTTGAATCCCTGTCGAGTGTACCCATGGTCGAAACAAATTTAAACTGGACTGTAACCTCTACCTTTAATAGTATATATATATATATATATATATATATATATATATATATATCACTATTTCTCCCAAGTCTGAAGCTTATCCTGATGGGTTAACGCACATGGGTATGAAGGATAAGGTTTTAATTTTAATCTTTCATTTGATTTGTCACTCATTGGTTTCAAGTACTAGACAAACCAATGAAATGTCATGGTGCATGTAATAAAATACCGACTCCTCCCACTTTTAAAATGGCATTGTTCCCAAATTTATTACTCCAATAGACTTGGATTTGGTGCGTATTTGCCTGTTTTAGACATAGGAGAAAGAAAATCCAGTATGCCAGGCCCATTGATAATGTTGGGATCAATCCTTGTTGCATTTTCATGTGCCTCACGAAAACATAAAATTCAACATCTCGTGATCCCAACGTAATACTCACTGGGATAGCCATACTGGATTCTCTGTATATTCACCTTTCTATTTGTGTGTTTGTATTCCTAAGCATGAGTTGATATGCTACTATTTTTGGCCACTGTTTATGGATGCACAGCTGCAACCAACATACCCAGAGCACAAACCTAAATGTTTGTGGGGCAGTATGATAACAAAGAAATGGGAGGAAGAAAGAAGAAAAAGGAAAAATTACGATTTGCTCGTCTGCAAATCAATGTGTGTGCCAAGAAAAAATTTAAAGATTGCCCATGCAGTATTTATTGAACTCCTGCAACAATAGTTTTGGTTAAACTGTTTAAAGTAGACATAAACGTTTGAGCTATAGAGAAACCCATTCACTCATTCCACCTGTACTCTTTCCCTTCCTCCACCTGTACTCTTTCCCTTCCTCCACCTGTACTCTTTCCCTTCCTCCACTGTATAAGTTAGTTAACAACATAAACATCACAAGTTCAATATCAACCAATGCACAGTGTACATCTACAGAATTGCATGTCTAAAATCATAATAATGAAACAAAATTAAGACTAGCAGCACACGCAGATGCCAGAGCTGTCCAGTTTTGAAAACTCGATCCAAATTTTAATTTTTCACCAACAAAGAATACCTTGTATTTATCCAGATTTTATATCTATTTTAAGTTGCAATCTTGAAATGTTATTTACTGATTGTCTAGTCAAAATTAAGGACTTCACTATGTTGGAGCAACTGGTAGAGAACTCCATCTCTGAATTGGTGGTCACCTAACTACAGTCCCGAAAAAAAGAAGGGATAAAAGGTAGACATTTTTGAGAACCAAGGGGTAACTTCAAAGAACAAATTGTCGAAAAAATCTAACCAGGCATAGGAGAGACAGAAACAGAAGAAATTGCAGACAATAGCATGAGTTATTTTGGCGATAGAGTTAGCGTTTGGCCTTTTGGGCTATGATTGGGTACAGGTGACAGGGAGTGTCTCCAAAAACCCTTCTAAGATGGTGACTCATCATAATGGATAAATACTGTGACAAGGCACAGACCTACACATGGACATTGCAATTACCCTTCTCAATCTCATCACTCTTCTATAACGCCACAGATTTTGACTAGAAAATTTAATAATTCGAATGGTCTCCATATAGTTAGATTATTCCATACCACTATGAGTTTGGAACCAATTAAAACAGCATGTCACCAAATTATTGGATTTCAAGAACAGAATTGGACAAACTAATATATCATATTGTCAATGACATAGCTTTTCATATTCTTTTTAAACCTGCAGTTGTTGGTAAACAGATATGAGATAGTTCAGAGAAACATTACCCATATTAAGAAATTTCAACCCAACAATGACAGCAACGAGATTTAAGAGTTACCGAGACTTAAACATTCATCTTCCAATACTAATGTGAAATAATTAATTTCATTCCTGACTTGAGACAGGCAGTAACTCATAAACGGTAACTTGCGGTTTTCAGCTGTTCTCATAACCTTTTGAATGGATGATTTCATTAAGTTAACCCTTTCCCCCTCAAACCGGCCAAAACCGGCTGGCGGTCAAATGTCGTATGCTTGAGTGTTTTCAACTAATTTCAACAGTTCTGAAAAACAATTTGACTGAGAAATGGGCCTTATTGAGCTTTACTTTAGGGGACCCTAGCCTCTATAGGTAAAATTCCCTAACGATGTCCATGTTCCTACCTAAAGCAAAGATTATTGCGCCGCAGGCACTATGGTAACCTTCCTATATGTTTTTCTAGTAGAATAGATGTTTGCGCCGCAGGCATAGGGTCATTAAAATATAAAAAACTCGAATTTATTCCGTGAAATCATCGATAGAATCGATTATTGTGCCGCCATTTGCATATGCACCGAACGACTTCTGACTCGAATATTACCCAAAATGCAACACCGGAACAAGATTTTAACCAATCGCGTTAAATCTACCAAATGAGCTATGGGTGCTTGTTTACCTACACGAGCCAGGTGCAGGTGATGCCCTGGGATATTCCCGGGGACGGTCTCAGCGTTCATTCTTTCTTGTAATTTTTTTCTTCAAAAAAGTTAAGCAATAATTGTATTGTTTATAATCACATTTAAAATTGTATGATACGGTCCCCAGTAGCACTTGCGGCATCCATCTTGGATCATCGGCAGAAGCGAGTGGAAACCCTGATGCTTTATTTACATGTTAGGACCGGTCGGAAGTCATCTCAGATAAGTGATTCGTGTTGCTAATGATTATTTACAACACTTCCGGAACTTTCGTGAACTTTGAACCATTATTAGTCTTATAGGGGCTCGGGTTCCCTAAAGCTCAATAAGGCCGAGAAATGTACATGAGACTTATCAAGATCACATGCCCCAGGTCAACAGCTTTCCTTGGCGTGGGTTGGGCACTTAGTGCCCAACCTATGCCAAGGAAAGCTGTTGACTCAGTCTTAATTCAAGGGGGAAAGGGTTAACATACTATGATAGCAGTGTGGATTACAAAGACATATCTGCTATATTACATAATAAGGTGCAATCATGTATACCAACTTACCCTGATAGTGCTGCTCCATAAATTTCATACAAATATTCGAAAACTGTTGCCTCCAAGATATATAACCAAACAAAAGTTGTTGAAGACTTTAATGTAGATGACTATAAAGAAAATAAATATCCATGTCATCATTTCAAATAATCATGGTCATATAATAATCATGGTCATATAATAATCATGGTCATATAATAATCATGGTCATATAAAAATCATGGTCATATAATAATCATGGTCATATAATCACTGGTGATCATTCCAGTGTACCAAATGATGCAATACACAAACAAGTGGCCTAAATAGGTGAACAACAGAAAATGTCCTCGGGTAATGACAATGAAATGATTATGAAAGCTGTTGAAGGATATGCTTAAAATGGGCAAAGAAGGATAAGTTTGAAATTTCCATCTTAGATGAATGGAAAAGTGAAATATTGCCTACAGTTATAGAGAGAATGAGAAAATTACAGAAAGCAACCAAACAACCACCAAATTCTGTTCTGACAAATGCAGAAATTGTTAACTGCCTGCAAAAGTACATGATAAATATGTGTTTGCACCTGCTGATCAGGCATCCAATAATATTGTCCTTTGTCAAACAGATTTATAAGGTTTTCATTGATGAATTAGGCCAGCTGACCAACTCATATTCTCTGACACATAAAAACGTAAAGGAATCATTGCATATTATTTTGAACAAACAGTAGCTCGAGACCATAACGTGTCAACATCATAATTAAGAATTAGTTCAAGTCAAAAACCCTCCAACTCTTGACAAGCCTGTCAACATGAATATAATCAGATAACACCAAGACTTTAATCTCCATCAAGCAATAAATTTTTCATTGATTCAATATCTTAAGAGGATAAGATGCCATATTGACAACATAGAAATAATGACTGAGGGAGGGCCAGTCTGCCTTTGACTATGACCAATTTGTTGAGTTGTTGAATTTTTTATTGTTAACAAATATGTCAATTTTGGATATTCCATCTTTAGACAGAAAATTGGACTTCTAATGGGTACCAATTGTGCACCTCCTTTGGCCGATTTATATTTATTTTACTCTGAGTTAAGTTCTAGTTAAGCTGTCAAAAAAGAAGAAAGTTCATGATAAATGTTTCAATTTGACATTTAGGTATATTGATGACATATTAAGCATCAGTAATGAACACTTTTGAGAATATATTTCACAAATATACCTAGATAATTTGGAATTAAAACAAGCCGAGAATATGACATGCAATGTTCCTTTCTAGACATAATGAGGTAAAATGATAATAGTGAATTAAAGTTTTAATTATATGACATACATGATGATATTAAATCTCACATAGATAGCAATATTCCCATTGGGCCATTTTATGGTGTGTATGTGTTTCATTGCCGTTACTAAAGTATACACCGTTTTTGACAACTTTGACTCATCATTAATTTCTATTAAAAATGTCCAAGGGGTGACTTTTCTCTGGTCCCAAGGGAACCCACTGTAGAGAGCTTTAACTGTATAAGTGAATACTGGAATACTGTCTTTCTCTCTCTGTCTGTGTTTTTTTTTCTTTCTTTGTTTCTTTCTTTTTTTTCTCCTTCATGATCAAGTTGGTATGAAAATTTTCCCAAGCACTCTTTTTCCGAAAACCACCAAACTTGCTACGGTGACTGACCTTACCACTGAAAATTGTGCGTCTCATTTGGAATAATCATGATGTTTAAAATTATGCAACTTTAGGAGCAATTAAAATTTTTAAAGCTCCATATCTTCCAAAAGATTGCAGATACTCAAAATTTCAATGTGCATATATATGTTTGTGACACCTACCAATACAATGGACAGTATAAGTTAAGTACAATTTCAAATTATGTCAATAAGGGGCTTTAAAAGTTGAATATCTCCAAAACTAGTATACATAGACATGCCTTTTCAACTTCAATTTATAGGTTTGTGGTAAAGCCGCATCCAATAATCCATAAACCATGAACCATGAACCATGCGGTAGGATTTTAATATACACAAACTAGCTAAACATGCAAAATGTAAATCTTGAAAAGCTTCAAAATTGTAATAGATAAAGGCGCCATTCCTGCTTTAATTTTTGGGTTTGTGGCAAAGCCCCATCCAATGAACCATAAACTAAAGTTGTAGGCTTTCAATTTATGCAAATTAGGCGAATACACAAAATTAAAATGTTGAATAGCTTCAAACTATTATGGATGCTAGTTTCATTTAAATTTAATTTTATAAGTTTGTGACATGGCCACCTCCAGTGGACCAAGAACCAAAGTTGTAGCATTTTACTTCATAAAAATTAGGCTAATTTAGATTATGTTGAACAATGGCAAAGTGTAGCATTTTAAAATGTACTCATTTTGAATGCACCCAGACAGATTTGCTGTAATGCAAATCTTCTTTTCCAGTTCCTGTCTTATATTTTGACTGGGAGTCGGTGCATGCTGGTATTAGTCTTGCAAGAGCCACTCTGCCTTTCCATATTTATGTATGGGTGCCAACCCAGACATACTGTTCTCTCTCTCTCTCTCTCTCTCTCTCTCTCTCTCTCTCTCTCTCTCTCTCTCTCTCTCTCTCTCTCTCTTTCTCTCTCTCTCTCTCTCTCTCTCTCTCCTTCCTTCTTTCTTTCTTACTTTCTGCCACATAATTTGTCCACAGCTTTTCTCAGACACTGTGCAAGCTATAATGTTTAAACTTGGGATGGTAACACAGCTAGTAGGGAAGTTGACTATCTGATTTGGAATAATCGACATGTTTAAGATTATGCAAATTAGGCATTTTTCTAAATTTTAAAAGCTACATATTTTCCAAACTATTGCAGATAGACACAAAATTTTGATAGGCACATATAGGTTTGTGACACCTGCCAATATGATGGACAGTAAATGAAAGTTGTAGAATATGAATATATGTTAAAGGGGAACAGCAGTGAAAGTTTTTACTTTTTTTAGTCATTAATGGTCATTTTAAGTGTTCATGTGACAAATTTTCAACATTTTTTCTCAAACAGGTATTTAGTTAGAGCTATTTTATATTTCCAGTAGGTGTTCTGATATGTGATGTCACCTGGGCTACCCTCCATATATAATACACAAACCTTGAGGGGCACCAAACTGAGATAACACAACATTAGCAGGCATATCATAATGACTTGTGTACTGTGTTAATCACCCCCTTTGATCTTATCAGTGTGGTATATTAGTTGACACCTACTCCAGTAGTTGATTACACAACATCAGGAGCTGTTAGCTTGTGTATACTGATTTCTGCATTTTCCTTTCCTTATTAATCCTCATTAAATGAGTAAATATCTCAGTTTAGTAAATTTGATTATATCTATACACACTGCTTTATCCATAGTAAAGGTGGAATATGTGTATTTGGTCAGGTTTCCATGTTTTTGTCAAAGTTTTACTTAGCGGTTATTGCATTAGCTGTAGCAGTTGGTCCAGGTGACATCACAACCCCTCATTTACATATTTAAGAAAACTTGATATCTGCTTATCCAATTGGGAATAAAGTTTGCATTTTCTGATGTTGGTTCACATTTATTATATGAAACAACTCAAAAATTGTAAATTATCACCGCAGTACCCCTTTAATAAGGGGCATTGAAAAATTTAAAAGTTCAATATCTCCAAAACTATTATTGATGTTGAATATCTCCAAAACTATTATAGATAAAGATGCCATTCAAACTTCAATTCTATAGGTCTGTGGCAAAGCTACATCCAATGAACCATGATTTTTTATTTTATGTAAAATTCGGTGAATATGCAAAATTTAAGTCTTGAATAGCTTCAAAGCTATTATAGAGGTATCATTCCAACCTCAATATATGGGTTTGTGACATAGCTGCATCCAATGAACCATAATGCAAAATTGTACAATTTTAATTTGTGCAAATAAGATGAATACAAGAAATTTAAATCTTGAATAATTCCAAACTATTATACAAAGAGGTGCCATTTCAACTTCAATTTGTAGGTATTCGACATAGCAGCATCCAATGAACCATAGATCAAAGTTGTAGGCTTTTAATTTATGCAAGTTAGACAAATACATAAAAGGAAAGTCTATAAATAGCTTCAAAACTATTACAGATATTAGTGTCATTTAAACTTCACTTTATACGTTTGTGACATGGCCACATCCAATGTACCAAGAACCAAAGTTGTAGCATTCTAATTTATGCAAATTAGGCTAATACACAAAATTTAGATTGTGTTGAACAATGGTAAAGTGCAGCATTTCAAACGGTCCTCATTTGGAAGGCACCCAGACAGATTTGCTGTGAAGCAAATCTTCTTTTCTAGTTTAAACGTGGCGGCACTGTCCAGATCAGTTTGTAACTGTTACCTGCTTGGCTGGTTCTTCTTACTGCAGAACAGAAAGCGATTTTGACGGAGGGTGGATCGATCGAAGCCCCGCTGGCAGGTGGCTCTCTGGTCTCTATGGCTACGTGGTGGACATATATCTTGAGCAATTCTTTTAGAACAGACACAAATTTTGTACAAATTGCCTGATATCTTTGTTTCTGATTAATTCTTTTTACCATGAAAACTTGCTGCAGATGATATTTGTAGAAGCTTTTGTTTGTACCCTATACATATGGACTGTGGGTACTGCAGCGCCAATGAGCACAAATGCGAGAGAAATGTATATCTGCTCACTGCAGACTACACTGCACATGTTTCAGTGATCCGTATTATTGCGCAAAGTGTCTCCTCATTGTCATTTCTTTATATTTAAGAAACTGAAACCGGTATTTATCTCACCATGGTCTGCGACACTACTTTCGTGCATCACCAGACTGGAGCGACACATCAAAAGACCCAGGTGCGAGATAGCGGGAACTTTCAACCAAATACCTGGGAACATCATGCAGGTGCGCCACAAACTGAAATCCCACATTAACCCCCCACTGGTCACTACATTGACTTAAACACTCCCGCCTGAAATTGAATTTTGGTGATACTGAGGACGTGTTCAAGCTTTCAATGCACAGAAAGGTTGGAAAGGCCGAATGAACATACCCCGGGGCAAGGGGCACATAAGAGGCTATTACCCACATAACCGTGAAAATGCATAGATGGAAAGCTTGTCAAAAATTTAGTGGCACACACACGGGGAGGTGTATTGACTGACTGCCGGTCAACTGATGCTATAGACCGTACCCAATATTTAGGCATCACACTTTTGTTCCTGAAAATTGAATTTACTTTTATTTTGCAATTTACTTTTCAAACAGCGAATAATATGGATACAATGTGAAGTGATACTTAACCATGACGGCGTGACAGCCAGTTAAGTGACAGTCTCCTTGCACGGTCATTAGAGGCTGTTAGGTACTTGTAGTTGTAGATGCATGGGACGGGCCACAACAGTGCACAGCGACACCAGACCGGCGTGACCACTTGGAAGTGTGTTGGTCTCCATTCCACCCTCATAGAAGACCGAGTTAACAGCTTTCTTTGGAACGCTCAGAACGCGCCAAGGAAAGCTGTTGACCATGGGCATATAATTTGGAATGATTTTCCATGCAAGTTTCATTCAAAAATTTGAAAAGTAATCTCTAAATTAGTAAAATACAATTAGCAGACGACATTTAGATATTGGCGGGAAAAAGCTTCATTAGGGTAGAATGAGTCAAAGACCTGTATCTGTGTCGCTGGACTGGAGGTGTGTACAACCAACAACTGCGCAGGGTTTCGTTAGTTGCTATAGAAGGTCTATACCTGCGATCACCCACTATATGTAAGGAATAATGAAATCCTTGGTGAACAAACAATGTAATTGGAAAAAATATCACACTATAAAGTTTTACATGGCTCACTGGGAAACTGTAGTTAGTGATTAACGTTCAACACATTGTTTTTCCCCGTCCGTAGATCATGGCATGTTGTTGTATATGAACTTAATTGCACATGAACTGAAATTGAAATAAAGCAGTACGGTCAAGTCAACCCCAAAGAAAGAAACCTCACCCTATAGGTCTCTCGACATTCTGCCACATACGCACACATAAAGACAATGACACCCTTCCCTACGTACAGTATTATAGCACTGGCAGCAAAACATGCATTCACTATAAAAATGAAGTCTGTCTCTGCTGTTGTCATTGGCATGTAACAGCGCGGTTGTTGGCAGGCATTTTTCATGGCGTCGCGATTATATTTATATTCATATTAACATTAATACTAGAATTAAGTTTGTCGTGAATATTTGTGCGTAAAAGTTTTGATAGCCACTGCGAAGGACCTTTTGTTTATCAGTGGGAGGAGCTATGGGTGTGGCCAGCCGCTTGTTACGTAGGCACTGGCACGGTGCCCTGCTGTGCATGATGTTACCATCGACCTATGAACACAAAATTTGTCCCTATTCTTTCAATGCTAACAAAAACTCCGAATGTAAATATATACTTTTTAATTACATGTTTGCTAACATGACAATTTCCGTTATTCTTTGTCATGAGAAACGTAAATGTGTTATTATTCAGTTCAGTTCTTAATTGTCATATCTATCACAATAATTATTTAATATGACCTCAGATATATCTTCTACCTGTTGCATTGGCAAAAAAGCCTGTCTTCCACCGATGTATTATTGTACGGGCATGTCTCAATTTTAAGATCATATGCACTTTTTATCCTTAATTTGGTGATTCTTAACGCTAATAAAAGGGATAGTTGAAAAGATTTTCATCTTTACCAAAGTTATTTTAAAATTTACAGTAGGTTCTTAATTTTTTAGCTATTGTCTTTCGTATGCAGAACATAATTTGTGAATTTTTGTATGCATCAAGATGCATTGTTATCACCTACATTTTCTACATTAATATACTTGGCCATATCGAGCTTGATAAATACATTTTGAGATGTTATGTCCAGCACGTAGAATTCGTACTTTCGTGTGCAATAATTTTCCCTGAGGCAGTGTGAAACCAGACTGTCCGTCTCAAGTGTGTGTAAATTGACTGAATATTTTACACTGAGACCGAAAGCATCTACAAGATACAAAGCTTTATTTAAAGTCGACACGTGTACAAAGGGAAACATTAGCCAAAGTGCTATTAAAACCGACAAAATACATACATAAAGTAAAGTTAAGCAAAAACTTAGAACTGAAAATGGCAGCATTTATACACAACTGAAAAAGTAGCACCACAAAGTTACAAATGATCAAACTAGAAAAGAAGATTTGCTTCACAGCAAATCTGTCTGGGTGCCTTCAAAATGAGAACTGTTTGAAATGCTATACTTTGCCATTGTTCAACATAAAAAAAAATTTCAGGTATTAGCCTAATTTTTATGAATTGAAATGCTCAGCTTTGGTTCTTGGTTTAAGGGATGTGGCCATGTTCCATACTTATAAAGTGACGTTTGAATGAAACTACTATCTATAATAGTTTTGAAGCTATTCAACATTTTAATTTTGTGTATTTGTCTAATTTGCATGAATCATAAGCCTAGGAAAACTTTGGTTTATTGTTCATTGGATGGGGTTATGCCACAAACCCAAAACCTGAAGTAGAAATGGCACTACTATAATAGATTTGAAGCTGTTAAAGATTTAGATTTTGTGTATTCGCCTTATTTGCATATATTAAATCTACAAGTTTGGTTCATGGTTTATCGGATGCACGCATGTCACAAACCTATAGAGTAAAGTTGAAATAGCACCTCTATCTGTAAGACTGTAATGGTTTTTCAGCTATTCAAGATTTAAATTTTATGTATTCACCTATTTTGCAATAACTAAAATTGTACAATTTTGGCTCATTGAATGCGGCTATGTCACAAACATACAAATTGAAGTTGGAATGACACCTCTATCTATAAAAAATTTGCGGCTATTCAAAATTTTCCATATTCACCTAATTTGCATTTTTTTAAATTCTACAACTTTGGTCCATGTTTCATTGGAACCTGCTATGTCACAAGCCCATAAATTCAAGTTGGAATGGCACCTTTATCTAAAATAGTTTCAAAGCTATTAAAATATTAAAATTTTGCATATTCACCTAATTTGCATAAACATTAAAAATTCGACAAAAAAGTTCATGGTTCATTGAATGCCGCTTTGCCACAAACCTATAAATTGCAGTTGGAATGGCATGTCTATCTGTAATACTTTTGGAGATATTCAACTTTCAAAATTTTCAATGCCCCTAAATAGCATAATTTAAAATTCTACAACTTTCATTTACTGATCATAATATTGGCTGATGTCACAAACCTATACATGCACATTGAATTTTGTGTCTATCTGCAATAATTCCGAAGACATGGAGCTTTTATTATTTTAATTGTCCCTAGTTTGCACAATTTTAAATATCATGAGTATTCCAAATGAGATATGCACCACTTCACCGGTAGGTCAGTCACCATGGCAAGTTTGGTGGTTTTCGGTATAATAGATAGAGACATGATTCTTAATGTTAGCTGTAGGTTTTTCAGATTTGTAACAACTGAAATTATGCAAATTAGGGACATTTTAAAATTTTAATCTTTAATACCTTCAAAACTAATATATATATATATATATATATATATATATATATATATATGTGTGTGTGTGTGTGTGTGTGTGTGTGTGTGTGTGTGTGTGTGTGTGATTGCAATTGTTATTTATAGTTTGTGAGCATGGACTATCTAATGGACATATTTATAAATTTATAGCAATTGCAATTATGCAAATTAGTGGCATTTAAAAATCTTAATCTTTAATATCTTCAAAACTAATATAGACAGAGACATGATTCTAAATGGTGGCTATTAGAAACATTTCAAACTTGATTTTTTTAGTACATAGACAGATTTGCTGTGAAGCAAATCTTCTTTTCCAGGTACCTGGTTAATTTTGACTTTTCAGGAAAAATCTTGAAAAGATTGTAATATAATTCTATATATTGATGACACATAGGACAAATATAAGAAAGCAAGTAAGCACAAAGAGAGAGAGAGAGAGAGAGAGAGAGAGAGAGAGAGAGAGAGAGAGAGAGAGAGAGAGAGAGAGAGAGAGAGAGAGAGAGAGAGAGAGAGGGGCTATGTGTTAATATATCATCAATGAGGGGTTCACGCGTGCTACCGTTCTTTTCCGTGCTTTTCCCTGGCCATTTTTAAGAGTGTGTAAACACAGATTTCTTCTTAATCCCCCAAAACTCTGTTATGGGTCTATACTTAAATGCTTTGTCCTTTCTTGCAGCTAAATGCCGTTCAAAATGAATTTACAGGGAAGCAGTAAAAACCCGATCAAAGTTAATCTTTCTGACCTTATATTTTTCAGGGTTTGTTGTCTTATTTGCTTTACAAGTTTGCAAAGAAGTCTGCCAAATTATATAGGGGGCTCTCGTTTACTCGCCTGAATGCGCAACATGCCTTTTATATTAGGCTGTCCACGGGTGGCCTTGGTCTTGGACCTGTAAATCAAACCTAATAGAGTCACATGTTTAATTGGCTATATTCGCTGGCATGTCTCCGACATTTAAGAGTTTCGTTGACACTGTACCTCTCATTTTGCTGAAAGCTTACTCCGATTACACGAATATTATCAATAAAAGATGAGGTCGATTCACTTTTTTGCTACTCGTACATTTGTTTCTGCTCACCTCCATACAGTTCAGTCCCGACCGAAGCAAACCTTACTGAAGTACTAGTCCAACAAGACTTCTGGTTCAAGGTTAAATGTTATAATGACACCTTTTCTGAACCCACAGATAATCAGGCATATTTATTCCTTTCATATGACAAGAAATAGACAAGAGGACTGTGACAGTCATGTGCTCAGTTCACATTTACATGTACCCTTGCGATTTTTTAAGATTTGCCCCAAAAAAGAAAAAGAAATCCCCCCCCCCAATAAATCCAAAAGTCAATGGAGCGTGACCATTTGAACAACTCTACTAGAGACTCACGCAAGGTACATTGCCACCAAGTTTGAAGTCAATCTAACCGACGGTTTCGGAGAAGAAGTCAAAACTGTGAATTAGCATTAGACTGCCCATTGGCTTACACAGCAATCAATAGGAAAGGTGCATTTTTGCTCAACGCTACGGAAATAAAAATGATAATGATAATGATAATGATAATGATAATGATAAGAATAAGAAGAAGAAGAAGAAGAAGAAGAAGAAGAAGAAGAAGAAGAAGAAGAAGAAGAAGAAGAAGAAGAAGAAGAAGAAGAAGAAGAAGAAGAAGAAGAAGAAGAAGAAGAAGAAGAAGAAGAAGAAGAAGAAGAAGAAGAAGAAGAAGAAATCATACATAGAGATACGGTATAGGGTGTGGTAGGTCCCGGGAGCAAATGGAATAGGAATTAAAAGTAAAATCTACGAGTTTGAATGATGTGTAAATGGACAGCTTCAAATATATATTCATTTATTTCAATAGGTAAATCCGGGTTTCTTTTTAGAAAGTATGACATTAGTATGTCACTAGTAAGATGTGTGATGAGGGTGGGGTTTACTCCCGGGACCAAAAGATGACACACAGTGTTCAACAATTTCAGTCTGTATTCAGTATAGTGGGGGCAAGCGAGGAAATAATGCAAAGTATCTTCCCGAGGGGCATTACAAGTACAACCGGGAGATGGGACAATATTGAACCTAAAGAGATGTGCATTTAGTCTGATGTGGCCAAGCCGCAGTTGTGTTTGACAGATTTGCGGAAAACGTTTCCCATACGATAAGTAATCAGGCTGAAAATCAACAGACAGCAAAGTGTTTTTCAAAGAGGATTTAAATATATCGAGACAGGCTGACTGTCTGATGTCAAGTGGGAGGTCGTTCCAAAGTTTAATACATGAGAAAAGAAAAGACTAACGATAGCGCTTGGTACCTAGTTGTACTTCTTTAATTTGGCGGCTGTTTCTAAGATTTAAGTTAGTGTTACGTATTAGATCAGTAGGGATTAAATCAAAAAGATATTGAGGGGTCATGGAGTGAAACATTTTGTAGAATAGCACTACACTTCCATACTCAAGTATCGGTCTCACAATGGTTGTGTAAAGTTTAATTAGGGTTTTGCGGGATAGTTTGTATTTGAGTCGACGGAGAAGGGCGAGGCGCTGGTTACATTTACTGATAATGCGGGTAATATGTGCATGTCATGATAAATTACTAGACAGGGTAATACCCAAGTGAATATGTTGGTGAGCTTCAGGAATGGGTGTATCTCCTAGATACAATGTCGGGTGGTCTCGTTTGTTTTTCTCACAGGAAAAGAGGAGTGAGATAGATTTCAAAGCGCTAAAGGAGACTCGCCATAATTTGCCCCATGAATTTACTTCACCAAGATCAGTATTTATTCTTTCAGCAGATGTAATTGGGTTATTAACTATTTCGAGAATGCTAGTGTCGTCCGCAAATAATTTAATGTCGCAAAATATATTGTCAGTGATGTCATTAATATGTATTAAAAAGAGCAGTGGGCCCAGAATGGACCCTTGAGGAACACCAGCTTCAACTGGAAGCCATGATGAGGTTTGGCCACAGATGGTGACCCACTGAAGACGATTTGATAAATAACGTTTGATGAAATAAACTAAATGGTCAGAGAAACCTAGTTGCCTCATCTTAAAGAGGAGACCATCGTGCCATACTTTATCGAACGCTTTCGAAATGTCAAAAAAAAAAAAAAAGAGAGAAAAAAAAGAAGAAAAACCCCCACTGTTGAATCATTTTCTTGAACCCAGAGTTTTTGGGGGTTAGCAGGTCATTTCGGGTTAGATATTCATAAAATTCATTAAAGATAAGAGGTTCAAAAACTTTGGACACATTACAGAGAAGAGATATGGGACGGTAATTTTCTTTGGCTTGTTTATTATTCTTTTTGAAAACGGGACATACATTCGATAATTTCCAAGAGGCCGGAAACTGTGAATGTTATAAGCAGCATTGAACAGGAGCGAGAGAGGATGGCAGATGCTAGAGGCCGTAATTTTTTAAAAGAATATTTCCTATGTTATCTAGCCCAGAGGCCGAGCTGGTTTTTAGTGCACGTAGGACTTTTTCAACATTGTTAGCATCGATCTGTACAGTATTGAGGCAAGCTTCAGTACTGAGCGTATGAACAGGTAAGGGGACTGGATCATGTTGGGGAGCAAGTGTACACTGTTTGGCAAAGTAACTGTTAAATATCGCACATTTCTCTAGATTGCTAGAGATCACAGTACCAACGTTGATTAGAGGTGGTATAGTCAGGTGAAGTTTAGATCCAAGAATTGATTTGCTAAGACTCCACCATTTTTTCGGATTTATATCTTTCGAATCGAGATCTGATCTAAGTTTTATCAAAATAGTGACGCATGGACTTTTTGATTAAATTTACAGTAAGATTGTGCATTTTTTTTTAAAAGCTGGAATGCACGTTCTATTCTATTCTGTACGAAAAGAGTATAGGGACGGGCTAGAAGAGTGAGGCGCTTATATCTTTGCCAAGCTCGGTTACGTTTTCTCATAAACCTTTTAATAGCACAAGTAATCCATGGCTTGTCTTTCGGTCTGACAATTATATTTTTACAGGGAAAAAATTGTTTGCAAGTATCGAGGAAAAGGTTGGACTAAAAGGAAGCTGAATCCTCAACTGAGTGGAATACGGCAAGTCATGTACGCCACGGGGCTTCATGCAAAGTTTTGTTCAATTCATTGAAGTGTGCGCGTTTGTAGTCCCAAATTGTACGTCTGTAAGGACGGTCGGATAAATTTGATAAAGAGAACGAGCAAAAGATCACAGACGATCAGAAGTTGAGACAGGTGGTAGAACGCCAGAATTGAGAATAAAACCAGGAGATTCAGTGAACATGAGATCAAGAAGGCTCTGGGAGTACTCAGTTGAACGGGTAGGACTGTTGATAAGTTCTAGCAGGTTATGATGTGCTGCAAGATCATGATCATATAAGCGCTGGCCTAGTTCACTATCGAGGTGTTCCGAATCCCACAGTTCACAGCGATCGTTGAAATCGCCAGTCACAATAAGCATTTTAGGGTACATGTCGACGGCGGAGGCGATTGAGTGAGCCAGGGAGTCCAAAAATTGATCTCTGTCATCAGATAGTTGCCCAGGAGGGCGATAATATACTCCTAACAGGACTTTCCCAGAAGTTGATGAGATCTCAACCCAAATGCTTTCAGTATTTGGCGACTCGAGATCAGTTCGCCTATAACAAGCTATACTAAAAAGAAGATTTGCTTCACAGCAAATCTGTCATAATCTAAATTTCGTGTATGAACCTAATTTTTTGTAAATTAAAATGCTCAGCTTTATTTATTTATTTTATTTATTTATGAACATGTTTACCCTGGGTAACCCTTTCAGAGCACAGCTCTGTTCTTCCAAGAGGCCCAGCATACATCTAGATAAAAGCAGTAAAACAGACAATACCAAAAACTAAAAAAAAAAAAAAAAAAAAAAAAAAATGTACAAGGATATATTCATCAATGCTGTTAAATGAACCGAATCAGAAATAATTTCTCTTGTAACGTGCTTTAAAATCAAGTACACTTTGGCCTTCCTTTAAAAACTCCGGGAGACTGTTCCACACGATAGCACCATTGTATAAAAATGACTTTTTAAAAACCTCTTTGTTGGGAGACGGCACAATAACATTTAAACCTGCGGCTTGTCTGGTCTGATAGGAACTGACCTCTCTGGCAAGACTGACCTGGTCACACAAGTAATTCGGGGCAAGACCATATATGCACTTATACATAAGCGTAGCCGTGTGGAAACGCTGCATAATTTTTTATGCAATCGCTCATTTTCAAGCCTACGCTCATTGCATTCTTCAGTCTTTTCAGTCAGTTGTTTCTGAAGCTCTGTATTTGCCGCCAACAAATTTGACAGCGTAGAAGACAGTGACCTCACTTCTTTTAGTATGGTATCTACTTTGTAAGGGGTCTGTCTGCATTGATGGCAGCACCATATTCCAACAGCATCAGCTTCATTTTCAGATATACAGTCAAAGTGAAACCATACCATGCATTGTGTACATCGTAACATTGAAGCAACCTCACCCTTGTTTTTGTATTTACAGGAAGAATGACAATATTTCTCCTTACTTTGTGAGTTAGCCTCTTTTCCATCTTTATTTTTATGGACCCTTTGGTTTTGCCCCTTTCCTTTTTTCTCTTTATCCAGCTTCTGTTTTGGATAAGTAGTCTTACTGTCATTAGTGTTTTTCTTGCTTGCTTTGTCCGCTTTTGAGTGGTCAACCTTCTCATGACAATCCATGTGATCACTATTACTGATTGCTTGGACAATATCCTCGATCTGAGACTTTGTGACTTCAACCACCTGGGATTCCGACATATCAAGCTTATGATTATCCGTTGGAGATCCCTTTGAGATTCCAGCCATTGTGTCTTGGTTAATCAGTATGAGATATACAGTGGAAATAGGTACTATGACCTCGCTGACCTGCTCGTGGCGGGAGGCTCCACTATCTTCGAGGTAAAACAAATGTCCAAAAACACTGCAATCCTAACTTCAATTGCCAAACCTGAGTAACCTATGGTGTCACCAATGTATCATAAATGGTAAGTCCAATGTTGGCGAAAATTAAGTTTGTATATCCGTAATTTCAGACAAGAATATGCTGCTCCGATCGAATTGTCTAACAATCCATTGTTGCATCACGTGACCACTGATGCTTTGGTTCTTGGTTCGAGGGATGTGGCCATGTCCCAAACTTATAAAGTGAAGTTTGAAGGAAACTACTATCTATAATAGTTTTCAAAGCTATTCAACATTTTGATTTTGTGTATTTGCCTAATTTGCAAGAATTATAAGCCTAGAAGAACTTTGGTTTACTGTTCATTGCATGGGTCTATGCCACAAACCCATAAATTGAAGTTGGAATGGCACCTCTATAATAGTTTTGAATCTATTAAAGATTTACTTTTTGCATATTCATCTAATTTGCATAAATTAAAATCCCACAACTTTGGTTCACGGTTCATTGGATGCGGCCTTGCCACAAACGTATAGATTGAATTTGGAATGGCATCTCTATGTACAATAGTTTTGGAGATATTCAACTTTTAATTTTTCAATGCCCCTTATTAGCATAATTTGAAATTCTACAACTATACTGTCAATTATAGTGGCAAGTGTCACAAAAGTATATATGCACATTGAAATTTTGAGTCAATCTGCATTAGTTTGGAAGCTATGTCGCTTTTAAAATTTTTGTTGATAAAAATTTGCATAATTTTGAACATAATGACTTTTCCAAATGATATGCACAACTTCACTGGTTATGTCAGTCACCATGGCAAGTTTCGTGGTTTTCGGAAAAACGGTGTCTGAAAAAAAAACTGTGGACCAACTTGGTCGTAAAACAAGAAAGAAAGAAAGAAAGAAAGAAAGAAAAAGAAAGACATTGGCCTTTTGTTTCTTTGTTAATTTATCTGAGATGAAAGACCACCTGTCCTATGTGACTACTTTGGTCTGGCATTAGGGGTGGTCTTAAATTGCAGGAACCACTGTACAGCGAAACCTCTTTACAGTGAACACCCTCGTGACCAGAGAAAAGTGCCCACCCCCGAGAGGGTAAGCCCTTCTGGAGAGTATTGATGAGTATATGTGCATGTACAGTGTACACATATTATAATTCAGAGGGATGTGTATACATGCAATACAAGACTGTCTTTGTTCCTTTATTACATAAACAAATTTCTACAGATGCTGTCACAAAACTAAATGTACATGTACCTGTGAACTGAGACATGCACTATACTGACTCAGTATTGACTATGAAGAACAGGCTTCATCTCACTGGTTACAAGAAAACAAAGACATGGAAGTGTCCAGTGAGATGACACAAATCGCCATACACTTTTTCAAAATTCTTCAAGTTGTGAAAACAGTCATTGACGACTGTAAGCTCTGTATGTACTCTATTTTTAGCAGAGGGTACAGTCTGCCAGGCTTGTTCTGCCTAGAAGTCCACTTCCTCTGATCCCTTGGGACTGATAAGCCAGCAGACTCCTCACCTCAGGTGAAAACAGACCAGCTACCAGCTATGACACTGGTCAGTCTCAGTCATGGTGTACTTACAGCTCTGTCCAGCATTAGTGTGAACATGGATCATATATGTTTCTTGCATGAACAGAAAGAGATTCTCTCTATTTTATTGGGAACCTCATATTACACAGTTCTTGGGAGTCCCCCTCCCCCCACCTCCCATAAGACCCACACCTGTCAACCCTTACACCTAGCAGGCATGGCTAGAGGGCTGCTTAAGAGACAGGTTCAAGTATCATGAATGCAAAATGGCACCATGTAGGCTTGTAATATGCAGTACAGCAGAAGCCCCAGTAAAAATGTAGATTGTTGGGAAATTCACTGAATTTAGCACACATTAAAATTGCCCAACTTTTGTTTATATGCTATTGGATTTGTCAGATGTCTCAAACCTATATGTGTAAGTTAGAAATTTGTGTCTATTATTCTTGGAAAAACAAAATGTCTTGGTTGGCACCCAGACATAATTATCTCTTACATAGACAGCTACGCCTCCTCCAGAACCGCGCACTCGATCTTTGCTCATTGGTGACTGATAATCCTGAATTGACAGAAGCTCATCAGGAAAATTTACATTTAACCAAGTCTCGGACAAAGTGATGATATCAAAGTCATGTGAGGTTGCGAGTAAATATAGTTCCCATCAGTTTTTATGCTGCAAACGTTAG
The DNA here is from genome assembly GCA_964020975.1 of Hermodice carunculata. Lineage (NCBI taxonomy): Eukaryota > Metazoa > Annelida > Polychaeta > Eunicida > Amphinomidae > Hermodice > Hermodice carunculata. Next base: position 1,566,080 of record OZ026626.1, on the reverse strand, counting down.
CATGGCATATGGAAAAATATTTTGTTTCTGGACCGGGGTTAGGATGAACGTCAAAGCTTAATGTGTAGCCTATGATAGTTACGACATGTCTGAAGTTCAAATAAGAGTATTGCATAAATATTAGAAGAATGAAGGATAATATTGCAAAGGACGATACAACTTGGTCATGCATTTGTACAGTTGAATCAGACAATATGCATTTAGAAAAACCATTCCGGTTGTAGAAGAGCCCAATAACGGACCTATCTTGTTGGATGCATATATAGATTCTAAGTAACAAATGAAAAATGAATATACAGCCAAATATCGGACCACAGTTAGTTCTGACATGAGCGTGGCGACTAGAGTAATGATAAGGTTTACAGAGTTCAAAACATGTGCATAGTTCAAAATTTACAATTGCATAATAAACTGGGAGTGTACTGCAAGTAGAACACATATAGTTGAATTTAAAGCATACCAGTGAAGCGTGTATGCAGTGTCTGATAGTTTTTCCCACAGCTTTTACTGCATTGTTTAAACTTCGCAAATACGGGACCCAGAAGGTGCGGTGCAGATTGTTACTCCCTAGCACCAAAACAACGTAAGCGACATAGTTAATTTCAATGATGTTTGAAAGGTGCAGATTGTTTGTGAATAGGTCGACTCTGATGGGAGGGGCTCTTGAACAGTAGACAACGTAAGTGTCAGAAAACAGTGATCCGTAAAACATAAAACGTGTACATAGAAGAATACATGAATAAACGAAGCGTATTACGTCGAACGGGCTCATGTGGTAAAGAGACCTGAAACAAAACATAAATTATACAGGGGACAAAGTCCAAATTGTTTTGTCTATGGTATGTAGAGTCCACAATACCTAAAGATACTTCAGATCGAGACGGTGGAGGTCGGTGAATCATTAATTGACAGATCAAAGCAAGATTATGAGCATTGACAACGATATATACAACAAAATAATTTGCTGCATTTTGGATACTTTCATAATGCATGTACTTTTCGGGAATTGCAAATTAAGTAGAAATCTATATAAATAGACGAATATGTTATCTATGATGTATATGAGTAGAACAACGTGTAATCTGACATCATGTAGTCTAATGAGGTATGCAGGGAGAAAATGAGATTGGAAGTAAGTGTAACGTTCGATATTTTGTCTCTTATTAGTCCATGTACTTTTCAAGGTCTTCCTTGTAAAAAATCTGAACAACAGACCCTGGAATAGCATTTGGATTCCAGACATTTTGTAAGCGAATGTACATTCGACCATCTGTCGTCCAACATGAGTGGATCTTCTTCTCCCTCTTCAATCGTCGTGCTTGGTAAAAGGTGAATCTGGCAGACGGTTGTGGAGAAGAAGTCGACTGTTGACGACAGACGGCGGACGAAGGACCATACAATAAGCTCAGCTACTGAGAAGTCAGCTGAGCTAATAAGAGTTTCTCTGCTCTCTCATCTTTTAGTAGCCTGTCACCTGAGGCTCTGTGTTCATTGTGTGACCGAAAAGCATCCGCAGCGTATTTACTGGTCCAAGACCCCTACAAGGATGTAGCCAGAGAGGGTTCACTTGGACCAATAAACAGAGAGAGAGAGAGAGAGAGAGAGAGAGAGAGAGAGAGAGAGAGAGAGAGAGAGAGAGAGAGAGAGAGCTTTAGTTACTAGCAATACAGGTTACTGCCTCATTATTGCCGTGATTGGTGCGGTTGAGCCGAACACAGCGAAAGGATCGTTGCATATGATAATCATAAAATGGTCTAAAATTTTGTTGGTGGTTAGGCTTATATTATGCCTTAATAAAATTAGCCGCAGTGCATGAAGTAGACCTCCACTTATGTTGATCAGCAAAATGATATACAGTAAAACCTGTCCGCGTGGGCGTCGGCACTGTTGCCTGGCCCAGTTCCCTATACTTCCCACGTTAATGGACCTGCGCTAGGTGGGCACTTGTCTTTAGTGGGCACTTTTGCCCGGCCCCAAGGGCGCCACTTAACACAGGTTTTACTGTAATAGAAAAGCAGCATTCATAGGATAGTGCATCTGTAGCTTCAATGAAGTTTAGCATCTGGGTATACAGCTACGAAGGCCAAGCCTTGGAAAATTGTATTAGATCGCCATCTAGCGGAAGAGTGTCGAAGTTCAGTGTGAGTATAAATTCTCTTCGTCCTCACAAAATTGAACAAAATTTTGATGAAAGGATTACCTTTATAATATATATAAATATACTTTTCTGACCAGTGACCCCATTTCTTCAATTAAAAAAAACAAAGCTGACATTGGATAGTTTTAAATATCTATAATTTCTAACAATAAAATATTATTTCTTCCATGTGTAGTATTTAACAGTTTTGAAAAACAAAGCCACCAGTGTATACCTTGAAGTTTGGCTCTTATGTATTGCAATGAAATTTCACTTATTTCACATGATGCTGCTGCTGATGATGATGAAGTAATCATGCAGTCACGTTTTCATTATGTGTTATTATTATCCATTGTTTTCAGAACAGTTCCATGAGTGCAAGACAATAGTGACTTGTACCATGTAAAGTGACTTACTTTCACTGTGTCTTGTCATTTCCACTGATGTCCCACTCGACAGGAATTCTCGCAAAAATCGTTAATTTATTAAGATTTTAGTTGAATGCAAAAATAATGCGAAAATGTGAAAATAAAAAAAAATGTGCAAAATTAGCAATTTACAGTACCGTACTTACAACTTGTAAAGTATGACATAAACAAAACTAAAACATGTCTTGACTACAGTTACTCTTACATGAACAATTGATCATCACACAATCAGGATGCTGAAACAGTCTGTCAACCAGGTTAAACTTCTTAAAATACGGGGAGATTTTATATATAGCCGAACAGAAATACAAAGTAAATTGTGCTGAATATTATTTTACAGAGTATCACATGTTTATACTTTTAAACTTGACTTTCCTTTTTCATCTTTAATCTGGTAGGGTAAAGCAAGGAGCGAAGAGACCAGACCCGGGGACCAGACAGCACAAATTAAAACTGCTGCAAGCAGTGGTCCTTTAATTTTCAACATCTGATGATTAGATTGAGGGATCATAACGGATACTTCAGAGATTTAAACTACTAAAATGGAGATATTAGTGTTGAAACAGGTGGTTAAAAGTAATGAAGCTCACCTTTACCAGTCTTAGGCTTTTAGTTTTCATTTTTGCTAGTTAGCATATATTCTTCCTCAGTCGTGGATAATAAAGCACTTAGAAACTTGTTTTAGCCCCTTAAATGGACTATTTCCACTTCGAATCTCAAAACTTTGCGGGCCCCATAGCAAAGCTTTGCGGAGTGGCCTTCGGCTTCTGGCAGGTCCATTTTTACACCATTTGAACCCCGATCCAAAATCCTGCCTACGCCCCTGCTCTACCAAGGACACACGGTCTCCACGTTCCTGAAAATATGGGGACGAGAAGCAGCTGTGACCGGCCAGCCAGCCACCTCCCTGGTGGGCCACAGAGCACGTGCAGGCTGTAGAGGCGGTCATCGATCTGCGAGGACACGCTGTGACACTAACCATCTCCAATTTTATCCTTAACCTGACAACATATGATAGTCTTCACCGTGTTGACTTCGTCCCTGTTTTACAAGCAAATTGAGGTGTCGACCCGAGTTGACACTTTTGAAGGAATTTCATTCAAAGTTGAGAGAGGTATTTTACGCGAACTTGACTAAAATAAAGAAAACCACAAAAAAAAGAAAAAAGAAAGAAAAAAAAAAGAAATACGAAACCCCCCCCAAAAAAAAACAAAAAACAAAACAGAAAGCGAAAAAGCAGCAAATCTGTCTGTGTGTGTGAAAGAGGTAACATGTGAATTACTAACATGTGCAATGTTACAATATCTATAATTTGAGCCCAACATGATCAAAATTGGATTAAAAGTGACCGAGTTATGGCTAGATAAATATTTCAAAGGTCCAAATGACCTTGATCTTTGACCTCTGGAGGTCACATGTAAATTATAAAAATGTGCAGTGTTACAGTAGCTACAATTTGTGTCCAACATGATCAAAATTGGATGACAATTGACCTAGTTATAGCTACATGAATATTTCAAATGGCAAAATGACCTTGACCTTTGACCTCTAGAGGTCACATGTAAATTATAAAAATGTGTAGTGTAACAGTAGCTACAATTTGTGTCCAACATGATCAAAATTGGATGGAAATTGACTGAGTTATGGCTGGATGAATATTTCAAACGTACAAATGACCTTGATTTTGACCTTTAGAGGTCACATGTAAATGACAAAAATATGCTGTGTGGGTTACAATATCTACAATTTGGGTCCAACATCATCAAAATCGGATGAATACTTTGGAAGCTAGAAGCAATTGAAATTTTTTGATTGCCCTAGTTTGCATAATATTCAAAATCTTGACTATTCAGAACGATATGCAAAACTTCACTGCAGGTGCTATAGCCATGCAAAGTTTGACGTTTCTAGCTTGCACGATTTCTGAGTTTAAGACGACACAAAAATCTAGCGGAAGAAAGATAGGAAAGAAAGAAAGAATATTGGGTAAAGCAATATGTCTGTGTTCACACACAGACATAACTACATAAACATGTACCTGTGAACCAAGACAAAACTATACTGTCTCAGTATTGGCTATGAAGAACAGGCTTCATCTCACTGGTTACAAGAAAACAAAGACAGGAAAGTGTCCACTGAGATGACACAAATATTTGCACTTCCCTGGTCTGGCTGACTCAGCTCTGTATGTTGTCTATTTATAACAGAGGGTACACTCAGGCTTGCTCTGCCTGGAAGTCCAGAGCTGTGATTTCCCTTGGGACTGAGCTCAGCAGACTGACATTGCCTCAGGCAAAAACCGGCCAGCTAGGACACCAGTGGATGCATAAGCCTGCCAGAGTACATATGGCGGCATGGAGTCAATCTGTTCCTGCATGAACAGAAAGAGATACTCTGTATTTTATTGATAGCCTCATTACACAGTTGTTGGGAGTCCCCCCCCCCCCCACTCCACCCCACACCACAATTTGCTACAAGACCCAAACCTTCCAAAACGTACACTCAGCATGCATGGACAGAAAACTGTGAGACAGGTTCAATCTAATTATTTATTAATGCAAAATGGTTACCTGGCACCCCAGAGGTCAAGCAATAGGTCATACAGCAGGCAGTTGAAAGCCTGCATGTGGATTGGGGAGAAATTTGGTGAGTTTGGCATGCATCACAATTCCCCAAGTTTTGTTTGTGTGCTGTTGGATTTGCCAGTTGTCTCAAACCTATATGTGTAAGTTAGAACTTTGTGTCTATCTGCAATAGTTTGGAAGATATGGAGCTCTTAAAATTTTAAGTGCCCCTCATTTGCAAAATTTCAAACATCACGACTATTCCAAGTCAGGTGCCTAATTTCACTGGTGGGTCAGTCATAATGGCAAGTGTGGTGGTTTTCGGAATAATAGGGTCCGAGAAAGACTCCAGACAAATCTAGTCGTAAAGAAAGAAAGAAAGAAAGAAAGATTACTTGGAAAAACAAAATGTCTGGGTTGGCACCCAGACATAACTAGGCAAGATAATTTGTTGCATAGCATATCAGTGTGTGTGTCTCCATAGCATATTGGCATGGCAATGTACAACTATTCCATAATACAGGAGTAGAAGTTGGAATGACATCTCTCTCTAGAATAGTTTTGAAGATATTCGAGTTTTAAAATTTCGAATGCGCTAATCAGCATAATTTAAATGGCTACAACTTTTGTTTTAAATTCATTAGGTGAGCACGGGTCAATAACCCCCTCGTCGAAGTTGGAATGACATCTCTATCTGTAACAGTTTTCATGATATTCAAGTTTGAAAATTTCCAATACTGCTAATCAGTATAATTTTAAATGGCTACGACTTTTGCTTAAGATTTATTACATGCGCAATGGTCAATAGCCCCTTAGTAGAAGTTGGAATGACACCTCTATCTATTATACTTTTGAAGATATTTAAGATTTAAAATTTCAAATGCTCCTGATTTGCATAATTTTAAACATCTTCATTATTCTGTATAAAACGGTCAAACTCCTTGTATGGAGGTAAAATCATGCCAAGTTTGGGGTTTGTATGTGTAACCATGGAGCAATAAAACTAGTTTCTTCCTCCACGGTATAACAGTGTCCGAGAAAAGTGTCGGACAAATTTGCTGGTAAAGAAAGAAAGAAAGAAAGAAAGAAAGAAAGAAAGAAAGAAAGAAAGAAAGAAAGAACGAAAGAAATAACAGAAAAGTGTGTGTTGACACACACACTTTAACAAAAAGTAAGGGACCGAGAAAGGAGAAAGATGGAAAGAAAGAAAGAAAGAAAGAAAGATCAGAAAAGTGTGTGTTGACAAACACACTTTAACAAAAAGTATGGGACCAACAAATGAGAAAGATGGAAATAAATAAATATATGAATAAATAAATAAAGAAAGAAAGAAAGAAAGAAAGAAAGAAAGAAAAAAAGAAAGAAAGAAAGAAAGAAAGAAAGAAAGAAAGAAAGAAAGAAAGAACAGAAAAGTGTGTGTTGACACACACACTTTAACAAAAAGTATGGGACCGAGAAAGGGGAAACATGGAAAGAAAGAAAGAAAGAAAGAAAGGAAGAAATAAATAAATAAATAAAGAAAGAAAGAAAGAAAGAAAGAAAGAAAGAAAGAAAGAAAGAAAGAACAGAAAAGTGTGTGTTGACACACACACTTTAACAAAAAGTATGGGACCGAGAAAGGGGAAAGATGGACAGAAAGAAAGAAAGAAAGAAAGAAGGAAAGAAAGAAAGAAAGAAAGAAGAAAGAAAGAAAGAAAGAAAGAAAGAAAGAAAGAAAGAACAGAAAAGTGTGTGTTGACACACGCACTTTAACAAAAAGTATGGGACCGAGAAAGGGGAAACATGGAAAGAAAGAAAGAAAGAAAGAAAGAAAGAAAGAAAGAAAGAAAGAAAGAACAGAAAAGTGTGTGTTGACACACACACTTTAACAAAAAGTATGGGAACGAGAAAGGGGAAAGAAAGAAAGAAAGAAAGAAAGAAAGAAAGAAAGAAAGAAAGAACAGAAAAGTGTGTGTTGACACACACACTTTAACAAAAAGTATGGGACCGAGAAAGGAGAAAGAAAGAAAGAAAGAAAGAAAGAAAGAAAGAAAGAACAGAAAAGTGTGTGTTGACACACACACTTTAACAAAAAGTATGGGACCGAGAAAGAAAGATGGTCAACTGCACCGCTCCAGACAGGTGCATCTAGACAGATTATTACACTGCAGATAGCGGTTAATCCCTAGGAGTTGGCTCCTGGTTTCGAAGAATGTGTTTATATATTGTAGCACGTTTTTATTGTCCGCCAAATCTTGCTCAACTCCTGTCACTTGAAAGAATCAAGCAGCGTAATCAATGAACGCACGGGCTGTTATGTATCTTGATTCATGAGTTGCGACGGTTTTTAAACCAAAATATGTTTTGTGGATGCACCCTTGTCTGTTTAACCGACTGTATTTATGAATATACATGTATTTATTCATTCATGCATTCATTTTTTGCGGGTGGATGGGTGGGTGAGTGGTGTCATTGTTGATCCTATAAACTTACTGGCCAGGAGCACCTGCAAGGCAGCAACCTCCGGTCAAGCAAGGAGGAAAGAGTCTCTCTACCCTCCTTGGTTCAACCCGAAAAAGAATCCAATTTCAGTGGAATATATATATATATATATATATATATATATATATATATATATATATATATATATATATATATATATATATATATATATATATTAAAATATGCCCTTGTGGACACTTGTATAATGTGGACAGTTGTGTCCAGGAAAGAAAAGTCAGTTTTCTTGTTAAAAACACCTGTCTATTCTGAGTTTTTTCTTTTTTTGTCTGTAAAAGGCGGACTCCCATTGGATTCTGAAATATCATCAAGGTGCGTGGGAATTGTGTTTCAATGTGAAGCACAGTTTGCATGGTACGAACTTGTGCTTGAATATTCAAACGAGGCATGAGAGAGCAATTGTCGTCTCATTGTTGATTTTTGTTAGACAAGTCAGGATTGAAACTATTATTAAGAGAAGCAACCTCGTTATAAAATGTGACGAATGAGGCGGAGCTTCGCATGATGAAAGACGCCGACTGAAGACGTCCACGCTACGGTCAGCTGGTTACTTGTAGCCATCAAAGACAAGGATTATAAGCGACGGGTATCGATAACATCAGGGTTCAGTCTCTACGGAATATTCGTATGAAAACGGTACGGAAGAAGATGCCAGCGTTAACTCTGCTCGTCCCGGCCATGCCTTGTCCGGTTGGTGACGCCTAGGGATTGTCCGCTGACGGTGACAACGTTATTAATCTACACAGGCTACAAAATCTTGTGCAAGCATGCTGTCTTGTATGTATCTGTAGGCTTCATCTCGGACATTTCCGACCAGGGTACATATTTATGGAGATTGAGACGGTGGGATAGTCGATGTTCTGGTTGCATCAAACTGAGGACCCCCTGCCACGCTGCCATCATATAAATGGCATTTATGCTAACCGTAGGAATTCTGTTACATTCTCACTTGGTTCGGCCAGGCCACTAAGCGGGTGTGTAGGCCGTCTGGGTAGACCCCGTGCTCCTAATTAATTTCACACTATCTAACTGAATGCAAGCTATCGTAAAATCTCCCCATAGGCCATCAATAGGCCCCGAGCTTCACGATCAGATAAGACCACCCGTGGAAATGGATACAGCGCTTGTCAAAGCGCCGCCAATTTGACACTTGTTTGCCCGGCGTGATTGTTTTACTCATTATGCATGACTGTGTAAGTGCCTTCCCCACAACCTGTTAATCACACGCTCTCTCTTCGTCGTCCTGAACGGGTCTCCATCTGTTGCATTGAAAAGTTTCAAGGCCAGCGAAAGTTTGCAGATAGCTTGCTCGCTGGTTCTTTAGGCACTACTATGGATTTTGTGCAGATCGAGCAAGAGGCGCTCATGAAAGGTAGGAAAGTTTTATCTGGTTTCAGCTGATTTCAGGCACGTGTGCTGATTTAGCTTGACTCTCTAAGGGGTGGAGTGTATTATTGGCCAAATTTGTACCCCGTGTCGCAGACTTTCACAGCACGTGTTCGAATTCAAGTTTGAAATAATTGAAATTTCAAGGGCAAAAAGGCCTTGTCCGGGAATAGTGTTAATACCTTTCAGTGTTACGTTTATAGTTATAAGGCCATCCACAGCCTTGACCTTGAGACATAACAAGACAACAGTTTGACTGTTACCTTGAGACATAACAAGACAACAGTTTGACTGTTACTTTGCCCAAAGACCACTTTATCAAGGCTTTACCTGATGCATTCTGGGCAGCGGCCGGGTCACACTATCCTTAAAATAAATGCATTGATACGAGCACGGCATTTGACCCAAGCACCCTCCTCCTCCCCTCCCCTTCTGCCTACCCCTCCCCCCCCAAAAAAGAAATCACATAACCCAATGGTTGTCAACGAGTTTGCCAGGGTCATTGACTGAGGAGTTTGCCTGATGCGTACATCTGCTTGTCATGACCACAAAGGAAGCAGCCCACGATATGGGTAAGTATTGCAGATTCACTGCAGACAGCATAGCATCGCTTTCCCACAAAACAGTACTAAGAGGGTGGGTAAGGGGTTTCCCTTACTGGCGTACTGCGGCTTTTTATTTACCGTACTGGCGTACTTCGTACTATTCAAAATTTTGAAAGGTTTTTATTTTCCGTACTACGTACTCTAGAAAAATAGTTACCTGTACCAGCGTACTGAACCCCCCCCCCCTTACCCCCCTTCTACTAAGACTCGAGACATGTATATTTAGACCACAATTGGATTTGCATGTGGAAGTGATATATACAAAACAAAAGAAAACGAATGCATTTGATGGTCAGGGAGATTCCCATGAATTGAAGACAAATTTTTGTCGCTATCATGGGGGGGGCATCCTTGTTTAGCATGAGAATTCACTAAGCACATTTATCATGTCGATAACCCAATGACAGAAATGTACTCTTGTGTCACATTAATTATTACTACAGGTTCACCATACCAACACACTCTCATTGAGAATGTCAAGGGCATGACTGTCAAATGACAGCCATGGTCTTGACATTCAAAGTTGCTCTTTGAAATTTAATTTGAGGTAAATATTTCGTTTACGCACTCGATTTTGCCCTTTCAAATTTTCAGCTGCTGCTACAATCGAAATAACATTTGCCTCCAAGAGGACCCAAGTTCTGTGTCAGCTCTGCTAGACAGCGGCTTGGGTCTGCTTTACAGGCAAAAATGCCATCGAAGGTCCTTTAATTTTGTTAGGCTGGCGCTATCCATTAACCATATGGCTAAAGTTATTTGATTGGCTAACGAAATTTGGCAAGGTTTTAGCCAAACTGACTTATCATATTTCGCAATGCAACTTTTAATGCACATATTGATGCTATTTTATTTGATTATTTAAATTTATGGAGCTTCATTTCAAAATGTACAATTTTGCTCATGGTTGACTTACATAATCAGCATTTATCTCCTGAGGGTGATGCTACTTAAGCGAAATTGGCCGCAGTTATAAAATTCCTTGCACCAGCCCAGTTTTGGAAATTAATTTAAACATATTTATTTATTCTGGATCACCTAATAGTATACATCGAGATACTAAAAAACAGGCTCTCCAGACATAGAGAGACGCACAGAATATATACAATACACACAGGACCAAACAATTCACGAAATGCTTTGTATGTACCACTCATTGCTACAATAATATTGAAAAATACACTTTCCTGAATGCTATGAAGTAAATACTCACAAGGAGAGACATGTCGATTAAAGAATGAGTACAAGTTATTGATCCAGAAAAATCCACTATGTCACTAGCTCGGTAACCAAAAAAAAAAAAAAAAATGATGACAGTCTTAGCCATAAACCGTATATAGACAGGATCAACATGGTAATCAAAATATGAATCGTCTGGAGTCAGAAATGAATTTTTGGACAGCATCAAAGAATTTAATGTTAAGGTTTTCAGAAAGGTCATTGTTACCATGTATAAGATACCGGATAAGTATATCACTTGCTAGATAGACTACAAGACTAGGATTCACACCTGGAGCTAGAATGTAACAAACCGTTTTTAAAAGGGATTTCCTGGGAACTGAATAATAGGGACATTCTAGGAAAAAATGAAGAATACTTTCGTCAGGATTTAGACATTTACAAGCTGGGGACGGTATTATATTAAATCTGTGTAGGTGGGAATTTAGTCCGGATAAGCCCAAGCTCAAACGAGTGTGTATGATATTAGAAAATCGACTGCCGTGTGAGTAATAAACAGGAACAGGATCTACAGACAATAAAGTATTTTTCAAAGTAGATTTAAATTTGGATAAAGTTGCAGAACGTCTTATGTCGTCGGGGATATCGTTCCATAGTTGAATTGAGGAAGGAATGAACGAATTTCCGAACCGTAAGGAATTAAACCTGATTTGTCTTTGGCTGTGTCGGTTTCTTAACTGGACAGTGGGCTGACCATTGTTATTCGGAACGAGATCCGAAAGATAAGCGGGAGTTTGACCATTAACAATTTTATAAAACATGATTAATTTGAAATATTGGCGTCTTTTAGCTAGAGTAGGCCAGCCTAATTCCTTAAGCATAAGATGACGGGGAGTGCGTTTCAAATTTTGCCCTCGATGGTTCTTTAAAAGACAATACATTTAAATGCTGCCTACTGTATGAACCGTGTCTGTTGTCTTTGTCACCGGCTTTGTTACCTCATTAAGCGCAGTAGAATATTGAACTTAAAGTTATTCCAAATGGACACTAGTTTTTGGAACATTCTAGTTATTGAGTATTATGTAAGATTAAGAAATAATAATAATAATAATAATAATAATAATAATAATAATAATAATAATAATAATAATAATAATAATAATAATTTGATAGAAGACCCCAGCAACAGGAATCAATTGGAAGGAGGTAGCTGAACAGCTTAGTCTATTAATTCATGTATCAACCATTTTGTTCTGTTGGTCATGGAGCTACACCGGTATCGTCACCTGTTAAACATTTGTGTTTGTTATTGTTAAAATAATAATAATAATAATAATAATAATAATAATAATAATAATAATAATAATAATTTATTGCGGAAAAACTACCCCTTTACATCGGGGGCACCAGTGGTCCGGGGCAAACCCACGGTGCGTCCATATATACATATATACATAGTGTGCAAGAAGAATTTAAATCTTGTATGCATATACAGAACAGTCAGGAATTGGAGGATTCCCTCCTAAAGCGCCATGCCTCCACTAAAAATCTTTTACATATACAATCAAATAAAAACCCAACTTTGTTATGAGCTATTTGTATCTCAATGTATGTGTCAATGACTGCACCTTGTGATCAAGATTTATGTCAATTATCACTCTGATGACAAAGTTCTACATACATCTCTTAAATACAAAAAATAAATTACTTAAAAACAGTCAGATACGGGTACACCCCCTTCCTCCATTATTTATAATTTGACTTTAACAGTGCGCATTGTTGCACCCAAAGATCATAACAAAGCTGGCGGGACACTAAAAACACCTGAATGTTAAATCATGTACATGTGTCCTAAATTAAACTCCCATAATCTGCGGTGGTCGCAGTTCCAGACATGTTGCTAGCAGATTCAGATTCTTTATTGAGCAGTCTTGCAAGGACCAAACGTCAAAATACAATTTCAGTGTACAGAGAAACACCCTCTGTTGGCTTTGAGCAACTCTAAATAAACTACAGATTAACTATGAGTAAAATATCTATTATCTACTCTATGTGTTGGTCCTTCACATGTCATTTTGTACAATCCTTGATTAGCAGCCATTATACACACTATATCCATGCTATGGTCCTTTACATGACATCTGGTACAAACCTTGACTCCAAAGCATCATGTATGATCTGGCCCAGTGCTTTTATGAGTGTGTTGAATAGTCACTAGTACTTCTGATAAAAATGTTGCTTACTCATGGAGCTGAAATGTTGGGATTCTGTGTTCTTATATCTGGTAAGCTTTCGCACACTTTGTTGTACCTAGTACAATCAAATATGAAATGTAGCGTATCTTCGGTCACCTGTTGATCAGACTGGGTACATAGTCTTGCCTCTGCAGTTATATTGTTGTGTGTCCGTCTGTTTCTGTATTGTATTTATGTCTTTTTGCCCAGAACCACTTCCTTGTAGTCATTACCCTATTCCGCAGTCCGAACACTTTACTCTCCATAAGCTAACCTGTCCCTGTCTAACCTATATACATAAATGGAATTACTATTACAATCACTAGTATATAATATATTGGTGCTTGTTCGTAATCTCGTAAGGGCAACCCTGTGCTTCATGTTTTTTAGATGATCCATGGACATATTATCGATAAATGCCCTCGATAATATGTCCATGGATGATCTAAATAATCTTCATAGCCAAACTGATATATCCATATCTAAAATAATCTTCATAGCCAAACTGATATATCCATATCTAAAATAATCTTCATAGCCAAACTGATATATCCATATCTAAATAATCTTCATAGCCAAACTGATATATCCATAGCCGACATAACCGTAACTTGTTGCCCTCAGAGATATTTTCTGTGTTCTTATTTAGAGACTCGGACCACAGATTTTCACATTTTTGCTGCCGAGTTTACACAACCTCATGCCATCCATACCCATGCCGTGATCATTTAATACCTTATTGATGTTAAAGAAATAGGTATTACATGTAGCTTTTATCTTCAAGGCCTCACAATATGCTACATGTAGCAAGTTATCTTCATTGTTTGCTGTTAAGTGATCTATATATTTCATTGTATGCTTCCATATATTGATGTACATGGGATATTTGAAAAGTTCCCCATAAATAGCCATGTTGCTGGCAAGAAGAACTTGTTTCACAAAAAACTATACATGTGTAAAACAGGGACTTAAATTTGAACCAAACTAAAGACTGAACAATGAATGGAAGTACAGTTACTTGTGTATGTCGTCAATAGTTGTCTACTTCGTCTGGTTTTCTCTGATGAAACCCGATCAATTTTGTCCATAGACCAAACAAATAATTATCGTTTGTCCATCTCAAAGGATACGCAGGACAAGATGGTATATTCAAGTGCATGTTTGCTTAATTTGCCAGGTCAGGGGCGGGTCAACCAGCTGGGCGGGGTGTTCATCAATGGCCGGCCGCTGCCCAACCACCTCCGCCTGAAGATCGTCGAGTTAGCAGCTGATGGTGTTCGTCCCTGTATGATCAGCCGTCAGCTGCGCGTTTCCCACGGCTGTGTCAGCAAGATTCTGCAACGCTACCAAGAGACGGGCAGTATCCGACCGGGGGTGATCGGGGGGAGCAAGCCGCGGGTAGCCACGCCCCAGGTGGAGGAAAAGATCGAGGAGTACAAGAAGGAGAACCCGGGAATCTTCAGTTGGGAGATCCGGGATCGTCTGTTGATGGATGGGGTGTGTGATCGTGAGACAGCGCCCAGTGTGAGCTCCATCAGCCGGGTGGTTCGCAGTCGCTGTAAAACGAAGGAGGAGAGCCCCGAGGGACAGGAGGCGGACAAACCGGAGTCCCCCGAGACCTGTGTTAGCAGCAAGAACTACTCAATTGAGGGCATTCTGGGACAGACCAGTGCCACAAGTGATGACGATGACGAGTGTGGTGACGATGACAAATGTGGTGAGTTAACCTGCATTCAAACTTCCTTCACTAGATCATGGACCCACTAACAGATATTAGGTCCATGACTAGATTAACATTAGTTGCGCGCCTGCTTGCCTTAGTACTAGCGCAGAGGAAAGCCAATGACCTGCAGATCGATTGTTATCTTGACGGCTTCTGGCATTTTGAGAACAAAAGGTAGTCACAGAGTTGTCATAACAACTCAAAGGATAGCAATCTTTTATAGTTTCCTGACCAAGTTTGTACGCACCATTTTCATGTGGCTGTCTGTTGTCATAGTCAGTTTTCAAAATCAAACGGATGATGAAGGTGTCACACGGTCGTGCTTTAAATGATGTCATAATGAACAGGAAAGGGCGTCTGGCCTTGGTGCTTTAAAAATTTCAATGATTGGAATTGGGTATTTGCCTAATTTGCATAAAATAAAATGCTACAATTTCAGTGTATGGTTCATTGGACACTGTAATATCACAAACATGCAAATTTAAGTTGGAACAGTACCTCTATCTACGGCTATAATAGTTTTAAAAATATTCAAGATTTATATTGCATATATTCACCTAATTTGCAAAAATTAAAATGCTACAATTTTGGTAATAGGACAAACTAGGTAAGTTCAAGTAAGGACGGCCCATCTATCAGTAATGGTTTGAAGATATTCAAGATTCAAATTTTGTCTATTTGCACATAATTAAAATGCTACAACTTGAGTTCATAGGTCATTAAAATTAAAGTCAGCTTATAGTTCAATGTGCATCAATGGGAATCACTATCCAAAGCTTGATTCATGAGAGAGAGAGAGAGAGAGAGAGAGAGAGAGAGAGAGAGAGAGAGAGAGAGAGAGAGAGAGAACTCCCAAAGTTGTCTGTTGCATTACGTTTAGCGTCAGTGCACAGTACGAGAACAGTTTTAATTTAAACATATTTCATTTTTCCTGGATTACCAAATACTTTGAAATAGTACAAAGTGCTAACATGATGGCTCTCCAGACACGGAGAAGCAAACACAGAAATATTTACAGTGCACACAGGACAAAACAAGAATCCTATACGTACTTCTTAGTGAGCTATAAGTTACCCAGGCAAGAGAAATTTAATACATGTGAACATGAATGAGGATAATAATTATACAACGGTTGATCCCTTTAGATGATACATATGAACAATCACAATCAATGTTATATCGGAATAATATGCGAGATAACTTCGAGTGAAAGATATATTAACATGAACAGTTACACTACCTATTACTGAACATTTGCAACGGGACATGAATCCTTAGAGAAAAGTAGCCTTATATCTAAATTTGCTCGCAGGACTAGAAAAAGCACCCAGTCAAACTCAGAACGAAAGTCGCTGGGACTCGGAGATGGATGAATTTATGAACAGCATCAAATATCAAGATCAGCAGAAAGGTTTTCATTTCCATGGATAAAGTAATCAAATGATAAAATTGAGAAAATGGGCAGAAAGCAACTTCAAGCAGCCTTATGTTTTCTTAACTCATTCCACCCTGACAGTTGACCATGGGCATATAATTCGGAATGATATTCCATGCAAGTTTCATCCAAAATTTTGACAAATAATCCCTAAATTAGTCAAGTACAATTAAGAGACGACATTTAGATATAAGCGTGAAAAAGCGTCACTACGGTGAAATGAGTCAATGTACCACCACCAAATTTAGCAAGAATGTTTCAACCTTAAAGTGCCTTATTTCTACATGGGATCAATAGCTTTCCTCGGTGTACTTGTGGCGGATCGTATTCTGGGCCCGCTGAGGGAAGGCGTTGATGGCACCAAAACTGATCCTCAGAATAGAATATGCGTAAACGGTAGTAATCATCAAATAGAGGATGTAGCACATTTCTTGCTCAGCTCTATTCTGCATAATCAAACAAGGACTGGCCTGAATGTAAAATTACACAATTATTACTACCTAAATATATCTGAAGATGAAAAACTCAATTTTTTATCGATTGGTTCACAGGGTGACCATCATAAGACAAACACTTTCATTTATAAACTCGGCATTTGAGATGCGAAAACAATCTAATATTTTGTTACATCTTGGCGGCCACAAACAGGTGAGGCTCTTTGTAACTGAGTGCCTGAATAGTTAGTTCAGTTATTTCTCTCTGCTTATCGTGAAAGCATGTTTCTTTCTTTTCTGGAGAGCCATTCATTTAGTATTGTTGTACTACTTGGCAATCCAGGTGAAATAAATATGTTTAAAAAAATATATATATATATATTATTTGTATGCTGTACCACACTGACCATGTATCTGTTAGTGTCCAATAAAGTATGTTGCTGCTACCTGAGTGACAGACCAATTTATGAGGAATTGACAGATGGAATCGTTATTGTATTGTATTGTAAACATGTTTATTTAAAAAACTGGGTAACGTAGTAGTTACAGAGCAATTAATCGAGAGGATCTCCAGTACATAAGTGACTCACTTGTTATGCACACGACACACAGGACATGACAAAAGACAGTTTGCCAATACAATATTGACATTCCATACAGCGAATATAAGCATTGTCAATAGATGAAGCGTCTTGACTCTGTAATGTATAATTGTACTGCAGAAAAAATAACAACATTCAATTTGTAATGATCAAGATAAGTGTCCTGACTTGCACTCAAAGGGTTACTTATTAAAACAGAATGGTTTTCTTGTTATGAGAAAGAAGTCTATCGTTGCGCGGAAAAACGCCACGGATAACCTCCCATAAAACGTCTCATTTGACATCATCAAACACAGTCAGATTTACATTTAGATTTGGTTTCTTTTGAAGGCGACTCCATGTCATTAGAAAGTGATAATTAGAAGCTGACAGGGAATTATTCTTTGTGTAGCAATAAAGATAAGTGAAGCGTGTCAATGTATCACGTAACTTTTGCAATCTGTATTTCGCAGCAAAGTGCATCTCGTCTTTCAAATTTTATGTACTTGTTCGTTTGTTTGTTTCGCCGTGAACATTTCACACACAAATGATCGTTTGTCGGGAAACAAATCACTCCCGCGGTCCCAGTTTTCTCCAGCATTTGAAAGCAAGAAAGTGTTATACGGGATGACAGCTAGAAAATAATTGCGTTTTTGATAAGTTATTATCAGAGATTATATTAAAGTAACTGAATTAGCATGCATGGACTTTTTAGGGAAAATGTGAAGGTGACAAAAAGTTGAAAGGTGGGTTACTTTTTAGGTTTCATTGTGGAGAACTGCATACCGTTGGATACGTGCCATGCTAGTCGCTCCGCCCCCCTCCCCCCCCCCCACTCCACACTGTCCACTGCTGCATACCGTCAAATGCATGCCATGCCAGTCGCCGCCCCCTCTCACTCCACACTTTCCTTTGTTTCACTCAGTCCATACTATCTCTGATTTAATTCATTTCAACTAAATTTAAACTAATTTCACAGTCCACACCACCACAGATATAACTCCCTTCGTACCGTCCATGCATGGTTTAACTCAACCTACCGCTAGCCTAGCCCCAGTGTGAGGCATCCAGCCGCTAATAATAATAATAATAATAATAATAATAATAATAATAATAATAATAATAATAATAATGATGATAATAATAATAATAATAATGATAATAATAATAATGATAATGATAATAATAATAATAATAATAATAATGATAATAATAATGATAATAATGATAATAATAATAATAATAATAATAATAATAATAATGATAATGATAATGATAATGATAATAATAATAATAATAATAATAATAATAATAATAATAATAATAATAATAATAATGATAATAATAATAATAATAATAATAATAATATAGCGATGCGTCCAATATCATGTGTACACTATTGTTGAGATGGACGGCTTGGGCAGGACGGCTTGGTGCCCATATTAAAACAACACCGTCGATGCCTCGGAAATGGGGCTACCGCTAGCTAGCCGTGATTTTCCTATAGATGAGTATGCTTGTTGGGTTAAGAACAGACCTTGTGATGGTCTAGATCTAAGTGAAGACCAAGATAGGTGCGGAGTTGTCCAGTCACCACAAAGCAGGTAAAATTAATTAAAACAGGTGGCGCCCCAGAGAAGGGACAGTACATGATGATGATGATGATGATGACGACGACGATGAGATATAGCCAGGGAGCCAGTGATAGATCACCTGAATCTTAGACACATCCATAGCTGCATAGCTGCAAATCAAATAATTCCATGTTTTGTCCCAAGGTGTATGTATACGTGTATCATGTGTACATGTTTTGGCAACAAAGAACAAGTTTAATGTCAATAAAAGTTCATACTCACGAGCATAAAAATATGTGCTGGAGGAAGGATGGGGTGGACATGGAGGTCAAAATATACCTTTTTTGATAGAGGAAAATGTTAACTTTTATTCTCTGCAAAGAGAGTTTGTGGAGACAGGTGCGGAAAATTGAAATTTAACTCAACAGATTCTCTCAAATGAAAGCTGTTTTTTATTAATCGGTCAGAGGACGTATCTCTAATGTTATGTGGTTAAATGGATGTCAATAATAATAATAATAATAATTATAATAATAATAATAATAATAATAATAATAATAATAATAATAATAATAATAATAATAATAATAATAATAATAATAATATCTTATTAAAACTCCCATGGGTTGGGGAAAGTAAAATCATACACAAATAAATCAATACAGGCATGATACCATAAATTATACAGCAAATCACATATAAATAAATAAATAATAAATCAATAAGTAAGAAAATAGGGAAGCCCGACACTTGTGTAGCTTATGAAACAGGGGCCACACTCTTACGGTAGGCTGGACCAACGTGAGAGCTCGGGAACAAAGAGAGCTCACAGGTCGAACCGCCACCTTATGAGAGAGGGACTCCAGCCATTAACCAATCGAGATTGGCTGAGAAACATCAAGTAATAAAGTCCCTGGAGCACAGACCGACCTCGCCACACACCCGAGCTAAAAAGCTCGAGTGAGCAGCAAAGCCAATCGATGCTCCAGAGAACTCCTATTATTATAATCTTGGTGATTCAACAGGTAACTCAACGAGTCAGTAATGCCATCTGGTGGCGTAGCCGTACATGAAAAGCCCCGATGGAACAGAAAATCAAGGGATATATCATAGTTGGACATGTGCTGGCACAACGATCCCGGGATGGACTCTCGTTCAAGAATATTTTTTGATAGAATGTGAAAAAATACAGTACGGGCAGGGGAGTTAATTTGTCCAATTCTCTGTACAAGAGATGCGACATCTTGTTTTACATAATTTTGAACAGGGGCAATATTAAGTGCTCTAAGAAGGCGCCCATGGCGATGGCGCCTCCCAAGGCCCAAGCTGGCTTTAACAAGAGTTCCCTGGGTAGATTCTAACTGCGACCAGTTCTCATTGGATAGGTTGACACAGTATACCCCCATATATGTTAAATGGATGTCTATACCCCCATATTTGTTCAGGCTAAAATCCTGGCAAAATTTACAAAAATATTGACTTCGTTCATTTGCGCACTTGTCAAGATGTAAGATGACCACTTCAGAGTGTCACTTCCGGCTGTGCGATGACTGGGATCTCCCAAGGAGAGACGACTGTTTTTCTCATTAACACATTTTCCGGAAATAATGTCAGTGTCGTTATTTGCTGTCTGGTGCCGCACCTTGAGAAGTGAGGGTCCAGACTACAAACATTTGGAACGCTCACCAACCAGATGCCTCTCCTGCGTTGTTACCGATGATGGAATCGGTAAAATTTTTTGTTTTTAACTTATTCATTCAACAACTAGGAAGCAAGGTAGCCTCTGTCCAAATCCCCCTTGCAGAAGGGAAACACTGACCGAGCCATGATGACACGCACATGGGAGGAGAGTACCTCTGTGACGTCCGCACAAGGTGGGATGAGGTGAACGCACCCCCAACGACGAAGGCAGAGGACAGTAGACAAGATATCCAGCGCGGGGGGGGGGGGGGAGACTTCCATGTAGGATTGTACTGGGTATGTGCCGCGGGAAAGGCCCTGTTTTCATTACTCCCAGGATTAGAAAAGGTCCCGAAAATGTACACACCTGGATTAGGATAGGGGTAACAATTAGGATACACCAATGCAGCACTCCTCTCAACATAATTATTACAGGGTTAAGAAAGAGTACCTTTTTACATCTGCTGTAGGACTAAGATAGGGTATTGTCACTTCAATTACTGGAGCCCCCAAGGAGAGACGACTGTATTTCTCATTAAAACATTTTCGGCAAATAATGTCAGTGTCTTTATAAGCTGCATGTCCGCGGCACCCCCCCCCCCCTGATGTCGAGTATGTGCTCTCTCCCCCGCCCCCCCCCCCCCCGATCTCCAGACAAGATATATAGCGGGCTTGTTAATACTAGTAGTCTGAATACGACTAACATTATAATCCATAAGATAATATGGGGTTAGGAAATGAATTTAGTCCTAATCAGCAATCCATTGACTATCCAAATGTGACACCACTTGGACGAAATTGCTTTGTACTTAAGATACACTTTTGATCAGCAAGGAAAGTGACTAAATTATTTTACAGTAAAATAAGCCGTGTCGTAAGTGCATGCAGACACTTTCAAGGTAGGACAAACATTATCATCTCTAATTGCATTCACGTCGCTGCCAATAAATGCTTATCAAGAGCAGGATGTAATGTTGGCCTGCGAAATTTCTATACAAATTTTGTACTGCCAGCATGCTGTGAGATCGTTTAACGCCTAGCGTGCTGTGAGTAACTTATCGCAGTGGCACAATTACTCATTGAATAAGTAGTTATCCACACAAAGAAGAGCAAGTGACTTCTTGCTTAATGACTAGTGTTGTTTTACAAACAGAAAAAGATAAAACTGAGTGAGGGCAGTTCTTGTAGCTGTCACGGGGAGATGCGCAAATCAACATTTTTTTTTATTTTAAACATTTATTTCACCTGGATTGCCAAGTAGTACAATGATACTAAATGAATGGCTCTCCAGACACAGAGAGACACACAGTCATATGTACAAAACACACAGGACAAAACATCCGAGGACAAATAAATTGGTCAGTATACTAACATAATATTCATCTGAGAATGAAGACGACAACAATCCCAACGTATTTGTGTATGTATAATATTAGGAAATCTTTTGCAGTGCAAGTAGCGACCTGGGACAGAATCAACGGACAAAAGAGTACTTTTTAGTTGAGATTTGAATTGAGCAAGTGAAGTAGATTGCCTTATATGGTCCGGAAGGTCGTTCCAAAGTTTAATAGCAGAGGGAATGAATGAATTACCAAAACTGTTGGATGTAAACTTTATTTGTCTCAAACTCCGGCGGTTGCTAAGATGGAAGGTTGGATGAACGGCATCAAGTGGGACCAGATCCGAAAGATAAGCGGGGGTCAGCCTGTTAACCATTTCGTGAAACAGAATCAGTTTATAGTATTGCCGCCTTCTGGCCAAAGTTGGCCAACCTAATTCATTAGAATGACGAGGAGTACGTTTAAGTGCACCCAAACCAATGCGAGCCGCTTCATACTGAATACTGAACAGATTCAAGTGAATTTGTCAGGTCCATGTTGCAATTATCAAATATGACGCATCCATATTCCAGGATAGGGCGTATCATGGGTTTGTATAGTCTGACTAAGGTGTTACCCGATAATCAGTATTTAAGTCTAAAAAAAACCATGTATTTTGTCGTATTGTATTTGTGTCTTTTTGTCCAGAACCACTTCCTAGTAGTCATTACCCTATTTATGTTGCTGGAAATTAGCAACCCAAAGTACGCTTCAAAGTATTTTGGTCTGTTAAATCAGTAACTTGCTTGATTCCGTTACCCGGGTAAAATGAAAAATCCAAATACATTGATGTTACATTTTCATCCCAACATTAATGCATCAGCACATGACAAAAAGCAAAGGAACCTCTCTTCCTTTTATTCAAAGATATAGAATACTTTATTCACATACACACCCTCCAGGGGCCAGGTGAAAAGAATACAATAGGAAAAAGTACACATGTCCAAATGTTATATGTAAATTATGTGATTTTGATTGTCTATACAATGAACTTAGACTATACCTCTGTATGTTAGGTTTACGTCAGTAAAGTTCTTACCATTTATCGACACATGACAAAAAGCGATCTTTTGGCACGAGAGGGTTAAATCACCACTTCACTCCCGACCAAACTGATATGATTTTTAAAGTTTATCCTCCCTGTAATCGGGTGACGTAATCCAAAATGTTCCACGAAGGGAAGGAACTGAGACATAATTACAAATGCAGATCATACAAATGGCGCCAAGTTGTTACATCACGTCACTGGGCGAGAACAAACCCTTCCAGACACATCTTCTGGCCCAAGTAACCAAACAATTTCATTAACTGATTAGTGATGGCCTTAGTGTGGAAAGCTCAGAGTGCCCCTGCGGTTAGCAGCCCCGAGTGTTAACTATGCAAGCTTGGCAACTATTTTTTCGGTTTCAGGGTTGCTTGAGACAGATGTCTCGCCAAATGAACAATTTTTCTCCAATCAACTTGGACTAGCGAATGTTTTGAAGTTGGTCATTCAACAATGGTCCTCGATAATAATGGTAAACCGAAAAAACCCCAACAACTACAATTTTGTCTCTGTGCCAACACAGACATATTATTTTACTTACTTTCTTTCTTTCTTTCTTTCTTTCTTTCTTTCTTTCTTTCTTTCTTTCTTTCTTTCTTTCTTTCTTTCTTTCCCCTCTCTCTCTCTCTCTCTCTCTCTCTCTCTCTCTCTCTCTCTCTTTCTTTCTTTCTTCACAGGCAAATTTGTCTGACATTTCATTTGAAAAGTATTATACTTACACATTCCAAACTTGGTACAATTATACTTTTATAGATGAAGTCTCGTCTTTCTATAATGATAGGTCATGCTTTTAAAAGTTATGCAAATGAGGGCTAATTAAGGTTTTGAATGTTCAATATCTTATATACTATAGTAGATATGGTTCCGAGTGTATAAGAGTTCGATCATAGCAAGGTACAGGTTATCTCAAATATCAAGGTCAAAGGTCAATTCCAGGTAAAAATATTATTTTCAAGGTCAAGGTTCACCTCAGGTAGAGTTCATCTCAAGGTCAAAGGTCATTTCAAGGTCAAAGGCCACTTTCGATGGTGGTTTACTTCTAGCCATAACTCCGTCGATTTTTATCCAATTTGGATCATTTTGGAATCAAATTGTAGCTACCGTAACACTGCATATATTTTCTTAAACTTGCATGTGACCTCTTAAGTTCAAAGGTCAAATTATTTGGAACTTTTAAGTTTCATCCAGTCATAACTCGGCCAATTTTTATCCAATTCTAACATATTGGGCTCAATTGTAGGTATTGCAACACCGTGTAGTTTTGCAATTTACATGTGACCTGTAAAGGTCAAGGGTCAAGGTCATTTGGATTTTGAAATTTTCATCCATCTATAGGCGTAATGGAATGTGAAGTACCAAAGGACAAAAGTTGTAGCATTAAATATATACAACTTTTGAAGGCACACAGATAGATTTGTTTATGAAGCAAATCTTCTTTTCTAGTTTGTCCTGAGTTCTTATGTTACCAAAACAGTTCTGAAGCCAAAGTATTTTGAAACAAATCAAAGTGAAAAAATGTATGTATGGAAAGTTATTCGCTATTATTATGTCTGGGTGCCAACCCAGATATTTTTGCCCTCTCCAAGAATTCTTTTTTTCTTTCCTTCTTTCTTTCTTCTTTATGACCAAATTTGTAAGGAGTTTTCTCACACTGTTAATCCGAAAACCACCAAACTTGCTATGTTGACTAACATGCCAGTGAAATTCTGCACTTGCTTTGGAATAGTCCTGTTTGAAATTATGCAAATTAGGGTAATTAAAATTTTAAAAGCTCCATATCTTACAAACTATTGCAGATAGACATAGAATTTCAATATGCATATAAAGGTTTGTGACACCTGCCAACTTTATGGACAGTGAATGAAAGTTGTAGAATTTCAAATTATGCTAATTAGTGGCATTGAAAAAAAAAGTTGAATATCTTCAAAACTATAATAGATATAAATGCCATTCCAACCTCAATTGTCGCAAAGCTGCATCCAATAAATCATGAACCAAAGTTGTAGGATTTCAATTTCTGCAAATTAGGTGAATATGCAAAATTTAAATCTTTGAATAGCTTCAAAATGATTATATATAGAGGTGCAATGCCAATTTCAAGTTAGAGGCTTGTGGCAAAGCTGCATCCAATAAACCATGAACGAAAGTTGTAGACGTTTGATGTGGCAAAGCTGTGTCCGATGAACGATGAACCAAAGTTGTAGATTTTTAATTTATGCTAATTAGATGAATGTCTAAAATCTAAATCTTGAATAGCTTCAAAACTATTATATACTAGTATAGAAGTGCCATTCCAACTTCAGTTTATTGATTTGTGACATAGCCACATCCAATGAACCATAAACAATGTATGGTTTTAATTTATGCAAATTAGATGGATACACAAGACTTAAATCTTCTTCTTTTTCTTCTTCTTCTTCTTCTTCTTCTTCTTCTTCTTCTTCTTCTTCTTCTTCTTCTTCGTCTTCTTTTTTTTCAAGTCAGCTGACCTGCGTGAGGGGAACGATGTTTGACTAAGGGTTAATAGTTGGAAAGTGACTATGGGTTAATATTTGGAAAGTGACTATGGGTTAATATTTAGAAAGTGACTACGGGTTAATTATTGGAAAGTGACTATCGGTTAATATTTGGAAATATGTAAATACTTGGCAGTACATTACTATGATTTTTTTTTGGGGGGGGGGACAATATTCATATTAATACCAACGGTCCAAGGGACCAAACTTTCAAATTATAAAAAAAGTCCGCAAGAAGAGTGTAAAAACTTTTGCAAGGGAATTGGAAACAAAGGGAGAGAAACGGGAGGGGGGCGGGTGCATTTTTATGGCCTCAAATTTAGTCCTGTATTTCCGCATCAGACGCAGACGTGGAACCTGGACTTGTGGTGAAGCAGAAACAACGACGTAGCCGCACATCCTTCACCGCTGAGCAACTGGAGCTCCTGGAGCAGACATTCCAGCGAACACATTACCCAGACGTGTTTACCCGAGAGGAGCTGGCTCAGAAATCCAAGCTAACCGAAGCTAGAGTGCAGGTGTGTGGTCCCCTTTGAAATATTAATTTTTAGCTCTGCTGACCAAAGGTCGCAGAGCTTTTGCGACCGCGTTAGCGCGATACCGTCCACATTTTTTCAAGTTAGCCCAATATAACTTTCAGGACTTATAGGGTGTATGAAAATCTAGATCACTTTCGATATTGTTGGCGCCACCTACATTATTATGTAATATAGGGGTCAAAATGTGAAAATCTTGTGAACACTCGAGCATCTTTTATTTGTTGTCCGCCAGGTGTAGTTCAGACGTTAAGTTCTGATTTCATTTTTATGTTGTCCGCCAGGTGTGGTTCAGCAATCGCCGTGCGCGATGGAGGAAGCAAGTCGGTAACAACCAGTTGGCGGCACTCGACTGTCTCCTCTCCGGCAACTACAATGTACCCAGCTCAGGATACCCGTCGGTGGTACGCCCCACCTCATACCCACTACCGACTCAAGGTATGCAATGTTCTTCTTGTCATCTCTTTCATTCCTTGTCAACAAACGAAAATTCTTGTTCAAAAAGAAACATAAGCAATACAGGAAGCAAAGCCTCTTCCTCGTGGTGCAGATATACCATTTTTTTAATCTCCTCTTCCAACTGAGCTGAAGGGGTAATGTCACTGTCATGCCTTCACATCTTTGCATCCGTGCACATTGTAAAGGCAATCATTTCTAGCTATGCTGACCTAAGGTCACAGAGCTTATGCGACCGCTCATGTCTGTCCGTCCCTACACTTACCCTCGTAAGCGCGATGCTATTCAGTTTTCAAGCTAACCCAGTGTAACTTTCAGGACTTACAGGGTGCATGAAAATCAAAGTTCCTTTCGATAATGGTGGCGCCACCTACAGTATTATGATGTATATATACAGGGGTCGAAATGTTTAAATCTTGTAAACGCCATAGCATCTGTAATTTTTGGTCTATCTGAATGAAATGTTAATTGTGGGATTTGGGGGGAAGTATTCTGTTGCTTATGATAAGGTGACGCCACCTATAATTGGATGGAAATTATGCGCCAAAATGTGTTTCAAGATATAAAATTCCACATCTGGAAAAGAAATTGGACCAGACTCACCAAACTTAAAGGATATATAGATCAAAAACCAATGCTAGAATGTTTTATAATATCAGTGGCCTTAACCGATTTTAATGAGGTCATAAGATTAGACTTGCCAAACTTGTAAGATATATAGACCATGTCCAATGCTGGAATGTTATGTGATATCAGTGACCTTGACCTATTTTTATGAGGTCACCAGACCCATTAGGTTGAAAGAGGTGATTAATTAATGGCAGGGTGTAGCTTGGACATCAATGGCAGGAAAAAATGAGCCTCCAGATTAAAATAGCACTTGATCACATTGTACATAAAACTGTACTTGTTGTCATGCGTTTTTGGTCATCGTGACCCTGTAATTATGGAGTTTGGTGCTTGTCCAAGTTTACTGTTTTCCTTCAATCATTCGAAAAGTTATTTCACGATCTGAACAAAGAGACCATGTATGGAAAGCTGGATGTAGGGCGCACAATTTTAACTCTAACATTTTTAAAATCCGATTTGAAGGTCAAGGTCAAATGGCAATTGGAATATAAGGGTCATCTTGTAATGCTCTGCACCCCACAATTTTTGAGTTAGGCTGGTATAACGTTTAGAACTTATAAAGTAACATATGAATGTTGGTGGCGCCACCAATAGTATTATGTAATATACAGGTCAAAATGTGAAAATCTTATGACCACTCCAGCATCCTTAATTTTTGATACATCTTCCTGAAATGTAATGGGACTGTAGAAGAAGTTAAAATCTCGGTTGGTGATGATATTAGTGGCGCCACCTATGAATTGACGGTAACTTTGAGTAAAAATGTCTTGAAAGATACAAAATTTCAGATCTAGAAAAATAATTGAATTACACATGCCAAATTTATAGATACATTAATCATGTCCAATGCTCAGATATATTCTGTAAGATCAGTGGCCTTGACCTGTGTTTGTAAGGTCACCAGACCCATTAAATTGGAAGAGGTGATTTTGTAATGGTATGGTGTGGTTTGGACACAAGAGAATCGAGCCTTTAGATCAAATTTGTACTTAAAGTACACTGTACATAAAACTGCTTGGTGAACTACGTTTTGTGTCACCATGACGTAGTGATTGTGACCTGGACCCATTTTTCAAGGTCATTGATTATTTAAAAAGACATCTAGTTCAATATCTTGATAAAGAATAAGCCAAAAGATACCGAATGTACCACAAATGTATATCATGTGGAAGTCTGATATTGCACAATATGGCTAACCTTGATTAACTTTTAAGTTCCTGGATTGAATACATTTCCGAAAAAAAAATTGTTTGGTGATGGTCAGATTTCCGTGGTTAAAGCATCTAATGCGAACCTTCGATAAGTTTGCTCCCTCAATGCAAGCATGGCAGTGCACATGAAAACTGGAGGAGAGTTTTGGCAGAGAAACTGACTTAACAATATATTCATGTATATAACCTTCTTATCGTGCAAAGTAGGAATGGCAACCGTGTTGAACTATATTGTGATCTGTGTCGCGTATACTGAACCACATGTTCACATACACAGGTGCCTGGCCAATGGTGCCCTCAACAGCGTCATATAACCAATACCATAGCTGTCCTGGAGTAAAACCGGAGACCTATGACTCTCCCATGACGTCAGCTGTAGGCCTACATACGTCATCACCCGTAAGTACACACGACAAATTACAAGCTTTCAGTCTACGCCTATCCTTTGTCGTATTTTTGCGTATTGTGTGCGAAGTCGTCATCAGGTGTTGTTTGTAGACTGGGGGGAGGGTGGGCGATCAGTCCAGACGGAGATTTTGTTTACATGTATCTGTAAACACTGAAATACCTGCTGGGTACCAGGATACCACATTTTGGTACCAGGTAGTCATCAATTCTCTGGTAAAATGAATTGCCAGACAATGAAAAACACAAATACGTTTTTACAGAATAAACTTTGTTGGTCACATACAATATGGGACATCCATATCAATCTCCCGACAAAATATCTGAACCTGTCGTTAGGCGAAAGTGATAATCAGGCACCTTGACAGGGGCACACTGCCGGAAAACCAAAGGTGTTACTAGCATTTGTGGAAAATAGTAAACTTATGATTCCAAATCTCTTTACGACATCTCCATTTTATACCAAGTAGAACCTGTTGAAGAACAGGTCTGGGACTGTTCAAACAATTGTTTTATCCAAATTGCTAGTTTAGCAAGAAAAACATAATTTCAGATCTGAGATGCAGGTGTTTGCCAGTATATACGGACATGTCCATGTTAATTGTACCGAACAGAAGTAGCAGCGATTCTGATATGAATATTTTGTTTTTAGCCATGTTAGCTGTCTTTCAGTTCTTCTGAATTGTTGGTGTTGTGAAACTGGTATATAGTTCATTCTTATGTGATGTCAAGGTAACGCCAAAGTAGTAAGTGACCTTTGCATGTGAAGATAGCTCTTTTTACAGACCACATCCCCTGCTTATGAGCGCACTTTTTGGTCAATAACGGTGTTTTTTTCAAGGAGATTTAATGACAGCATGCTAATTAGTCCACGGATCTGACGTTCAGTTTTATTTATGCAGGTTCCCAGTCCTACGTGTCACTACTCGCCATGCGCAGTGTCCTGCGGCAACTGGAGTCCGCCTGCACGTGCTCCCGGCCTGAGCTCCTTCAGCTGCCACATGGGATCGTCATCCTCATCCGCAATGTGTCACTATGCCAACCACTACTCCACTGGTCAGTATTGCGGTCTCGTAAAAATCATATGTTTTAAAGTGTACCAAGGCCCCAAAGGTACCCGGAAGTTCTGTGTTGATTAAAAGGTAAAGGGAAGTCTAATGAAAAAGTGGTCCTCGTTTGGTGTAGTGGTTTGATCCATCAGCTGTGACGTCATACTGCAGTGACCATGCTTTCCTGTCATCTCTCTGTGAGACCCAGTTTTGATTTTTCAGTTTTAATTGGCCGAGATGCTGTCCACTTGCTGGGGTTGATAAGGGATTGTGTACACTATCCCACCACAATACAAATGATTGACAGGCATTGGCCATCTGGTGGAAAGCAGAATAAGCTCTCCCTTTAAACGTATTTTACATGGTAACCAAAATAACTAGAAAAGAAGATTTGCTTCACAGCAAATCTGTCTATATGATATGTCTATATGCCTTCAAAAGTTGTAAATATTCAATGGGACAACTTTTGTCCTTTGGTACTTCACATTCCATTATGCTTATGGATGGATGAAAATTTCAAAGTCCAAATGACCTTGACCTTTGACCTTTACAGGTCACATGTACATTGCAAAAATGTACAGTGTTACAATACCCACGGTTTAAGTCCAACACGATTAGAATTGGATGGAAATTGGCCGAGATATGGTTAGATGAAACCTTCAAAGGTCCAAATGACGTTGACTTTTGACGTTTAGGGGTCACATGTAAGTTTCACAATGTGCAGTGTTACAAGAGCTATAATTTGAGCCCAAGATGATCAAAATTGGATAAAAAATTGATCAAATTATGGTTAGAAGAAGGCCACCATTGAAAGTGGCCTTTGACCTTGAAATGACCTTTGACCTTGAGATGACCTCTACCTGAAGTAGATCTTGACCTTCAAAATGACATTTCGACATCTAGTATATAGAAGGAACAGAATTGGGGAAAGAACACACCCTTACTTTAAGCCTATGTTCAGCTCTGCATTTCCTATTTCATTTCCCAGTGAAAGAGTGCATTCTACATACTTGTAAAGGGCTTTCCCTATTTCCAGAAAATAGCCTTCAAATACTAAACCAGCAAAATTTTCCCATACAGTATCTCTCCATACCGTATCATGTCTTTCTCAAAATAAAAAATAAACATGAAAACCTTTCTCCACTTTTGTCTTGCCAATTCCAAACCCTGAGTCAGTGTAAATATACTGACACAGTGTATTTACACTGACACAAGACCTTTAAAACTCTACTCAAGTAAAAAATTATACAGGAAAAGCATTTAGCCCTCTTTAAATCTCTAATGCGCAAGAAAGAGGCAAGACAGATGGGCAGGGCTTCAACACACTGAGACACAACAAAACTAGCTTACATAGTCATAGAGCCCCTTTGCCTGGCTGACTGACACTGCAGCAATATGTAATTACATCCATCCATCCATCCATACACATACATACATATAAATTTAATTTGCCCATATATATATATATATATATATATATATATATATATATATATATATATATATATATATATATATATATATATATATATATATACATATACATATACATATACATATACATATACATATACATATACATATACATATACATATATATATATATATATATATATATATATATTACATATCTGTAGATATGGTAGCATGAAGGGGAAAACAATTCAAGCTAGAAAAGAAGATTTGCTTCAAAGCAAATCTGTGTGCCGTCAAAAGTAGTTAATATTAAATGCTACAACTTTTATCCTTTTGTACTTCACATTACATTAAGCTTATGGCTGCATGCAAATTTCAAAGTCCAAATGACATTGACCTTTGACCTTTACAGGTCACATGTAAATTGTGCAGTGTTACAATACCCACAACATGAACCAAATCGGATGAAAATTGACCAAGTTATAGCAAGATGAAACTTTGAAAGGGCCACATGATCTTTACCTTTGCCCTTTTGAAGTTACATGCTTTTATAAAAATGTGCAGTATTCCAATACCTACAATTTGAGTCCAACATCATTAGAATTGAATGGATATTGGCCCAAGTTATGACGGGATGAAACTTTCAAATGTCCAAATGACCTTGACCTTGACCTTGACCTTTGACCTTTGAAGGTCACACTTAAATTTAAAAAATGTGCCTGGTAACTATAGCTACAAATTGAGCCCAACATGATGAAATCTGGATAAAAATATGCAAAGTTATGGCACCATTGAAATTGGCCTTTGACCTTGAAATGACCTTTGACCTTGAGATGACCTCTACCTGAAGTAAACCTTGACCTAAGAAATGACATTTTGGCCTAAATTGACCTTTGACCTGGACATGAACTTGACATTTGAGATGACCTTTACCTTGATATGATCGAACTCCTATATACCTGAAACTACATCTACTATAGAATATAAGATATTGAAGATTAAAAACTTTAATTCGCCCTCATTTGCATGATTTTGCAAAGCATGACATCTCATAATAAAAAGGCCAGACTTGATCTATAGAAGTATAATTGTGCCAAGTTTGGAGTTTCTACACATTATACTTTTCAAATGAAATGTCGGACACATTTGCCTGTAAAGAAAGAAAGAAAGAAGAAAGGATGAACTAGAAAGGAAGATTTGCTTCAAAGCAAATCTGTCTGTGTGCCCTCCAAAGTTGTAAATATTAAATGGTATCAAATTTTGTGCTTTGGTATTTCACATTCCATTAGGCCTATGGCTGGATGAAAATTTCAAAGGTCCAAATGACCTTGACCTTTGACCTTTAAAGGTTCCATGTAAATTGCAAAAATGTACAGTGTTACAAAACCCACAATTTAAGTCCAACATAATTAGAATTGGATGGACATTGGCCAAGTTATGGCGAGGTGAAACTTTCAAAGGTCCAGATGACGTTGATCTTTGACCTTTGGGGGTCAAATGTAATTTTCAAAATGTGAAGTGTTGCGATAGCTTCAATTTGAGCCAAACATGATCAAAATTGGACAAAATTGACCAAGTTATGGCTAGAAGAAAGCCACCATCGAAAGTGGCCTTTGACCTTGAAATGACCTCTACCTGAAGTGAATTTTGACTTTTAAAATGATATTTGACCTAAAATTGGCTTTGACCTTGACATGACCTTTGACTTTGACATGACCTTGACATTTGAGATGACCTTGGCCTTGCTATGATCGAACTCCTATACACTTGGAACAATATCTACTATAGTATTTAAGATATTGAAGATTTAAAACTTTAATTAGCCCTCATTTGCATAATTTTGAAAAGTATGACCTATCATTATAAAAAGGCGAGACTTCAAAAATATGCAGTGTTACAGTAGCTACAATTTGAGCCCAACATGATCAAAATTGGATAAAAATATACCAAGTTATGGCTAGAAGAAAGCTACCTTCAAAAGTGGCCTTTGATCTTGAAATGACCCTTGACCTTGAAATGACCTCTACCTGAAGTGGTCCTTGACCTTTAAAATGACATTTTGGCTTTAAAATCACATTTTGACCCAAAACCGACCGTTGACCTTGACATGACCTTTGACCTTGACATGACCTTGACATTTGAGATGACTTTTGCCTTTATACGATCGAACTCCAATACACTCGCCACTACATCTACTATAGTATATAAGATATTGAAGATTTAAAACTTTAATTAGCCCTCATTTGCATAATTTTGAAAAGCATGACCTCTCATTATAAAAAGGCCTGACTTCATCCATAGAAGTATAATTGTGCCAAGTTTGGAGTTTCTTCGTATAATACTTTTCAAATTAAATGTCGGACAAATTTGCCGGTAAAGAAAGAAAGAAAGAAAGAAAGAAAGAAAGAAAGAAAGAAAGAAAGAAAGAAAGAAGAAAGAAAGAAAGAAAGAAATAAAGAATTCCTAGAAAAACAGTATGTCTGTGTTGGCACACAGACATAAAGAAAGAAAGAAATGTGCAGTGTTACAGTAGCTACAATTTGTGTCCAACATGATCAAAATTGGATGATAATTGACTGAGTTATAGCGACATGAATATTTCAAATGGTAAAATGACCTTCACCTTTGACCTTTAGAGGTCACATGTAAATTACAAAAATTTGCAGTGTTACAATATCTACAATTTGGGTCCACCATCATCAAAATCGGCTGAATACTTTGGAATCCAGAAGCAATTGAATCTTTTTTATTGCCCCAATTTGCATAATTTTCCAAATCTTGACTTTTCAGAACGATATGCAAAACTTCACTGCAGGTGCTATAGCCATGCAAAGTTTGAAGTTTCTAGCTTGCACGGTGTCTGAGTTTAAGTCGACATAAAAATGGCAGAAAGAAAAATAGAAAAGAAAGAAAGAAAGAAAGAAAGAAAGAAAGAAAGAATATTGGGTAAAACAATATGTCTGTGTTCACACACAGATATAATAAATAAAGAATATTGGGTAAAACAATATGTCTGTGTTCACACACAGACATAATCATTAAAAACCAAAATCACAAGGATGTTTGAATGATGTATGTTCTATTGATGCGAAGTTTTACTGTGTTGACCATCTTTATGATTCATACATTCTATCATCTAATGCCCATTTGGGACAGTCGTTAAAAGAGAACGATAAAATCTTCTGTTGCATGCATGATTTAATAATTTTCCAAAAGTCTTGTACCATTAAATGAGCCGTAGAGTGTGGTTTGCAAAAAGGGGGCTACTTTGAGTCTGTCCTCTAGAAGTTTGACGATGTCTTGATGTAAACTGAACAGAAGAAAACTATGATGGCAGGCGCTTTGTAAGTTGCACTTGATATGAAAGCCCGATCTAAATCGCGCGAGAAATTTTATATAGGTTTGTTACTTTAGGGTGTTGTAATGTGATTCAAGTTAAACTAATGTTTTTCCGTGCAATTTCAGCTGGAGCTGGAACTAGTTATGGCGAGCAGTACATGTCCACGACCTTCAGAATGAGGTCATTCGACAGCACCACCATGCGGACAATGGGTATCAGCGTTTAGGCCAAAGGTTAACAAACAGATGACTCGACTATCAAGCAACCACAGAACACTTCAGCGCCATGGGTTTGTTCA
Source organism: Hermodice carunculata (assembly GCA_964020975.1). Taxonomy (NCBI): domain Eukaryota; kingdom Metazoa; phylum Annelida; class Polychaeta; order Eunicida; family Amphinomidae; genus Hermodice; species Hermodice carunculata. The sequence continues at coordinate 1,531,343 of OZ026626.1, read as the reverse complement.
AGTTTGTCTGATTGAGTCACATTTATGGAAACCTTCACCATTCGGCCAACAGCCAATAGGGCATCTGTCAAATTGTTGTTTTCTTTCTCCCTATCCACCTATATTTTGGCGAAATCCCACCCTGGCGTTGTGTTGTCCCAAATTGGCGGCAAGAATTTAATGTGTTAGTGTAATATGGACGCGCTGCTGGCATACAGTTCTTTTTGCATACAGACGCTGGGCAGGACTTGCCTCGGGCAGCCGTTGGTTTGCGGAACTCGGTGCCTGCGACGCATTCCATGTTGCACGATCACATTAAATTTTTACCGCAATTTTTCGACGAAACAACATGGTGGAACGACTTCTCCACAGCTATTAAAGGCCTACACAAGAAAAAGCAGTTATTCCTGAACGCTGGAACGTTTTGGAGACTGGTGCCAAATCCCCATGCGAACCAGTGTGCATTCACTGACAGTGCAACATCTGTAGGTAGACCTTAACCATTGATGCAGGAGAAAACACGATGCCCTCCGGAACTTTTTGAGAGAAGTATGGGTTCAATAAATAAGTTCTTTCTTGCATTCATTTTTATCTTTGCTTTGATTGCTTTGGACGTAAATCTTTAAATGTTTTACCAAATTGTGTTCAGTCCGGTTGGTAATTATGGTTCTGAATATTATTTATTAAAGTTTGTCATTTGATCAAGGAGAAGGTGTGACAGCTGCGCCACCATACGTAAACTATGTACATTAATGGGAGTCATACCCTAAAGGAAGTATGGTCACTGATAAGGCTAGCATTTGTGGTGTTCCATTGTCAAAAATATATCAGAAGTTACATGATTTAAACATATTGTAAAAAGAATCAGAATTATACATGAAGAATGTAGCCAGTCTGAGAGTGATGATCTCGCCAAAATCCTGCATCACACAAAGTGGAAGACTCTAGTTGCATTTGTTCACTTATTGTAGCTGCAGCAGATGTGTTTGCAAAGTATATCATACTTGAAGGAACAGACGTGATAACAAAGCACATGGTATATGTCGCACCATACATGACTAAAGCAGATACTACATGGCATCAGAAATGATTACTGAACACAACATATATGTCTATGTAGTGTCAGACACTATTATACAGCACATCTTATATGTAATGTCAGGCATTATTACACATCACATCTTATATGTAGCACCATACATGACTAAAGCAGATACTACATGGCATCAGAAATGACTACTGAACACAACATATATGTCTATGTAGTGTCAGACACTATTATACAGCACATCTTATATGTAATGTCAGGCATTATTACACATCACATCTTATATGTAGCACCATACATGACTAAAGCAGATACTACATGGCATCAGAAATGATTACTGAACACAACATATATGTCTATGTAGTGTCAGACACTATTATACAGCACATCTTATATGTAATGTCAGGCATTATTACACATCACATCTTATATGTAGCACCATACATGACTAAAGCAGATACTACATGGCATCAGAAATGATTACTGAACACAACATATATGTCTATGTAGTGTCAGACACTATTATACAGCACATCTTATATGTAATGTCAGGCATTATTACACGGCACATCATACATGTAATGTCAGGCATTATTACACGGTACATCTTATATGTAATGTCAGGCATTATTACACATCACATCTTATATGTAGCTACATGCATGAATACAAAACACACGCTACATATAGAGTCAGACATGATTACGCAGCACATGATATCAGTAGCACCAGACATGATAACAAAACACAGTGCAGCATTACAATTCCACATGATAATTACAAAACACATAGAATCTGCAGCACGTTGCACTAGATGTGACTTAGACATCGTAACAGCACGAAGTGTAATTACAAAAAACATGATTGTAGCATCTTTAGACGTGAATACGGAGCACATCAATACCTAATGCACCTGACATAGACAACGAACCAATAGAGACTCTGCTATACAGACTGCACGTTATGATTGAGATCAATGTCAAGGGCAGTCCGACCTTACTCAGGGACACAGTGAGTGTGCCACACAGTGTGCCAAGGGGCGGCCCATCTGTTGTCGGCAAACGCTTGTGCAGAACCCAGTGTACATATGAAGTATAATAAAGTTTCTTTATTTTCATGAGTTGGTTTTCACTTGTTTTCATCTTTTCATGTCGGACTTCACGCTTATCAGGTTAATTTTAATCACGTTATGACGATAATCGAGACCCACATGAGATTCATTCATGTTATGCTGAACTGTGCGAGTCACTGAGAGGTGCACAAGTCCATGGAGCTGACGTCATGACTGTGTGCGTCACTGATTGCAGGACCTTTGCAAGTTGTACATTTCTTCACGGGTAATATGTTATATAGAAATTATATGTCTGATTGTTTTATAAGTGGACGCCGATGCTGTACTACAGTGTATTCAGTGTGCGGCTGTATTCTCATTCGTCCCCAGTGCTGCCCTCTGTAAAGACGTAGTGCCTCATAAAGTCGTTCCTCGCGTCTGGACAAAGCAAATATAAGTGGAGCGTCAAGCCTGCTATAAAGCCAATTTACCTCGGCATCTTGGGGCACACCTTTATCACAAGTCACAAATAACAAATTTCCTGAAAACTACCTTGAAACCGTTGTTGTACCAAAACTATGCTCATGCATCAGAATAACAGAAAAATGGGAGCAGTCTTGTGTCACCGGAGCTCTGGACAAAGTTTGTCACTAATGCCCACTCTGTAAAGTTTAAGACGTGTGGGTCTCACGATCTGAACTGGAGTAGCATTAAGATTATTTATTGCACAGGGCTTTTAGCGTAGTGTTAAACAGGGATGAGAATTCCCCTTTTTTCAGAGGCTTTCCTCCTTTTTGTCAGAAAATTTGTTCTGAAAGGTTGTGGATTTGCCACGAAAAATACAAATATGATGAAATAATGGAAAGGTGGACATATATAGGGGTGTTGCCATCCTTTCTTGCTTTTTGGTGTTCTCATCCCTGGTTAAAGTTGGATTCAGTGCTCATATTGGCTGCATGGGGTCTTAGGCTGGCTGACATCTCAGTCAGCTGAGCTTATAGGATGGTCAATGGTCCGTCTGTCGTCTGTCCCTCGTCCGTCCGTCCCCACTTCAGATTTTCGACATCTTCTCCAAAACCACATACTGGCCACATTAACCTCAAACTTGGTGGGGGATGTACTTTGGGTGGGTGTCTACCAAGTCTGTTCAAATGATCTTGCTCCGGTGAGGTGCATCATGAGGAGCCATTCTGTAAGAAATGGGCCTGTATTCCTGTGACAGCGGTCGCCACGAGGCTATCCCATGTCAACATAGTCAAAGTTAATCATTGAACAAAGGAAAAGCCGGACCCACGGGTTGACCAGCGTTGACGCTTAAACGCATGTCTGGGCGGATTGAGGAAAATAGAAAAGAAGATTTTGCTTCGCAGCAAATCTGTCTGGGTGCCTTCAAAATGAGAACAGTTGGAAATATTGCACTTTGCATTTTTCAACATAATCTACATATATTCAACTTAGAATATCCGGACGCGACCCGTGCTATCCCAAGACGACCAAAGCAGCTACTGTATCCCGCTACCTTGAAAGCGAACTCAACATGTCCTCGTTTTATTAAAGCACCCAATAAGACTTATGATTATATGAAAGACTCTGTTTTTATCTGTGGCCAAGCCACAGATATAACAATCAGTTTTGGCGGCCATCTTTGTTTACGTGTTGCTTGGCAATGCAAAAAAAAAAAAAAAAAAAAATTGGGGATACCCAAGTTTCTGAACGGGAATTTGAAGTTTAAGGCCCAATTGTTGAGGTTGCGGGTCTGAAGAGCTTGAAAAGGTCCATTTGTAAGTCCTCAATTATTTCAATGTAGTTGAAAACTTGATGCGAAGTTGATATATGGGTCAAAGGCCGCTCTCAGAAGTCTGAAAGTATCCACTTGTTGCTCATTAGGGGATCGTTTCACCCGAAAAAACGCGCCTCTGTGTCGTGAAGAAAGTTTAGCTGCAGGTCGTTTGTTAATTTTTTGGGTACACTTTTAATAAGAGGCTTTTTCTTATCTGTGTGTACACAAGTGTTCTAATATAAGCGCGTAATTATCCAACCTTGATGCCAGCACAACCCTGCCACCGGAGACAAAGGAACTTTCCCAAGACCAAGCGGTCACCCGTGGGCGTGGCGTATGCAGTCAGAATTACAAGCGTGCGCACAATGGCACATCGCTCCACGTGTTGGTCGACGTTCCGCTTGTGTTTACATCGGCCGTAACGAAAGAAAGTGCGTAATGCTATTGACTTTTGGTTAAATTTTTGGGTACATTTTTTATTAGAGGCTATTTCGTAAGGCAGACTTTGTTCGAAAACTTGGGCACATGTTACCGCAATACAGAACGGGAAGACGGGCTTGCGCTTCCCTGAAGGCTGAATAAATTAACCCAAATTCTTGAGTTTTGCACATCCGGGTATGCAAATGGTGATGTACGGTCATCTGTTTGCACGAGGACGAATCTGGTGATTGTTGTTTCGAACTCTTTGGATTGCATTGACAAGAAAGAAAGACCAAAGTTTAATATAGAAGGCATATCAGAGCACTGTCCGCATAGAATGACAGAATCTGTTGTATTCTAGCAACGGATAGAGTGTTCAAACGATCGCCATTTCACCGCAACCCAAATGAGGCCCCAGCATTCGCGATGCAAAGCAGAGCCGAGCAATATTTCTATGTGCCGTGGGGCTCCCGTTGGGATGTCAATTTAATGGAATTGAAATAAAAAGTAAATGTGTACATAAGAATACTTGACCCCCCCCCCCATGTCAAAAGAATGTGGAATTAACCGCTGAATTATAGCACTGCAGGCTTTAGATATTATAATGAATTTGTAAAGAAAATTAACGTATTTCTCCATTTACTGCTCTGGCAGATTGTCATACTGACATGCACAAGTTCCAACATGTATCAATTTTCATCTTTCCCTGTCTTTTACCCACCACACGTCATCCAACGAGGAAAGGATGCCAGACAAAGATATATTTGAAGCGATTCTGTAATGTACTTGAAATGTGAAAGTTGAGTTTCATCTCATTAAAATGCAAGGGAGGCCGACACTCGAACATATACTTTTAAATCAATCAACCAATACAATAAACAAATAACAATACATTTAAATAGATTCGAAGCTAACTGCCTCCGTGAAAATTTTGTTTGCATCATCAAAAAAATTCAGTGCCAGTGTAATGTTTGTCAAGAATAATTTTTGTTTATAATTTTCAAGAATTTGTCAGAACAACATTAAATAATTTTTGGAATTTAATAGAATTTTGATATCAGATGACTCAACTTAAGTACATCAAATCACATTGTGATTCAGAGATTCACACTTTATAAAAATTGAAAAAAAGAATCCCTACCTACCTACCTACTCTACTTTTGTGCTTCGCCGCAACAGGAAACACGACATTTGTTTTAGGCCTCACCAACGCTATTTGCCTGTCCAGGACTCCGCAGAATAGAAGTGCTAGTATCTTATAACATTACAGTCTTGTATTGAAGTTCCTGAGTAAAGTTACCACCTGTAACATGGCTTTTTGACTCACAGTCGCTTTTTGGCTCAGCTGACCTACCAGTCAGGTTGTGATATTAGAACACTCAGTCATCCATGGCTTCTCTCTGTCCATTCACAACTCACCTTTTTTGACTTCATATCCAAAACAGCCGGCCAGATTCACTTCAAACTTGGTGGCTATGTACCATGGGTGGGTCTCTACCTAGTTTGTTCAAATTGGCACGCTCCAGTGATTTTTAGCTCAGCAGACTTGTCAATCAGTTGAGCTTATCTAATGGTCCTCTGTCCGTCGTCCTCCCTCCGTCAACAATTCACATTTTCGACTTCTCCGAAACTGCCAGATCTACTTCAAATTTGGGGGGGGGGGGGGGGTGCATTGGGTGGGTGTCTACCATGTTTGTTCAAATGGTCACGGTCAAGTGATTTTTGGATTTTTAGCTCAGCTGACTTGTCAGTCAGCTGAGCTTATCTTATGGTCCTCCGTCGGTCCTCCGTCGTCCGTCGTCCGTCGTCTGTCCGTCTGTCGTCCGTCAACAATTTACATTTTCGACTTCTTCTCCGAAACAGTCAGCCAGATCTACTTCAAACTTGCTTGGGATGTGCCTTGGGTAGGTGTATACCAAGTTTGTACAAATGGTCACAGTCCATTGATTTTTGGATTTTTAATGAATTTTTTTCTTCTTTTTTGGGCAAATCTTAAAAAATCTTCTTCTCTGAAACCGCTCACCCAATTACTTTGATATCACACAGAAACACTCCCTGGGACACCTAGTTCATAATTTGTTCACCAGGTGGCGCTGCAATTTTTTCTATTTTTTTATGAATTTTTGTGTGTTATAGCTATTTTCGACTTCTTCTCCAGAACTGTCACTCAGATTAAGCTGAAACATAATGGATATGTTCCTTGTAGAAGGGTCAAACAAAGTTGTTCACTATGTGAGAATGCTGCAGATTCCTGATTTTTAACGATTTTTTCCATTCGGGTACTTATCGGTCAATGCAGCTTTCATATTGATTACTATGGAAGTCAATGAGTATTCTAATGCTAATTCACATTTTCAACTTCTTCTCCAAAACCGTCATCCAGATTAACTTCAAACTTGGTGGGGATGTACCTTGGGTGGGTGTCTACCAGGTTTGTTCAAATGGTCATGCTCCAGTGATTTTTGGATTTTTAATGAATTTTTTTGTTCTTTTTTTGACAAATCTTAAAAAATCTTTTTCTCCAAAACCACTTACTCAATTACTCTGATATCACACGGGAAGACACTTAGGGACTCGGTGTTCTGAATTTGTTGACCAGGTGGCGATGCAATTTTTTATTAATTTTTTATAAATTTTTGTGTGTTCTAGCTATTTTCGACTTCATCTCCAGAACCGTTACTCAGATTAAGCTGAAACATGGTGGATATGTTCCTTGTAGAAGGGTCAAACAAAGATGTTCACTATGTGGGAATGCTGCAGATTCCTGATTTTTAACGATTTTTTCCATTCGGGTACTTATCGGTTAATGCATCTGTCCTATTGGTTAATATGGAAGTCAATGAGTGTTCTAATGCTAATTCACATTTTTGACTTCTTCTCCAAAACCGTCATCCAGATTAACTTCAAACTTGGTGGGGATGTACCTTGGGTGGGTGTCTACCAAGTTTGTTCCAATGGTCATGTTCCAGTGAATTTTGGTTTTTTTATGATTTTTTTTTTCAAAAATTTTTACAAAAGTTTTAATTGGAAAGTTTTAACATGGGAATTTCTTGTAATGGTTATAACTTAAGTACTTTTGGCCAGATTTACTTCAACTTTGGTGGGGATGTGCCTTGGGTGGATCTCTACCAAGTATGTTCAAATGGTCACGCTCTATTGATTTTTGGAATTTTTATGAATTTTTTTCGTTTTTTGGGGGCAAACCTTAAAAACTCTTTACCTCTTAAACTGCTCACCCAGTTGTTTTGATATCGTTCATAGACACTCCCAGGGACACATAGTTCCCAATATGTTCACCAGGTGGCACTGCAATTTTTTCTAATTTTTTTTTTTTTATGAATTTTTTATGTGGTTTTGCTATTTTTGACTTGTTCTCAGAACTGTCACACAGAGTAAAGTGAAATGTGATGATGTTCTTGTGGAAGGATCAAACAAAGTTGTTTACTAGGTGGCACTGCTTTAGATTCCTGATTTTTAAGTATTTTCAACTTGGGTACTTATCGATCAATGCAGCTTTCCTATTGATTACTATGTAAGTCAATGGGTATTCTAGTGCTAATTCACAGGACAACTGACACAAATGTTTACTTGATAACTTGAGATCTGTTTTGAGTTAGTACTGTGATGCTGCACATGTTAATGTTTTTGTATGAAGGTCATATTCAGATAGTACATGAATGACTTTGACCTTATTTCTGGGGTCACAGTGCAACATACATGTTTTTTACTCTTCATTATAACTTGAGAACTACTTGAACCTTGATGTTGCACATGTTAGTGTTCTTTTATAATGGTCAGACTTACTCAGAACATGGGTGACCTTGATCCTTTCCCAAGTTCATAGATCTGCAAGTGTGATGAATGTCAAGATCAGCTGAGCATGGGCTGTTCACACAGCCCTCTTGTTTTAATGAAATTTTGGGTTTTTTTTTTGGCAAATCTTAAAAAATCTGATTCTCCGAAATCGCTCACCCAATTGCTTAGATATCACACAGGAACACTCCCTGGGACTCTTAGTATTTAATTTGTTCACCAGGTGGCGCTGCAATTTTTTCTATTTTTTTATGAATTTTTTGTGTTATAGCTATTTTTGACTTTTTCTCCAGAACTGTCAATCAGATTAAGCTGAAACATGGTGGATGTGTTCCTTGTAGAAGGGTCAAACAACGATCTTCACTATGTGGGGCTGCTGCGGATTCCTGATGTTAAACAGTTTTTTCAATTCGGCTCTTTTTCAGTAAATGTACCTTTCATATTGATTACTATGTAAGTCAATGGGCATTCTAATGCCAATTTACATTTTCAACTTCTTCTCCTAAACTGTCATCCAGATTTACTTCAAACTTGGTGGGGATGTACATTGGGTGGGTGTCTACCAGGTTTGTTCCAATAATTTTTGGATTTTTTTATGATTTTTTTTTCAAAAATCTTTACAAAAGTTTTACTAGGAAAGTTCAACATGGGTATATCTTGTAATGCCTATAACGTAAATAATTTTAGCCAGATTTACTTCAAACACTGTAGGGATGTGCCTTGGGTGGATTCCTACCAAGTTTCTTTAAATGGTCACGCTCTATTTATTTTTGGATTTTTATCTGTGGCGAAGCCACAGATATTACAATCAGTTTTGGCGGCCATCTTTGTTTACGTGTTGCTTGGCAATGCCAAAAAAAATTGGGGATATCCAAGTTTCTGAACGGGAATTTGAGGTTTAAGGCCCAATTGTTGAGGTTGCGGGTCTGAAGAGCTTGAAAAGAACCATTTGTAAGTCATCAATTAATTCAATTTAGTTGAAAACTTGATGCGAAGTTGATATATGGGTCAAGGGCCGCTCTCAGAAGTCTGAAAATATCCACTTGTTGCTCATTAGGGGATCGTTTCACCCGAAAAAACGCGCCTCTATGTCGTGAAAAAAGTTTAGCTGCAGGTCGTTTGTTAATTTGTGGGGAACATCTTTTAATAAGAGGCTTTTTCTTATCTGTGTGTACACAAGTGTTCTAATATTAGTGCGTAATTATCCAACCTTGATGCCAGTACAACCCTGCCATCGGAGACAAAGGAACTTTCCCCAAGTCCAAGCGGTCACCCGTGGGCGTGGCGTATGCAGTCAGAGTTACATGCGTGCGCACAATGGCACATCGCTCCACATGTTGGTCGACGTTCTGCTTGTGTTTACATCGGCCATAACGAAAGAAAGTGCGTAATACTATTGACTTTTGGTTAAATTTTTGGGAACATCTTTTATGAGAGGCTATTTCGTAAGGCAGACTCTGTTCGAAAACTTCGGCACATGTTACCGCAATACAGAACGGGAAGACGGGCTTGCGCTTCCCTGCTGAAGGCTGAGTAAATTAACCCAAATTCTTGAGTTTGCATATCCGGGCATACAAATGGAGATGTACGGTCATCTGTTTGCACGAGAACGAATCTGGGGATTGTTGTGTCGAGTTCTTTGGATTGCATAGACAAGAAAGAAAGACCAAAGTTTAATATAGAAGGCATATCAGAGCACTGGCCGCATAGAATGACAGAATCTGTTGTATTCTAGCACCGGATAGAGTGTTCAAACGATCGCAATTTCACCGCAACCCAAATGAGGCCCCAGCATACGGGATGCAAAGCGAGAGCCGATGAATATTTCTGCGTGCCGTGGGGCTCCCGTTGGGATGTAGGATATCAAATCAATTTAATGGAATTTATATAAAAAGTACCTGTACATAAGAATACTTGAGGCCCCCCACCCCCATGTCAAAAGAATGTGAAATTAACAGCTGAGTTATAGCACTGCAGGCTTTAGATATTATAATGAATTTGTAAAGAAAATTAACATATTTCTCCATTTACTACTCTGGCAGATTGTCATATTGAGATGCACAAGTTCCAACATATATCATTTTTCATCTTTCACTGTCTTTTACCGACCACACGTCATCCAACGAGGAAAGGATGCCAAAGATATATTTGAAGCAATCATTCTGTAATATACTTGAAATTTGAAAGTTTAGTTTTATTTCATTGAAATGCAAGGGAGGCCGACACTCGAACATATACTTTTAAATCAATCAACCAATACAATAAACAAATTAAAATATATTAAAATAGATTGAAAGCTAATTGCCTGCGTGAAAATTTTGTTTGCATCATCAAAAAGATGCAATGCCAGTGTCATGTTTGTCAAGAATAATTTTTGTTTATAATTTTCTAGAATTTGTCAGAAAATCATTAAATAATTTTTGGAATTCAATAGAATGTTGATATCAGATAACTCAAATCACATTGTGATTCAGAGATTCACAGTTTATAATGTGAATTATAAACTGTGATTTATAATTCACATTATAAACTGTTGAAAAAACATTGAAAAAAAAAGAATCACTACCTGCCTACCTACTCTACTTTTGTGCTTTGCTGCAACAGGAAACACGACATTTGTTTTAGGTCTCACCAACGCTATTTACCTGTCCAGGACTCCGCAGAATAGAAGTGCTAATAGCTTATAACATTACAGTCTTGTATTGAAGTTCCTGAGTAAAGTAACCACCTGTAACATGGCTTTTTGACTCGCAGTTTTTTAGGAATTTTTTGTGTTATAGCTATTTTTGACTTCTTCTCTAGAACTTTCACTCAGATTAAGCTGAAACATGGTGGATATGTTCCTTGTAGAAGGGTCAAACAACGTTGTTCACTATGTGGGGCTGCTGCGGATTCCTGATGTTTTACAGTTTTTTCAATTCGGCTCTTTTTCAGTGAATGTACCTGTCCTATCGATTACTATGTAAGTCAAGGGGCATTCTAATGCCAATTTACATTTTCAACTTGTTCTCCAAAACCATCATCCAGATTAACTTCAAACTTGGTGGCAATGTACCCTGGGTGGGTGTCTACCAGGCTTGTTCCAATGACTTTTGAATTTTTTTATGATTTTTTTTTCAAAAATCTTTACAAAAGTTTTAATGGGAAAGTTTAACATGGGAATATCTTGTAATGCTTATAACTTAAGTAATTTGGGCCAGATTTACTTCAAACTTGGTGGGAATGTGCCTTGGGTGGATTTCTACCAAGTTTGTTCAAATGGTCACGCTCCATTGATTTTTGGATTTTTTATCATTTTTTTGGTTCTTTTTTGGGACAAACATTAAAAATTCTTCTCCTCTGAAACCGTTCACCCAATTGCTTTGGTATCGTACATAGACACTCCCAGGGACACATAGTTCCAAATTTGTTCACCAGGTGGCGCTGCAATTTTTTTCTATTTTTTTAATGAATTTTTTTGTATGGTTTTGCGATTTTTCACTTGTTCTCAGAACTGTCTCTCAGATTAAGCTGAAATGTGATGGATATGTTCTTGTGGAAGGGTCAAACACAGCTGTTCACTAGGTGGCACTGCTTTGGGATTCCTGATTTTTAAGAATTTTTTTCAATTACGATACTTACCTGTCAATGGAGCTTTCCTATGATTACTATGCAAGTCAATGGGCATTCTAATGCTAATTCGCAGGACAACTGACACGAAATTTACTGTTTACTTGATAACTTGAGATCTGTTTTGATTTATTAGTGTGATGCAGCAGGTTAATGTTTCTGTATGAAGGTCACGCTTAGACACTACATGAATGACCTTGATCTCATTTCTGGGGTCACAGTGCAACATACATGAATTTTACTCTTTATCATAACTTGAGAACTACTTGAACCTTGGTGTTGCACATGTTATTGTTTTCACTATTTTCGACTTCTCCAGAACCGTCACTCAGATTGAGCTGAAACTTTGTGGGTATGCTCCATGTGAAATTGTCAAACAAAGTTGTTCACTAGGTGGCATTACTATGGTTTCCTCATTTTGAGCGATGTTTTCAATTCGGGTACTTATTGGTAAAAGCACCTTTCTTATTGTCAGATTACTATGCAAGTCAATGGGTATTCTAATGCTTTTTCACGTTTTGGACTTCTCTGAAGAAACTGTCTGTCAGATTCACCTCAAACTTGGTGGCAGTGTACGTGGGTCGTCACACACCAGTGAATGTTTTATAATATTTAGCTCAGCTGACCTGCTAGTCATCTGTCGGCAGAGCATTAGGCCCATGGGTCTGTTGTTCAGAAAAATATTTTGATATGTTGGTCCGAAAAAGTGATTTCAAATTGGCCTGGTCTCTCAAGCCAGCTGTTACTGTATTCCCTTCTTTGGCAACAAATTATGAAAGGTACAACACCAAAAATTTTAGAAAATGGAAAATATTCTGGAAGCACATCATATGCACACACAATTATGTGTGTACCAAAAATACCAATCGACCAACTGGTCAGTCTGCCGCCACAGATTACATTTTAGGTCCATGGCCTTGTTTATGAATTTTATTGTTTTTTTGGGACAAACCTTAAAAACTCTTCTCTGAAACAGCTCACCAATTGCTTTGATATCGTACATAGACACTCCCAGGGACACATAGTTCCAAATTTGTTCTCCAGGTGGCGCTGCAATTTTCTCTATTTTTTTAATGAGTTTTTTGTATGGTTTTGCTATTTTTCATTTGTTCTCAGAACCGTCACTCAGATTAAGCTGAAATGTGATGGATATGTTCTTGTGGAAGGGTCAAACAAAGTTGTTCACTAGGTGGCACTGGTTGGATTCCTGATTTTTAAAGATTTTTTTTTTAATTACGGTACTTACCAGTCAGTGGAGCTTTCTTGTTGATTACTATGTAAGTCAATGGGCATTCTAATGCTAATTCGCAGGACAACTGACACGAAATTTAATTTAACTTGAGATCTGTTTTGAGTTAATAGCGTGATGCAGCAGGTTAATGTTTCTGTATGAAGGTCATGCTTAGACAGTACCTGAATGACCTTGATCTCGTTTCTGGGGTCACAGTGCACCATACATGAATTTTACTCTTTAATATAACTTGAAAACTACTTGAACCTTGATGTTTCACATGTTAGTGTTCTTCTATAAAGGTCAGACTTACTCAGAACATGGGTGACCTTGATCCTCTCCCAAGGTCACAGAGCTGCAAGTGTGATGAATGTCTTGGTCAGCTGAGCATGGGGTGTTCACGCAGCCAGCTTGTTTTTGTTTGTTTTTTGGGGGGCAAATCTTAAAAAAATCTTCTCCAAAACCGCACATCCAGCTGCTTTGATATCACACAGGAACACTCCTAGGGACTCTTAGCTTTTAATTGTTCACCAGGTGGCGCTGCATTTTTCTAATTTTTTAAATGATTTTTTGAGTGTTTTCACTATTTTCGATTTCTCTAGAACCGTCACCCAGATTAAGCTGAAACTTTGTGGGTATGTTCCATGTGAAATTGTCAAACAAAGTTGTTCACTAGGTGGCATTGCTATGGATTTCTGATTTTGAACGATGTTTTCAATTCGGGTACTTATTGGTAAAAGCACCTTTCTTATTGTCAGATTACTATGCAAGTCAATGGGTATTCTAATGCTTTTTCACGTTTTTGACTTCTCTGAAGAAACTGTCTGTCAGATTCACCTCAAACTTGGTGGCAGTGTACGTGAGTCGTCACGCTCCAGTGAATGTTTTATGATATTTAGCTCAGCTGACCTGCTAGTCATCTGTCGGCAGAGCATTAGGCCCATGGGTCTGTTGTTCAGAAAAATATCTTGATATGTTGGTCCTAAAAAGTGATTTCAAATTGGCCTGGTCTCTCAAGCCAGCTGTCACTGTATTCGCCTCTTTGGCAACAAATTATGAAAGGTACAACACCAAAAACTTAAGAAAATGGAGAATATTCTGGAAGCACATCATATGCACACACAATTATGTGGCTACCAAAAGTACCAATGCTAAAAGACTACACTACCACATTGGACCAGTGATGTTTTCTTTACCTTAGTACATGTTTTCGTCTCTTTCTGTTCAACAAACTCTCATTATATTAGTCATGGGTATTCTGCTTCTGCATCATGGCTGACAACATTATATATGCATTTGCTCAAAGTTTTTCACGGCGTTGGTGCATTAATTGTGTACCATAGGTCCTGTGATTCAGCTGTCTTTCTTTTTGGTGCACTACATGTATTTGAGGCAATGATGATGATATCTTGAAACGGTTTAGACTACACTACTATGATACAATTCTACACTAGCTATAGCATATAAGAACAAATATCGAACTAATGCGATAAGACTCTTGCTACGAGTATAAATATATATTTTTTTGTATGTAGTGTTCACGAAAGTCTGAACACAAAACATCATTATTCATGTAAGGTCTGCAGGTCATATTTTGGTACAAGGATATGTTTTATACAGTGTAACATCCTCCTTATACAATTCTTTTTCATACATGCATACACTCTAGGACAGTAACAGAAATGTTACTTTGTAGTAACCAATTTGTTTGCTTGGTTGCTTTCTTTATTTTGTATTGTATTATTGACACCTCTTTTTATTGTGGCAAAATCTCCACTACTTTTTCATTGTTTGTGACGGTTTTCAATCGTCTTTTCAGATTTTTTTTATGTTGTATTTAATACAAAGAGAAACTTAACAAACCCAAATTTGTAAGCCCATGTACCGTTTGAACACTATCAAGTCCGATATTCTAAGAGCAAAGTCCTATTCCGTACCATTCACTGAAAAACTACATAGTTCTAAATTATAGTAGCAAATTAATGTATTAAAGGAACAAATCATATTCATAAAATTTGAAATTTAGAAGAAAGTTTAAGGCATTATTAGCCTTTATAAAATCGGGTCATCAGCGGGGAACCAGCGCAAGACTTGTTTCGGCGCCATTAATCCCCGGACAAGTCATTCTGCAAACTGGCGGCACCATGTTTGCATTTCCAATACAAACATCCCGAGCTGATGTATTACGGAATAAGGCGAATTTGATGCTCCTTTGTTAATGAGCCTACTTATAAATGTAGCCCACATTACATACATATAATAAAACTACACCTAACATTCATGATGCCATCTTAAGCACTCCGTTACTACACATATTTATTTACTATGGACTAATATATGAATATGTAACTGTATACAGTACCATTCTTTTTGCAAATCTTTGTAAATCAACTAGACTTGTACAGAAAATTCTCTACAACTATTTTATCAATGGCTCCAGTTCTCCATACTTACCTTAGATGTATCATGCTCTCTGGCATATTATATTTTCGACAACCAAGTACTCACTCTCTAAACATCTACGAACAACTGGATATTTGTGAACTACTTTGCAATATGTTTTCGCATTTTAAACCATCTCATAACAACTTTCTCAGATTGTACATATTTACTGCTATACTACTTATTGTCAGAACATGTTATTTTCTTTTGGAAAATGTATGAACATGTACCTCTTTACAGATCTGAGATGTGAACATGTACCTCTTTACAGATCTGAGATGTTGGTAGTTTTGTCATATATGTTGAACTGCAATTCTTTGAACTTGTTCACTATATCTATGGGCAATTGTCTATATTAGCTTTGCTCTCAATCGAAGTATTTTTTCCTATGTTAGTGATACCAAATTGCTCCAATCAAAACTGCATACTAACCTTAGCATTTTCAGCATTTACTTACATAGTATGTTATAATGACTTCAGAAATTCTTGTGAACAACATACTCCAAAATTTCGGTTGGATTGTTAGGAACAATCTAAATAATCTAATTGACAGTCCTGATGAACTTGAACACGAAATTTCAATTGCTTCAGATTCACCTTATATTGATAGAAGTAAAATTTCAGAGTATATCAGACCTTTTCCACAAAATTTTTGTTTTAAGTTTGAACATCCAATCTTTAAATGCAAAATTTGATAAGCTGAAAATATTACTTGATGAATTACTAAACGCAAACATTGAATTCAGTGCCATCTGTCTGCAAGAAATTTGGTTAGAAGGATCTGATCCGGACACTAGTCTTTTTAAACTTAACAACTACATCCCCATTTCTCTTGGGGCTACTTGCAGTTCACATGGAGGATTGTTAATATATCTACACCAAAATTATCAATATGCGATCAGAGATATCTATCCTGTAAATACTCTGTAGGTGGGTCAGTTTATTGACATATCTGGAAATAAATTGAAACAAAAAATTACAATTTCCAACACATACAGGCGACCCCGTGACTTAAACGACCACATAGAATCATTTATCGATGACATTTCACCGATTTTATCAACTTTGTCCCAGGAAAGATCAGACAAACTAATTGTGGGTGAATTTAATATTGACCTGTAAAAAGCAAATATCAGAGAGAAGCATTCAGATTTCCTTAATATTATGATGAATAACGACTTTATGCCACAATAACCTTACCCACTAGTTTTTCTGAACGAAATGCAACTCTGATTGACATTGTCTGTTGTAGTTTAATCCGCAATAACAAGGTATGTCTATCTGGCACTATCTTCACAAATTTATCTGATCACCTACCATATTTTACATGCCTGGACCAAAAGATAAATCTTCAAGTCCCACCTAAATATGTTCAAATCGAAACAAAAGATCCTGCGTCAATTCAAAATTGTATGCAGGATATAAATAATACTAATTTCATGCAAGTTCTTAATGATTAAAACAGTGACCCTAATCATGACTGTAACAAACTTATAAAAATAATAAATCACTCTAAGGATAAATATATACCTACCACAACCGCCCGTTTTAACAAGTATAAAAATAAAAAGTCTCCTTGGATTACAAATGGAATTCTCAGATCAGTAAAATTTCGCGACAATCTCTACAAACAAATGAAGAGCACACATCCTGAGTCTCAGCAATTTTTGACCTTGAAGCAAAATCTAAAAATTTACAATAAGATACTAAACAGATCAATTCAACAAAATAAACGGAATCACTATCACTCCCAATTTGAACATTTCAAAAACGACTCTAAAAAGACATGCGATGTTATAAAAACGACTCTAAATGTTATATATAAAAAAAAAAAATTTCCCTCTTTTTTTATGATTGATGACAATAAGGAATCCAACTACAGTCAAATAGCGGACAAATTTAATGCATTTTTTTTTTACAGGCATTGGCCAAAAACTGGCAGCCAACATAGACCAGCGAAATCTTACCTCACTTCAGCACATACCTTAATCATCGGTGGGAAAAATTTTCACTTTGATATATACTTCTGCAGCTGAGGTTAAATCAATATTAAACAAGTTTAAACTTAAATCTAGTTCGGGGCATGATCAGCTGTCGATGAGACTTCTAAAGAAGATTTAAGAATTTGCTGGCGACTCCATTTGCTCATATAATTAACTAATCTCTTACCACTGGAATATTTCCGGATGAACTCAAAAACGCTAAAGTAATACCAATGTATAAGAAGGATGATGAAAAGATTCTAAATGACTAGAGGCCTATATCTCTACTTCCAACTATTTCGAAAGTTTTTGAAAAAGTGGTCTATCGTCAACTCTATGACCATTTTGCATCACACCATATTTTTTACGGAAGCCAACATGGCGTCAAACAGCTTCATAGTACTGAAACAGCCACTTTAGAATTTATTGATAGAATATATAAGATTCTCGATAAAGGAGAATACCCCTAACAATCTTTCTAGACCTATCTATAGCTTTAGATACTTTGGATCACGAAATTCTCTCATACAACTTAATACATTATGGTGTTTCTGAGACACCGCTAAATGGTTTAAAAGCTACTTGACCAATAGAACCCAATATGTTCAGCTAGATAACTTTCATTCCTAGCCATTACGTGTCATAACTGGTGTCCCACAGGTATCTATCCTTGGCCCACTTCTTTTCATAATCTATGTTAATGATCTTTATCTAGCTACACAAAACTTTCAGTCAATACTCTATGCTGATGACACAACTCTCATAAATTCACTTTGTACTTTCAAGTTTGGACCTCAGTCAAACAATAGATATATCTCAAACAACATAAACTCCGAACCTAATAAAATATATCACTGGCTTGCTGCAAACAAATTATCTCTAAATGTACCAAAAAACCCCCAAATATATGCTTTGCTATTTTCCTCAACGTAGGTTAAACAAGAATGTTAATTTAAAAATAGAAGACGCACAATTAGAGAGAACAAGTGAATTTGATTTCCTAGGGCTGATAATCAACGAAAAATTAAATTGGAATGCCCATACAGATAAGATTGCTAATAAAACTGTTCGCATTATAGGAATACTTAAAAGGCTACATCATCTGCTTCCTAGAAATACACTACTTTTAATTTACAATTCGCTGTTTCTGCCACATATTAATTATTCTATGTTGGCTTGGGGTTATTCCTATGATCGCATATTTAAGCTTCAGAAATCAGCTATTCGTTTAATATGTTCTACACATTATTATGCACATACTGAGCCCTTATTTAAGGACTTAAAGGCTTTAAAAGTACCTGACTTGTTTAAACTTAAAGCTTTAAAATTTACCATAGATATACAAAAAACGAATTACCTGGCTACTTTAATAGCATGTTCTCATCCTTACCTGTTGCTCACCCATATTCCACGAGATATCGCAACGCTCCTCACTATGCCACCCCCCAACATGTATCCACCGAAAAGTGCATACGGCACTATATCCCCAAATTACTCTCTGATACACCCTTACACATAACAGGAAAAATTCAACACACACACACACACACACACACACACACACACACACACACACACACACACACACACACACACTCCTTCTCTGGATTCTCTACATATGTTTTAACATATTATATAAACCAATATTCTGAAACTTGCTCCATCGTTGATTGCTTTGTCTGTAATAACACTTCATAATCATTCCTCAAATCTTGTATATTAATGCGGAAGTTCGTTGTCTTTGATTCTCTTTGTAATGGACCGAACCTCTGTTGAAACTAGGTGTAACATACAAGGCAACTTTTCCTAGGTGGCCCTTGCGGAAGCGGATGTTTATCATCCTTAGCAGGGTCATCCTGGCTACCTTTTTGCATGGTAATGCCATTCTCACTATTATCTATCTCTTTTTTGTGTCATATATGTTTTTGCGTAATTACCAAAATGTGTGCACTGTATTCACTTCTTTGTGGAATAAAATTAATCTGAATCTGAGTCTAAATTTTATTTATTACGCTAATTTGCATAAATTAGAATGATACTACTTTGGTTCTTGGTTCCTCGGATGTGGCCATGTCACAAACTTATAAAGTAAAATTTGAATGACACTACTATCTATAATAGTTTTGAAGCTATATCCGACTTTACAAATTTCAGTGGTGCTATTTAGCATTGTTTAAATTGCTGCAACTTCGGTTTTAAATTTATTAGGTGCGCAATGGTCAACAACCCCCTTGCAGACGTTGGAATGACATTTCTATATATTATAGTTTTGAGGATATTCAAGATTGAAAATTTTGAATACTACGAATTAGCATTATTTAAATTGCTTTTTTTAGCTCTGCTGACCCAAGGTCGCAGAGGTTATGCGACCGCTCATGTATGTCAATCTGTCTGTCCTTCCATAAACGTTTGCTCTTTAGCGCGATACCGTCCATATTTTTCAAGTTAGCCCAATATAACTTTCAGGACTTGAAGGTAGTATAAAATCTAGGCCGCTTTCGATACTGGTGCCACCACCTACATTAATATGTAAAACAGGGGTCAAAATGTGAAAATCTTGTGAACACCCTAACATCTTTAATTTTGGCAGATCTGCACCAAATTTATTGGGATTGCTGGGGAGGTCAAAGTTTAAGTTGCTGATATGATACTAGTGGCGCCACCTATAATTTGACAGAAATTAATAGCCAAAATGTGCTTTCACATGTAAAATTGCAAATTTGGTAAAGTAATTGGATTAGACTTGCCAAATTTATATGATATATAGACCATGGCAAACGACAGAATGTTATGCAATATCAGTGACCTTGACCTATTTGTGTGAGGTTGCCATGCCTGTAAAGTTGAAAAGGTGACTTCGTACTGGCCAGAAGCAGCTTGGACATCAATTGCAAAGAGAATTCAGCCTCCAGATCAAGTTTGCACCTGATTACATAGTACATAAAACTGTACTCGGGGACCCTGCTGTTTTGGTCACTGTTACCCAGTAGTTATAGACTCTGGCACTTGTCCAACTTACAATTTTATGCAATGTAGGAAGGTCAAAATATGAAAATCATGTGAACACTCTAGCATCTTAAATTTGTATGAGATCTTCACCAAATTTGATGGAATTGTGGGGGAGGTCAAAGTCTATGTTAGTAACGATACTAGTGGTGCGATCTATAATTTGATGGAACTTTGGGCCGAAATGTGTTTTAAGATATGAAATTCCAGATCTTGAAATGCAATGGGATTAGACATGCCAAATTTATAGGATATATAGACAATGTCCAAATCTAGCATGGTATATAATATCAGTGACCTTCACCTATTTTTGTGGGGTCACCATGCCTGTAAAGTTAAAAGAGGTGATTTTGTAATGGCAGGGTGTAGCGTGGACATTAATGGCAATGTGAACACAGCACCAGGCAGGTCTATGGGCCTCTTGTATTACATAATCTCGGTGTCCTGGATATTCTGTCCCAAGATCACTGAGGACATAATGTTAAGGACTCACTCATTGTTGTCTTGGCACATGCAACAAGATTCATCACAGGAGTTGCACAAATAAGCTTTGATTACATATGGTGCCAAGTGCCATCTGGTGGACAATTTTTACATTAAGCTTTGTTTTTTCAAAAGCAACTTGAGGACTCACAGCTTTGAAATGAACAGGTGCAATATAGCCACGATGCCAGCGGAACAGTATGCCCACGGGCCTCTTGTTTTCGTTTTTTTTTTTTTTTTTTTTAGATTCATTACATGTGCAATGGTCAATTATCCCCTAGCAGAAGTTGAAATGACATCTGTAATTACAATAATATAAATTGTTACAACTTTTGTTTTAGATTTATTACATGCACAATGGTCAATAACCCTAAGCAGAAGTTGGAATGACATTTCTATCTGTTATGCTCGCATGATTGTAAACATCTTCATTCCTCTGCATAAAAAGACCAGACTCCTTCTATGGAGGTACAGTCATGCCAAGTTTGTAGTTTTTATGTATGATAGTGTCAGAGAAAAGCGTCGGACAAATTACTGGTAAAGAAGAAAAAACTAGAAAAGAAGATTTGCTTCACAGCAAATCAGTCTGGGTGCCTTCAAAATGGGACAGTTTGAAATTCTGCCCTTAGCCATTGTTCAACATAAAATTTTGTATATTAGCCTAATTTTTACAAAGTTAAATGCTACAACTTTGGTTCTTGGTTCATTGGATGTGGCCATGTCACAAACGTATAAAAGGAAGTTTGAAGGAAATTACTATCTGCAATTGTTTTGTAACTGTTTAATATTTTAATTTTGCATACTAGCCTAACTTGCATAAATTGAAAGGTGACAACTTTGGTTTAATGTCATTGCATGAGGCTTTGCTACAAACCCATAAATTGAAGTAGGAATGGCACATCTATTTAAAATAGTTTCAAAGCTATTCAAAATATCCATTTTGCATGTTCACCTAATTTGCATACATTAAAATCCTACAAATTTGGTTCATGGTTCATTGGATGTGGCTTTGGCACAAACCTATGAATTAAAATTAAAGTGGCATATCTATGTATAATTGTTTTGGAGATACTCTACTTTAAAATTTTTCAAAGCCCCTTATTAGCATAATTTGAATTTCTACATCTTATACCGTCCACTATATTGACAGGTGTCACAAACCTATATAGGCAAATTGAAATTTTGAGTATCTGTAGTAGGTTTGGAATATATGGAGGTTTTAAAATCTTAATTGCATACTTTAGAACATCATTTCAATTCCAAATGAGATGCACAATTTCACCGGTTAGGTCATTCACCATAGGAAGTTTGGTGGTTTTCGGAAAAATATTGCTTGAGAAAATCTCCAGACCAACGTGGTCGTGAAGAAGAAACAAAAGACAGAAAGGAAGAAAGGAAGAAACTTCCATTGTTTACTTATACAGTGAAACCTCTCTACAGTGGGCACCCTTGGGACCAGAGGAAAGTGCCAACTCCATAGAGGGTCAGCCTTTCCAGGCAGTATGGATGAGTATATGTGCATGTACATTACTCATATATACACATACACATGCACAGTGTATACATATTATAATTCAAGGGGATGTGTATACATGCAATACAAAACTCTCTTTCTTCCTTCACTAGATAAACAAATTTTAACAGAAGCTGTCAAGAAATTACATGTACATGTGCATGTGAAACGAGACAAGCACTATATTGTCTGAGTATTGGCTATGAAGGACAGGTTTCATCTAACTGGTTACAAGAAAACAAAGACACGAAAGTGTCCACTGAGATAACACAAATGCACACACTGTTTAAAAATTCACAAAGTTGTGAAAACAGTCATTGAGGACTGAAAGACCATACTTTGCTTGGTCTAGCCCACTGAGCAGCACTACGTAGTGTATTTTAACAGAGGGTACACCCAGGTTTGTTCTTCCTAGAAGCCTGTGTATTCTTGGGACTGATCAGCTAAGCTGACTGACGTAGCCTGGCAAAAAACTGACCAGCCAGGACACCGATCTCAGTCATGGTGCACCGACAGCTCTATGCAGCACTAGTGGGAACTATAACATGCCTGGTACATATGGAGCATGGAGCAGATCCGGTCTTGCCTGAACAGAAAAAGAAAGACCCAACCCTTCCAAAACATGTACCTAGCATGCATGTATAGAAGGCTACCTTTGAGACAGGTTCAAGCTAATTAATTATGAATGCAAAATGGTTGCCTAGCACCACGGAGGTCATGTAATAGGTCATACAACAAGCAGTTGAAAGCCTGCTTGTGGATTGTGGAGAATTTTGGTGAATTTAGCATACATTAAATTTCCCCAAGTTTTGTTTGTATGGTATTGGATTTGCCAGTAGTCTCAAACCTACTTGTGTAAGTTAGAGCTTTGTGTCTATCTATAATATTTTTGGAGGTTTAGTGGTTTGGGAATAATAGTGTCTGAGAAAAATTCCGTACAAATTTGAGTGCCATGGAAAGAAAGAAACTAGAAAAGATAATTTGCTGCATTGCATATCAGTGTGTGTGTGTGTGTGTGTGTGTGTGTGTGTGTGTGTCTTCAAAGCATATTGGTATGACAATGTACAACTAGCCTATAGCAAAAGTGTAGAATTCGGAATGGCATCTCTTTTAATTATAGCTTTGACATTATTCAAGATTTAAAAATTCTTCTGGCGCTAGTTAGCATAATTTCAATCGCTGCAATTTTCGGTTTTAATTCATAAGGTGCGAAATTGTCAACAACCGTTAGTAGAAGTTGGAATGACTTCTCTACATGTTATAATGTTGAAGATATTCAAGATTGAAAATTTCGAATACTGCTAATTAGGATAATGTAAATTGCTACAACCTTTGTTTCAGATTTATTCAGTGCGCAAACGGTAAATAACCCGGAGTAGAAGTTTAAATGACATCTCTATCTATGATAGTTTTGAAGATATTTAAGATTGAAAGTTACAAATGCTGTTAATTAGCATAATTTAAATTGCTTTTGGTTTAAATTGGCTAGGTGTGCAATGGTCAATAACCCCCCAGTAGAAGTTGAAAAGACATCTTGAAAGCAGAAAGGAGAGCCAGTAATAATAAAAGGATGACAAAGAAAATCAGGGAGAATGGGGGAGAAGGGTCAACCATCTTTTGGAAACAGGTTAATCGGCGTAAACAGAAAAAAAGCACAGGGAATCACACACAGAGGGAAAACAGATGACAAAGGAGAAGAAATACAGGAAGCTTTTCCGGAACATTGTCAAGAAGTTTATAATAATAATCCGCACTGGGGTCAGGGTACAGTACCAGGGTGTCAAGCAGAATACAAACAGGACCAATGGGGTCTAGAGATGTGTAGCAGAGTCAGATGTATAGAGGTTGAGCAGATGCGATTAAGCAAAGCTCCAGGACCAGATGACATACTGTCGGAATTCACAAAGAGGGGGCCAGAAGAAATTGAGGATAGTTTACAGTTGTTGTTCAATAGGCTTATTGAGAAAAGACAAGTACCAATGGAATGGAATAAACTCAGGATATCATATATTCCAAAGAAGGGTCCAGGAGGCCAATTGGATCAGTGTAGGGGCATTGCCATTTCATCAAATGTGGGTAAAATATTCTGTAGGATAATGTATTGGAGACTTAGTATAGCAGTCGAAAGGCTTGGACTTTTGGGGGAAATACAGAATGGATTCAGACCAGGCAGAAGGGTAGGTGATCACATCTTCACATTGACCCAGGTGTTAGAATTGGCAAGACAGAAGGGGAGGAAAGTCTTCATGGGTTTCTTAGATGTGAGGAAAGCTTGTAATAGGGTATGGAGAGATGCCCTGTGGGAAAAACTAAGTGGAGTAGGATTTGGTGGGAAATTTCTAGAAATTCTGAAAGCATTGTATAAAGATGTAGAGTGTATACTCTCAGTGGAAAGGTAGAAGTAGAGAATGCACACTTGGATATAGGTCTAAAGCGGGGATGTGTGTTGTCCTCGATTTTGTTTGCCCTGTATATTAAGGAGTTGGGGGACCACTTAAAAGAGTGTAAAAAGGGAATAAAGGTAGGCGACCTAAAACTCCCCG
This sequence comes from Hermodice carunculata, assembly GCA_964020975.1. NCBI lineage: Eukaryota > Metazoa > Annelida > Polychaeta > Eunicida > Amphinomidae > Hermodice > Hermodice carunculata. The sequence continues at coordinate 1,506,443 of OZ026626.1, read as the reverse complement.
GCAGAGTCCTAGAAAGAACTGCAAGAGCTGCTGAACATAGCAGGGGAATAGGGGAATAAATGGAGGTTAGAATTTAGGAAGGATCAGAGTAGAGTGATGACTCTTGGGAAGAACCCACATGGGAATAAAAAATGGAGAATTGGGCAGTTCCAAATGCTAGAAGGTAAGGAACAGTTAATTGAAATTGAGAGGTGTTAAGATAAAAGCAACGGGTAAAGGCATGTTCAGGTATCAGGTGAAGGAGATTAAACAGAAAGTGAATCACACAAAAGGAATGATTCAAACTACTGCACTGAACAGTTTCAACAAAGCATACATACCAAGGGTATTATGGGATAGAGTTGCAATACCAGGGGTGATATATGGCTTAGATGTGATTTCAATAAGTGAGGGAGATATCCAGGGAATGGAGAAAGCACAGAATGAGATGGGGAAATGGATACTGGGAGCACCATCATTTGCAGCAACAGAAGCATCCTAGGAGAGCTAGGATGGAATAAAATTATAGACAGAATTGCCAAAGCAAAGCTTAAGTAAAGGGGGTATTTACAAGCAGTATATGCATGATATAAGATGTTGAACACTTTTCACTTAGCACACACAAGACAGGTGGTGCAGGAAGGTTTATAATGAAGTAGTCAAGGAACACACAAGATGGGTCAAATATATAAATAAGCTGGCAGAGAGATACGAATTGAAAGGATATGACGAGGTTGATGACTGGAAAGTGTATATAGCTAGGACTGTTACAGAGGGCTGGCAGGAAGACTGGAAAAGAGGAGTCAGGGAAAAAAGTACATTAAAAGCGTACAAGGTACAAGAAAAGGCGAAGAAAAGTGTGTGTTGGGATGGAGGGAAGGGATCCAGGCTTCTTTTTCAAAGTAGGGCAGGAGTGATCAATCTAGAAAAGAGAAAACAGAAGTGGACAACAGGTAATAATGGTAAATGTAAGGTATGTAGACAAGAGGCAGATGAGACAGTGGACCATTGGCTGCTGTGGTGTGATGCATATAGAGAGATAAGAGAGGAATTTTTCAGAAAGTGGCACAGGGAAGACTATGATAACAAGGGTATGAAGAGGAACGTGTAGCATGGGTTTTAGGTTTGAATGGTAATGGGATATTGTGTTGCTGTAGAAAAATGTATGCTGACTCCGGCAGTGAGTGGTCGTGCGTTATCCTGAAACTGTAACACATAGAGGTGCCATTTCAACTTCAATTTGTACGTATGTGACACAGCTGCATATAATGAACCATAAACCTAAGTTGTGGCCTTTAGATTTATGCAAATTTTGGAAATACAGAAAATTGAAGTTTTGAATAGCTTCAAAACTATAGCACATGGTGATGTCATTCAAACTTCACTTTTTAAATTTGTGACATGGCCACATCCAAGGAACCAAGAACCAAAGTTGTAGCATTGTATTTTATGCAAAATAGCATAATACACAAAATTTAGATAATGTTGAACAATGGCAAAGTGTAGCATTTAAAACTTTAAAAATTTATATTTTGTAGTTTCTTTATGTCTGGGTTTGCACCCAGACATATTGTTCTTCCTCGTGTTCTTTATTAAAGTGTGTGTGTCAACACACACTTTTCTGTTTTTCCTGAAATTCTTTCTTTCCTTCTTTCTTTTTTCTTCTTTGCCTGTGAATTTGTCCGACACTTTTCTCTGACACTTTTATACATAGAAACTCCAAACTTGGCATTGTTGTACCTCCAGACAAGAAGTTGGGCCTTTTTATGAAGAGGACTGAAGATGTTTAAAATTATGCAAATTAGGAACATTTGAAATTTAAAATCTTGAATATGTTCGAAAGTATAATAGATAATAATAATAATAATGATAATAATAATAATGATAATAATAATAATGATAATAATAATAATGATAATAATAATAATAATAATAATAATAATAATAATAATGTGGCTCTCCGCTTATGCGCCGCGGTACTGCGTGACACAGGTGGCCTAGGAAAAAGTAAAGGAAAGAAAAGAAAAATAAATGAGATGGAGGAAACCATGGTTGTCCTAATCAGCTCGTAATCTGCCATATTTTCCAGGACCAGAGCCCAGGCAAAGGGTTCACCACACACTCTCTCACAGCTGTGCTGGGCCCCTGGCCCTGGATACATCCCCCAACACTCATCGCTTGGAGTCCCCTCCCCCTCCCTAAAAAAAAGAAAAAACATAAAACACTTCCCGCATACACCCTATCCCCGCCTCTAAGGCTCAGGCATTTCCGATTGGAGACCCAGGGGAGCCCTTATAAGGGCTACCACCATTCTCTCTCCTCCCTGCACTCTGAAATTCTGATTCACCCTGTTGCTATCAAGCCTTATCAATTCATTTCTTTTCTCCCACCACCCTACTTGGTAGTCCTATGCACCTTTAGTGCCTTTCCTGCCTCCCAGAAAGCTGGTGGTAGTGTGGCTCTTGTCTGTAGGAAACGAGGTCTTCCAATACTGTTGTAGTGCTGATTTCATATTTCTTACATTCATTCTATTTTTCAAGTAGATGGTACATAAACTTTGTATAAAGAGAAATTGGAATTTCATGTCAGAAGAATCAATTCTTCAGTAGGTTTCAGAAATTCCAGAAATAGTTTAAGAGTTTTCAGTTGTGTAAGATTAAAGCTGGCATGTGTGTAATTTGTACAGGTGTAAAGTGCCACTTCTTAAAATCCATATGTCACTGTTTCAGATCAATGTTATGGGTAGAGTTTTCTGATGAACATGTTAAATACCTTCCTTTCTTTTAAATCTCTATATATATATTTTAAGCTTTCAGTGAAATGCCAGCCACCTGGCACTTCTGTAATTATTAGTCCTGATGTTCGGACATCAAGACATGCCAGAATTGGGTTCAATCATCAGTTTGCAGTAAGTGACAAACTTACACAATAGTGTTGGACCAAGGTGTAAGACCTCGGTCATCATATTGGAAGAGTTGAAACAACAAGTGGTGCCCCAAAGTCTCACCTGCCACACTGTTGAAAGGGAGTCATGACAGAGGTGTTGTGAAGTAAAACAATAGGGTTTAGCAGTTCAAAGCATGCATCTGCATTCCAGCAGGTAACCACTGACTGAAGATGCAAGATAGTTCATTGGTCAAAAGTTTTATATTGTTTGATTTCATTTAATTCTTATTGGTTAAAACAACTTGTCTGTCTTCAGCAAAAGGAAAACCCCTCTGCCAAACAAGGCCCCTATTGGCCAAGAAGGCTATAAAGCGAAGGGTGGCATTTTAGGTATAAGAAACCTTCCATGTAGAGTTAAGTTAAGTTTTGTAAGTCATCAGTAGCCAGTCATCAGTCAGCAGTTATCAGTTCAAGTCTGTACAGTCAAGTCAGTGCTAATGGGATTACCTTATGTATTTGGATTACTACTTATAATTTGTGTGCAGTTACTACTCTGTATTAAGGAATATATTGTACATGCTGGATTACATATTTGGATTACTTGGGAGCAACAATAAATTACTTCACCTCAAGTCTACTGCCTGGAACTTGGTATATGGGAGTTCAGCCATATTGCTATCAGCTTATTCCCCACAATAGTCAGCCATAGCCAACCTAAGGAAAACCATCAACACACCCAAAAACATCCCCTTCAACAATACCATGGCAACAAGCTCAAATGCTAACGTATGGGTTCTACTAAATACCACTTGTTTGTGGTTAATGAAGAATGTCCCAAGACCTATATTTTGCGCCGGTAATTATTTACATACGACTGGGATCATTTACAGGGATGGTCCCATCAACAAGCTGATACTACCTGATCCAGTTGAACCTGTTTTGATAGAGAACCCCAGTAAAATCCTCTTAGTACGACATCCAAACACAGTATTTTTACATTCTTTGCAAGTCTTTATGGAACTGAAAATCCCTTTCGTGCATTATTTGACACCACAAAATGCCCCATAATGACTACATGTTGGACCATTGTAGCATCGAGCTGGAATGAGCCACTGCCTGTTAAGCAGGCTGGTGAGGATTCTGTAAAATGCCCAATCCCTAAGCGTAGTCAGCAATACTGGCTGGTCTCACCTGCACTGTCTGGGATGTGAACAGGCTCATGAGGCCGGGTTTGTGCCCCTCTCCACTCAGGCATTCAAGGTAGGTCTGTGTAGAATACAGGGATAGAATTGTCTACAGAGATACTGAACATCACTTCAATGAAACCAGCTTTTCATTTATTTAGTAATGTAATGCAGATCAACAGTGTTGATTTTATTAAATTGTTTTGATAAAAAGAGTTAGACTCTTGAGTAATCGATTTCCTGTATACAGCTGCTCCATGTTAATATGTACTGAATTCAATACATGAAAGACTGAAAGAAAGACGTCTTGTTCATTTTTTTAATTCAAAATGTGCATCACATCTCCTTTCTACGTGGCAATCAATAAAACTTGAAGCGAAAAAATATATGTTTTTAGAATGTAGCACATTTTTGAAGGTATTGCATTTATATTGAAAAACTGTTTGCATCATTGATCTGCACCTGACATGTGTTCAAAAGCAAAGATATATTTTAATACATGTTTGCACCAACAAACCACATAAAAATTATCAACCAGTCACATTGATTTTGGCAGTCAACACACACTTTTCTTTCTTTCTTTCTTTCTTTCTTTCTTTCTTTCTTTCTTTCTTTCTTTCTTTCTTTCTTTCTTTCTTTCTTTCTTTCTTTCTTTCTTTCTTTCTTTCTTTCTCTCTCTCTCTCTTTCTTTCTTTCTTTCTTTCTTCTTTACCAGCAAATTTGTCCGACACTTTTCTCGGACACTATTATACACAGAAACTCCAAAGTTGGCATGATTGTACCTCCATACAGGGGGTTTGACAGTTTAATAGAGAGGAATGAAGAAATTTAAAATTATGCAAATTAGTGGCATTTGAAATTTTAAATCTTGAATACCTCTAAAAGTATAATAGATAGATTAGAGGATTATAGCAGCGCCTCTGGTTTGACTTATAAAAGGAAACTATTAACAAAAAGATTTTTACGGTTTCACGCCCTGGTGCATGTGCTACAAATGATTATGCAAACATAACATTGAATCCCTTCAGGTGTTTTTGAAATTTCGAGAAAAATACCAGTTTTTCGTAAGAATATTCTAGAAAAAATCATGTTGAATCTGGTCAATTTAAAAAATGTAATGTGTGCAAAAGTTGGGCCCAATCGATGTTATGCTGCAATTATACAATAAAGTTGATAAATGTTTCACCACCAGTTGTCAGGCAAAAATTCAGAGTGTTGGGGTGGCTTCATCTCACTTCATTGATGCTACAACTGTGACGGTGAAGACCATGCAGAAAGTTCTCCCGAGAAGCTGACAACATATTAAATTACAAGGGGAGTACATACAGTGTTTTGATGATGACTATGTTAGGGTCAGTTATGTAGAGATTATCCGTCCAAATTATTGTCAATATATATCCCAGCATATGAAATTGTGGCCAACACAGCGAAAACATAGCACAGGCCTGGCCCAAATTACATATTCAACAACTAATGATAGAACATACATGTGTGACTTCGCCGTCCAGATTGTAAAATATGGCATCAGGTTTTGCACATTCTCTGTGTCACACCAAGAGAAAGGCAACTTTTCAAATCATAATGGTTGTCTTTTATCCTGGAGGTATATTAGCTCCATATTTTTTTTACTGAAAATGGGTACAGAACTAGAAAAGAAGGTTTGCTTTAAAGCAGATCTGTCAGTGTGCCTTCAAAAGTTGTAAATATTAAATGCTACAACTTTTATCCTTTGATACTTCACATGACATTAAGCTTATGGCTGGATGCAAATTTCAAAGTCCAAATGACCTTGACCTTTGACCTTTACAGGTCACATGTAAATTGCACGGTGTTACACTATCCACAAGTTATGCTCAACATGAACCAAATCGGAAGAAAATTGTCAAAATTATGGAAAGATGAAACTTTCAAAGGGCCAAATGACCTTGATCTTTGCCCTTTTGAGGTCACATGTTCTTATAAAAATGTGCCATGTTGCAATACCTACAATTTTAGTCAAACATGATAAGAATTGGATGGAAATTGGCCAAGTTATGACTGGAGGAAACTTTCAAAGGTCCAAATGACCTTGACCTTAGACCTTTAGAGGTCATATGTAAGTTTCAAAAATGTGCAGGGTTACAATAGCTACAATTTGAGCCAACATGATAAAAATTGGATAAAAATTGAGCGAGTTACGGCTAGAAGAAAGCCACCATGGAAACTGGCCTTTGGCTTTGAAATGACATTCGACCTTGAGATGACCTCTACTTGAAGTGAACCTTGACCTCAAAAATGGCATTTTGGCTTAAAATTGACCTTGATATGACCTTTGACCTTGACATGACTTTGACATTTGAGATGACCTTTACTTTGCTATGATGTAACTCCTATACACTCGGAATTACTTCTACTATAGTATATAAGATATTGAAGATTTAAAACTTTAATTAGCCCTCATTTGCATAATTTTGAAAAGCATGACTTCTCATTATAAAAAGGCCTGCCTTCATCTATAGAAGTGTAATTGTGCCAAGTTTGGAGTTTCTACATGTAATACTTTTCAAATGAAATGTCGGACAAATTTGCCTGTAAAGAAAGAAAGAAGAAAGAAATAAAGAATTCCTAGAAAAACAATATGTCTGTGTGCCAACAATAAACAGCTGGGAGCAGGTCATTATGTAGGTTAATGGGTCAAGACATACTATATGCAGCAGCTACGATCGATGCAAGCGTCTGACGATGTTGGCTGAAATCATGTCTTAACGTTCAAAGTAGCCCACAGCACCAACTTTGATGAGATTCATGTGTCACTTCAGAATGAAGTTTTCCTTTCATATCATGTCAGTAATCAGTACTTAAAACACCTTAAATTTAGCTTAAAGACACTTAAAAGTTGTCTGCTGATCGAAGAACGTAGTGTGAGGGACACTCTGGAGAACTGGGACAGGCGTAAACTTGGACTCCCCTCATATCTTTAATCTATAACAGCCAATAAAGTGCCTGCTTACATCCATAGTTGGGACCTCTTGACCGCATTCTGGTGCCAGAAAACTGAAGCAGCTGGAGGCCTACATGTGCGTAGAAACAGTCCTAAAAGATTTTTTAGCTTCTCATCGTATTTTTGTCTTGATTCATAGATTAGGAAAGCATTTATTTGGGTTGTAACCTCAACAATCTACAACCATAACAAGTGTCAGGAAGTTTTCCGCCATATTATGAAAAAGCTGACCCATGGTGAGAAGTGGGACAGTCTCTCCCAGTTCTCTTTAATCACTGTCCCACTTCTCCCATTACTGTCCCAGCTCCCCCCCCCCCCATGGTAAACTCAGGCAGAGCTTTTCGGGAAAATTACTCTTAATTTAGTTGTCCCAGTTCTTCCACCTTTTTGTCCTATTTTGCCCCATGGTTGTCCCATTTCTCTCCGAGAATCGTCTTTTTTTTGTTTTATGATCCACTGTTGTATATGCGTACAAGGTGGTATGAAAGTAGTTTTTTTTAAGCAAAGTGTCTCAACTTTCTTTTGAATATATTATTACCACATGAAGTTAATCTGTTGAATAGTCAGAATAAACAAATCTGCACTCCTTTCATAGTGTCCCACATTACCCCAGTCTCCTACTGTAGGGAACTAAATGTCAAATGGCATCTCGACCAGCATTTCGTCAAGCATGCCAATATTGACCCAATGTTTTCTGCAAAGATTATAGCTGAGTGGAAGAGGGGGTCTCAGAGGGGACCTACTGCACACAGAGGGGGTCTCAGAGGGGATCTAATGCACACAGAGGGGGTATCAGAGGGGCCCTAATGCACACAGAGGGGGTATCAGAGGGGATCTAATGCACACAGAGGGGGTCTGTGGGGATCTAATTTACACAGAGGGGGTCTCAGAGGGGACCTAATGCACACAGAGGGGGTCTCAGAGGGGACCTAATGCACACAGAGGGGGTCTCAGAGGGGACCTAATGCACATAGAGGGGGTATCAGAGGGGACCTAATGCACACAGAGGGGGCCTCAGGGGGGACCTAATGCACACAGAGGGGGTATCAGAGGGGATCTAATGCACACAGAGGGGGTCTGTGGGATCTAATTCACACAGAGGGGGTCTCAGAGGGGACCTAATGCACACAGAGGGGGTCTCAGAGGGGACCTAATGCACACAGAGGGGGTCTCAGAGGGGACCTAATGCACACAGAGGGGGTCTCAGAGGGGACCCAATGCACACAGAGGGGGTCTCAGAGGGGACCTAATGCACACAGAGGGGGTCTCAGAGGGGACCAAATGCACACAGAGGGGGTCTCAGAGGGGACCTATTGCACACAGAGAGGGTCTTAGAGGGGACCTAATGCACACAGAAGAGGTCTTAGAGGGGACCTAATGCACACAGAGGGGGTCTCAGAGGGGACCTAATGCACACAGAGGGGGTCTCAGAGGGGACCTAATGCACACAGAGGGGGTCTCAGAGGGGACCAAATGCACACAGAGGGGTCTCAGAGGGGACATAATGCACACAGAGGGGGTCTCAGAGGGACCTAATGCACACAGAGGGGTCTCAGAGGGGACCTAATGCACACAGAGGGGGTCTCAGAGGGACCTAATGCACACAGAGGGGTCTCAGAGGGGACCTAATGCACACAGAGGGGGTCTCAGAGGGGACCTAATGCACACAGAGGGGGTCTCAGAGGGACCTAATGCACACAGAGGGGGTCTCAGAGGGGACCTAATGCACACAGAGGGGGTCTCAGAGGGACCTTATGCACACAGAGGGGGTCTCAGAGGGGACCTAATGCACACAGAGGGGGTATCAGAGGGGACCTAATGCACACAGAGGGGGTCTCAGAGGGGACCAAATGCACACAGAGGGGGTCTCAGAGGGGACCTATTGCACACAGAGGGGGTCTCAGAGGGGACCAAATGCACACAGAGGGGGTCTCAGAGGGGACCTATTGCACACAGAGGGGGTCTTAGATGGGACCTAATGCACACAGAGGGGGTCTCAGAGGGGACCTAATGCACACAGAGGGGGTCTCAGAGGGGACCTAATGCACACAGAGGGGACCTAATGCACACAGATGGGGTCTCAGAGGGACCTAATGCACACAGAGGGGTCTCAGAGGGGACCTAATGCACACAGAGGGGGTCTCAGAGGGGACCTAATGCACACAGAGGGGGTCTCAGAGGGACCTAATGCACACAGAGGGGGTCTCAGAGGGGACCTTATGCACACAGAGGGGGTCTCAGAGGGACCTAATGCACACAGAGGGGGTCTCAGAGGGGACCTAATGCACACACAGTACTTAAAGCTACAACATATACCATTTCAAATCTTGATGTCTCGGGATCATTGTAAGCCCTGTTGTACTCAGGTAAACCCTGTTGTACTCAGATAAGCCCTGTTGTACTCAGGTAAACCCTGTTGTGCTCAGGTAAACCCTGTTGTACTCAGGTAAACCCTGTTGTACTCAGATAAGCCCTGTTGTACTCAGATAAGCCCTGTTGTACTCAGGTAAACCCTGCCGAACACTATGATATCAGTCATTGAAACGTTCAACATCTTGCAGTATCACGCCTATACACGAAGGCCAGTTTACCTGAATATATCAAGGATTTACCATACGAAACTCCATTTAAACCATCAGTTTTTGTATATTGAAAAACTCATTTAGGTGAACATAAGTGAAAGTTCAGAAACTTTTCCATCTGACTGTAGCATTAACACAATAAGAATTCTGGTATAATGTTGTGAGAAATATGGGGGTATGGGTAACAATTTTCATTTCATAATTCAAATCATAATGCTATGTCTGAACAGAATGTGTTTACAGCTTTCTCGGTTTTCATATTAAGGTGTACCATATTAAATGAAGTGCAACAAATTAATGCCATGTCCATATGAACAAAAATGGATCCAATATCAAGATATTTAAATACTTTATGCCTGTGAAATATTAAATGTGGCATTTCACATTTTTTGGCATCTTTTACAAATGAGCTGTTTGCTGATGTAATAAAGCGAAATTAAAATATGTTTTCAACTAGAACTTTATAAATTAGACAGTATCATTACCATATCCAAACCGTAGTCCTAACGAAACAAATCCAAGTCAATTCCGACCAAAGGCAATGTTCCTTGGTATGTATAGCTGAAACACATAAATTTATAGTTTGAATTTACCCAAAAGAGACCAAAACGTAAGTGCAAAGGTCCAAAGGGACGAAAAAGCCATATCTAGTTTTAACATGACAGAATGCAAAAAGTTTTGTTTGAAATCATAGGCCTATTTCAGTAAATTGGCTTGAACAGGTGCATCATTCATGTACAACAGGACCATACAATTTATGAAAAGGGACCAAAATTTGCAGCACATCAGAGAATTTGTAAGCGGAGGTTCTTAACTTGTTGAAAATGTCAATAAAATTCAGTATTTAAAAAAGGTACTACTTGCAACCACCATCTCAACAATGATCATCATCCATATAAGTCCACAAAGCGAAACCAACACCAACATCAATCCATCAGAAAAGCCCTCTAGGCCTAAAATGACCATCAATAAGAATCCAAACAACATGATTGTATAATTCGATGTGTTTCAGGCATGTAGTTAAAGACATGATGTTGTTTTTAAAGGAGATAAACTAAGAGTATTTCAAAAAGAAAAGTGTTTGAATTTGCACATATAGTAAGTACATTGGTTCAAATTTTTCAACACCAGCCAGAAGCAAGTGACATTAGGCCTCAAATCATTAAAACGTAGTCACAAAATGCATTACAATAGTCAAAATTTGTAAGGATAGCAGTCACATTTCAAGTTTGTCTCCAGAAGTATTTTGAAAGGACATTTAAATGTTCAAGAAAGCAAAGAATCCCACAAGTCATCTAATAAGTCAATTATTAGGGTAATAATTTAGAATTCCCAAAAATGTAGTATGCCATTGTAAGTCATCTGTAAGTCAGCCAAGCATAATGTACATCTAACTTGTGGTTCTATAAAGTTCAAAAGGTCAAATTGTAAAACAGTCCTAATTATTATAAAATTCTACTATCTTTATCAGAGAAAGAATTCGGTTTTATGAAAAAAAAAGAGGGGGGGGGGAAAATCATGTTGAAATTCCTAAAGGTAACTGTAAGTATAACTGTTTTCCTTAACAGTTTCAAATTTTTTCATTTATAAAGAATTCTTTGCAACATTTTTTTCCTCTCAACACTGTAGTACACAGTCGGTCCATTGTATAGTATCACCATATACTCGTGACGTCCAATAAAACAAAAGAGGAAAATGATAAAAATTGAATAATATAAAAATTTTAATCATTGTCCTGAAGTTCAACTGCTGTAGTAAAGCCATTAACCCTTTCCCCCTCAAACCGGCCAAAACCGGCTGGTGGTCAAATGTCGTCTGCTTCAGTGTTTTCAACTAATTTCAACAGTTATGGGAAAAAACTTGACTGAGAAATGTAGATGAGACCTATCAAGATCACATGTCCCAAGCCAACAGCTTTGCTTGGCATGGGTTGGGCACTTAGTGACCAACCCATGCCAAGGAAAGCTGCTGACTCAGTCTTAATTCAAGGGGGAAAGGGTTAAGACAGTGTTCTCTGCATGGACACAGCTCCCAGCATGCCATGCTGGAACTTGCACAGCCACAGTTCTTTCTGCACATCCATTTCCCTGTGCAGCTGCAAACCAGTCCTTTCAAGGGTTCAGCAGATGTGGAATCCTGATACAAAAATGGTGGTGGTACTTGGCCATCTCTTCTCCAAACATGGTTTTCTAGAGACCCTAGCTCAGGTTTGGCAGGGTGAGAGCAGAGCCACACTTGTGTTTGCCAAGTTGTTCTCTATACATGCTTTCTAAAACTGGGTTCTGATGGCGGCAACTGAGCCAAGGTGACATCTTTTGTTGTGGCAATCCAAACACAGAGACTATTGAGGTTTTGATGATAGTTGATATGTTTACCTTAGGGATCATACAAGAAATCAATGAGCTTCCTTGCTGCTTTGACATTATGAGTATCATTGTCCTGTCCAAAGAAGACAAGATCACTGAAGTGACCAGGTCCCTGATCCATAACGACCTTCATCATTGATTTCTTTCAAACCCTGAAGAAAGATGATGTGGTATCGCTTCCTGTGACAGTATGCACAGCTGGCAGAATGTTGCATAAAACTGAGGAATTCGCTTGGCAGATTTGATGCACAGCTATATATCGGCATTTTTCAGACCTTGCTGTGGTTTGACCAGTTTGGGTCCAGAGTTCATCAATATTTGTTAACTTTGGGAAGTAGTGTATTGCAAGGGTGAGGACATCTGCATCAGCAGTTTTAACTCACTCCACCCTGATAGAAGACCGAGTCCACAGCTTTCCTAGGTGCGCTCTGGGTGCAATATGCCCAGACTGTGCCAAGGAAAGCTGTTGACCATGAGCATATAATTTGGAATGATCTTCCATGCAAGTTTCATCAAAATTTTGAAAAATAATTACTAAATTAGTCAAGTACAATTAGCAGACGACATTCAGATATTAGCGGGAAAAGCGTCATTAGGGTGGAATGAGTAAATGATGATCCTTCCTGTAGTGATACCACGATGTGATGAACTCAGAAGGTCTGTCACATCTGTAGCTGAAGATCAAGTCAATTCCATACAGTCAGATACAACTCTCAATTTCTGTGGCAGAAGACTGATTACTCCATAGAATCTTGGTCTAGCTGTGCCTCAAGGACACAGCGTATCCAACAGAGTAATCAGTCTTCTGCCACAGAAATTGAGAGTTTTCACCAATGATATACTTCTACAAAGAGTCTAGTCAGACACATGATCTCCATTGTCACCAGCCAAATCCTTGTTTATCTATCATTGAAGTCATCATCAACCTCAGTGTTTGTGGCACAAAAATGCTATTGATGCTTTCAAATCCACTTCATTGCATGTTGGATACGCTGTGTCCTTGACATTTGGAATCTGTTGCATGTTGCATACGCTGTGTCCTTGAGATTTGGAATCTCTTCCATGTTGGATAAGCTGTATCGTTGAGATTTTGAATCTCTTCCATGTTGGATATGCTGTGTTCTCGAGACTTGGAATCTCTTCTATGTTGGATACGCTGTGTCCTTGAGATTTGCAATCTCTTCTATGTTGGATATGCTGTGTCCTTGAGATTTGGAATCTCTTGCATGTTGGATATGCTGTGTCCTTGAGATTTGGAATCTCTTCAATTCCTTTTGTGAAGAATTCCAGCTGCAGTATGAAGTATACTTCTGTCCATAACTTCAGCTTCACCCATATCTAAATTTGGTAGATCAAATTGTGAAGAAGCCAGCTCAGAATTTATCCCGACTGCTGCTTTCAAGGCATCTGCAATTGACGGGGAACTACTTAAGACAAAGCTGCTTTGTGATTGACCATGTTGAGAATGGATTGCTATCTCATCTTTGTCGTGGGAAACTAGTTTGGTTTTTCACTATGTGCGCTGCTTACATCAATAGCTTCAGGAAAGAGCTTTTTGTAATGTCCCAATATATCAGACATCTTAAAACTTTTTTGTTCACCATGAAGTCATCATGTATATCAGATGTTAGCTGTTGAAAAGCGCAAGAATAGTCACTAGCAGATTCCAAGCTTTGCATTTTGTGGCAGCTTTAATGTTTCTTATATTCGTGTAGGATGACAGACATGTTTGTACAAAGCCCCGACTGCCATAAGATCTTCTGTGTCTATAAGCACAAATTTTGCTTCATTATTTCTTTGTCCTGATGCATCCTTCAGGCTTGCTACTGCGTGTTTACTTTGAATATATTTTTTGTTTTTTTTTTTTGCCATTTCCACTGCGCCCATGATGGCATACAATGCACAGTGTCCAATCTGTTGCTGTTCCAGAAGACCTTGTAGGCTTTTTTAATGTTTGTTCATCGCTTGTTTCAGGAACTTTACTTTTGTGGTAACACAATTTTATTAGTACAAGATGCATAACAAGATCTCTGGTAGTGTACTTGGCCTTGAAGTGGTCTTGGTTGATTGTGGTAACGAGCAAACACATTACCTTGGAGGCCAGTGGACACTAACATAAGCAAGACCACTGTCAAACTAATTGAAACGTTTTGGTAATGGAAAGATAAATTTGATAACCATTCAAATATTACTCTGCAATTAGTCAAATCCGATATCAAAAGATACACAGTGATCATGTTTCAATTAGTTTGATCTGGATTGCGAAACTGAATTTTAGAGGGAATTTTTGCATTCTGTACTAGTGTTTTAATATGTAGATAGTGGAGTATAAAGTAGGGCACTATTACATATACTAAATTTATTCTATAAAAGCCAGCATGATTTCAGACAATTACACTCAACTGAGATGGCCGCCCTCAAATTTGTTGATAAAATCCAACAATTTTTGGATACAGGAGAGTTACATATCGCTATATATCTTGATTTGTCGAAAGCTTTCGATACTCTTGAATAAAATATTTTACTTCATAAATTGCACTACTATGGAGTCGATGGTACTTCGTTAAATTGGTTCCAAAGTTACCTTCGAAATAAATTTCAGTATGTCCAGTTGGATGATGTTTCCTCAAATCTATTACCTATTAGTACGGGTGTGGCTCAAGGGTCCATTCTAGGACCCTTTCTTTTCACAATATATATCAATGATTTGGGGATCATCAAATTTCAATTCAATTCTGTACGCTGATGACACAACCCTTCTAAATTCTCTTGCTTCCTTCAGTTTATGTGGTAAGGACTGTAACATCGAACAGATGGAAAATAGTATAGCAAAAATTTATAAATTGAAGTTAGAAAGGCACTTCAATCTATTATAGTTTTGAAGATATTCAAAATGTCATTTTTGTGCATTTGTCGAATTTGCATAAATCAAACGCTAAAACGCTTTGATTCATGGTTTATTGGATGCAGCAATCGCACAAATGTACCAATTGAGGTCTGAATGACACCTCCATCCATCATAGTTTTATTATTGTTATTCCATTGTGCATATTTGCATAATTTGCCTTAATTATAGTGCTATGGTTGATTTTTGATTGGATGTTGTTATGTCACAAACCCATCAAGTAAAGTGGAAATGGCCCCTCTATCTATAATAGTTTTGAAGTTATTCAAGATTTAAATTTTGTGTATGCACCTAATTTGCATAAATTAGAATGCTGCAACTTAAAGTTATGTTTTATTGGATGCGGCTTTGTCACAAACCGAAATATTAAAGTTGGGAAAGACGTCTCTATCTATGATAGTTTGGAAATTATTCAAGAATCCAATTTTGTAGATTCACCTAATTTGCCTTAAATCAAAATGCTACGGATGTGGTCCATGTTTCAGTGGATGCGGCTATGTCACAAACCTACCAATTGAAGTGGGAATGGCACCTCTATCTCTTATAATTTTGAAGATTTTCAACTTTAATATGTTTGAAGTGCTGCAAAAAAAGCATAATTTAAAATGCTCTAGATTTTGTTTACTGTCTATTGCATTGGTAAATGTCAAAAACCTGCTTTATAAATCTGGGGCATAAAATGACTGAAACAAGTGAAACCTGTATACAGTGATATAGATGTACATGTATTTAGAAGCACATGTATTTGAGTACACTAATTACAGGAACATGAAACCATTTAATTGACCATCTCCATTAATATTAACTGTTAGCTCACACGTTACCTGACCCCCTGTCATACACAACATTCAACTTCAATCTATGTGTTCAACTATTGAGTGTCACCAGCCTGAATGTGTCGGCAAACTGAAGTTGTAAGTTTGCACGTGGAGGGTTCCTCCATGGTCATACTGAAGAGGTTTCAGATTATGTGCTGTCTGTCCAGACAGAGATGAGCTGGGGGGGGGGGGCTGTCTCATTACCTGCAGGCTGCCCAGGCAGCTTCCAGGCAACCTATCACTGCCCCCAGCAGTGGTGCGCATCACTGGTCATCAATATGATAAGTAGGGTATACAAACACAAGCATATGGGCTCTATTGGCCTAGTGGCCAGGCATATTGCTCTTGCTATTTCTTTATTTTGGTGTAAAATATTGAAAATATTTCAATATTTTTCATTCTCCTTGTGTTCAAATGTGGAGGTGGCCCCCTTCGAACCAGGGCCATGTCCACCATGTGTTTCAGTTAGGCACCATGCTACCAGATCTCTTGTTATTACAGTCCCAAACCACATCTTAGACAACATGGGGTGAATGTAGACAGTACATGTGTGATAAATCAACTCAAAATGTTTTGTAAACTTGTCTTTATCATGCAATCAAAGGCTCCTTAAGAGTAAACAAACCGAAGGAGTGCCCCTACTCACAATGCTGTCCACACTCATACGTTGTATGGCATGGTGCAAGCTGAATAGGGCAACAGAGGGACATCCTCTTCTCTGACTATTTCCTGGAAGACAATTCTCACGATAGAACTGCTGTTTGAGTTTTACTTGCAAAATAAACTTTGAGATAATTTTATTTGAAATAGACTGGCAGATAAAAAGGCCCACAAGCCCCTATGAACACTACCAAAATCTCTGACTGGTCAGTGTTGCTTCTGTACAACTCTTCGTGCTGCAAGATGTCAGAAGAAAATGTGGGAAACAATTTCAAAGTTCAGTAAACTAGTCAACCCCCTATCCAGCAAATAAATATATGGCAAGTTCTTGATTTTGACTTCTTATGTACAACCAAGTAGATGTGTCCATGCATGCTCTCATTTGCTGTGCCGGACATATAGCTGGTTGCCATGTGGTGCTGCCCAAAATAGCCCTGCTGCCCAAAATACCCTGCTTGCGTGTGAATGGCTCAACTGCAGGTCCATGCCAGGCCAAGATAGCTCTGCTCTTGCTGAACAGACTGTAGTCTCCTTGGTTATACAGTGCAGACAAGTTTACAGTACCAACAAAGCCGGCCTGCCCCCCCCCCCTCCCCCCGGGATTGAAGGGTAAGCCCACAGAGCACCACTGCCTCTGTACTGATGGGTGTGGAGGCCAGACTGTCACAGTACAATTATGTCCGGTCGCATAACAGCCTGGTGGGGAGGCAATCAATCCGATGCTTGTGTATTTTTGAATGAAAATTGGTGCATTTAACATATATTAAACTTCTCAAGTTTGTTTGCATGCTGTGGGATTTTGCTTTAGCAATAGACCCATATAATAAGCTTTGAATGGAACTCTATTTACAAAAGGTTTGAAGATACCAAAGATATATAATTTCTACAAATATGCCTCTAATTTGCATAATTTTAACATCATAACTGTTCCAAATAATATGCGCCATTTCACTACTAGGTCTATGATCATAGCAAATTAGGTACTTTTCTCAACAATAGTGTCCGAGAAAAGCTGACCACAAAACTGGCACACGGAAATAAGATAAGATAAATTTATGAATGAATGAATGAATAAATAAATAAACAAATAAAATATTTGAGGAAAAACGAGAAGTCTTTGTTCACACACAGACTTAATGAATAAATAGATAAAAGACTAGAAAAGAAGATTTGCTGCACAGCAAATCTCTCTGGGTGCCTTCAAAATGAGAACAGTTTGAAATGCTACACTTTGCCATTGTTCAACATTATCTTAATTTTGTGTATTAGCCTAATTTTTATAAAGTAAAAAGCTACAACTTCGGTTCATGGTTCATTTGATGTGGTCATGGCACAAACCTATAAAATGAAGTTTGAATGAAGCTAGTATCTATAATAGTTTTGAAGCTATTCAACATTTTAATTTTGTGTATATATGTAATTTGCATAAATTGAAAGCCTACAACTTTGGTTTATGGTTCATCGGATGGGGTTTTGCCACTAAAACATAAATTGAACTAGGAATAGCACCTCTATCTATAATAGTTTTAAAGCTATTCAAGATTTACATTTTGCATGTTTACCTAATTTGCATGAATTAAAATCCTACAACTTTGGCTCCTGGTTCATTGGCTGCGCTTTTGCCACAAACCGATAAATTGAAGTTGAAATGGCATGTCAATGTATAATAGTTTTGGACATATTCAACTTTGAAATTTTTCAAAGCCCCTTTTTAGCATAACTTGAAAGTCTACAATTTATACTGTTCATTATATTGGCAGTTGTCACAAACCTATAGAAGCACATTGAAATTTTGAGTATCTGCAATATTTTGGAAGATATGTAGCTTTTATAATTTTAATTGCTCATAAATTTGCATACTGTTAAACATCATGACTATGCCAAATGATATGCACAATTTTACAGGTTAGGTCAGTCAACATAGCAAGTTTGGTGCTTTTCGAAAAAAAATAGTGCTTGAGAAAATCTCCAGACCAACTTGGCCATGAAGAAAGAAAGAAAGAAAGAAAGAAAATTTGGTCAGTGCTTACTAATTCAGTGAAACCTGTCTACAGTGAGCACCCTTGAGACCAGAGAAAAGTCACCCATGGGACCAGAGAAAAGTGCCCACTCCTGAGAAGGTCAGTCCTTCTGGGCAGTATGGATGAGTATGTGTGCATGTATATGTACATTATTCATACATGCACATATATATGTATAGTGTATGCAGATTATAATTCAAGGGGATGTATATACATGCAATACAAAACTGTCTTTCTTCTTTTATTGCATAAACAAATTTTAACAGAAGCTGTCAAGAAACTACATATACATGTACCTGTGAACCAAGACAAGCAGTATACTGCCTCTTTATTGGCTATGAAGAACAGGCTTCATCTCACTGGTAACAAGAAACCAAAGTCAAGAAAGTGTCCACTGAGATGACACAAATTCTACCCTCCTTGGTCTGGCCACTCAGCTCTTATATAGTCTATTCACTCAGGCTTGTTCGGCCTAGAAGTTTGGAACCAGTGTTCCTTTGGGACTGATAATCTCAGGAGACTGACATTGCCTCAGGCAAAAACAGGCCAGCTAGGATACCAAGTTTCAGTGCACTGACAGGTGTGTTCAGCTCTAGTGGAAACTGTAGCCTGCCTGGTACATATGGCAGCATGGAGTCGATCTGTTCTTGCACGAACAGAAAAAGATTTTCTGTATTTTATTGAGAGCCTCATTACACAGTTTTTTTTTTGCTGTAAGACCCAAACCTACCAAAGCACACACCTAGCATGCATGGATAGAAAGCTGCCTGTGAGACAGGTTCAAGCTAATTAATTATGAATGCAAAATGGTTGCCTGGCACCATAGAGGTCAAGCAATAGGTCATACAGCAGGCAGTTGAAGGCATGCATGTGGATTTTGGAGAAATTTGGTGCATTTAACACACATCAAAATTCCCCAAGTTTTGTTTGTGTGCTATTGGATTTGCCAGTTGTCTCAAACCTACATGTGTAAGTAAGAACTTTGTGTCTATCTGCAATGGTTTGGAAGATATGGAGCTTTTAAAATTTCAATTGCCCCTTATTCGATAATTTAAAAAATCATGACTAGTCCAAGTCAAGTGCTTAATTTCACTGGTAGGTCAGTCACCATGGCAAGTTTGGTGGTTTTCGGAATAGTATGGTCCGAGAAGAAGTCCGGACAAATCTGGTCGGGGGGGTCGAGAGAGAGAGAGAGAGAGAGAGAGAGAGAGAGAGAGAGAGAGAGAGAGAGAGAGAGAGAGAGAGAGAGAGAGAGAAGAGAGAGAGAGAGAGAGAGAGAGAGAGAGAGAGAGAGAGAGAGAGAGAGAGAGAGGAGAGAGAGAGAGAGAGAGAGAGAGAGAGAGAGAGAGAGAGAGAGAGAGACGACTCAAATTGATTATTGTAATTTATTTTGGGCTCGGTCAAAAAGCATCAAATACCGCAACTACGACAGAATTAGGGCGGTATTATTGGATATTGAAATTAAAGTAAATTTTTTTACGTTTTCCGTGCCAAATTATATCTTTGTAGGAAGATAATATTTTGTATAAATCCTACAAACAACCGCTGATTTGGATGTTAACGGATTTTTGTTCTTGGGCTTCGACTGTTCGTTTAATCTTACAAAATAATGGATTCGATCACATATCGCTCAACCAGACTTCCCCAGACAGAATACAGAATCATTATCGATCGTTTACTTAGTAACTTGACTACAGTTCTAAAGGATCAATGTACACAGTTGTTTCATGCAAAAAAGTTGGGATGATGATGTCAGAAACTTTGCTTCTATCGTAAATTTAAATTTGACTATAAACTTAAACCCTATTTGAAACTCGTAAATAATTTTAAACATCGTAAAAATTTTAACAAAATTAAGAATAAGTAATCACTGTCTTCGAATCGGAACAGGTAATTACTCCAACGAAAAAAGGGATGAAAGAACATGTCAATTTGGTAAACGCGCTTCAATGGAATTTGAGACACATTTTATTCTATATTGTTCAGCTTATGACCAATTAAGATTGAAACCCTTTGCTGTCATTGTTGGGTCCGAAATTTATGAAGATGGACCATGTATTTCTAAACAATTTGATTATTTGGCCAATCTTTTTCCCAACTTTTCAGCCCCACCGAATGAAGTTAAGCTGAATAACATCATCGACCCAGACCTGCCCCCCCCCCCCCCCAAATGTAAGGGAAAGCGCTCATTTTGTCTTTGACTGCTTTAAACACAGGAAGAATACGTCATGTATATATTACGCTGCCATTTCTTAGTAATTGATAGTCTTTTAAATTGGTGTGCATTTAAATATCATGGGCCTCTCATAAGGTGGGGGGGGGGGTCGACTCTAAGGCTCAATACATTTTTCCCTGTTGAACTCTCTGGTCCGCCCAGCTCGCCGGGGGAGACCCATCCATAGACCAACAGGTGTTTGTAACATCATGTACAGGTATGTGTTGGTTACACTTTTTGTTATTTACATTATATATGTTTTGTATGAGCCCAGTAGGGTATAAAATGCAAATAAAAATTGTCAAATTGTACCCTAAGCTCTTTAGATTTTTATCCCGTCCTCTGTGAATAGATCTAATGCAATCAGGCATCCTGTATTATGTATACCATCTTTGAGAGTGTCTTCTACTATCGATTGCCAGTCTGCTTCACTGTGAAGACTTTCAATCATGGCAGGCCAGACGCGTGATTGGCGACAGATTGTTATTTTTTCTCTGGAAATTTTGCTTTCGCATAAATCCATATCTTTCAGCATGACAGAACCAAAACGAGTAAGATTTATCGAATTTTATGCAACCCGAAATGGCTCATAAATTTGTATAGAAACAATCCTTTATTTCTTTTTAGTGATGACGTCAATACGTTGCTACAACCTGCTCCTAAGTTGATCCTGGGTGCTCCTACCTTGTACTTAGCTAATCCTAAGTTGATTCTGGGTGCGCCTACCTTGTACTTAGCTAATTCTAAGTTGCTCCTAGGTGCTGCTAATATGCTCCTATACACTCTTAACCTCAGAAGTGCCACCATTCTGAAAGGTATCCTATTGCATTACAGGAAGTGTCATCATTTTTTCCAAAAGGACAATAAATTAAATCCCTCGT